>NC_069445.1:13558421-13598421 GCF_026875155.1 Cherax quadricarinatus
TCTTGTTGCAGCCACGGTACTGTGAATGTTCTTGTTGCAGCCACGGTACTGTGAATGTTCTTGTTGCAGCCACGGTACTGTGAATGTTCTTGTTGCAGCCACGGTACTGTGAATGTTCTTGTTGCAGCCACGGTACTGTGAATGTTCTTGTTGCAGCCACGGTACTGTGAATGTTCTTGTTGCAGCCACGGTACTGTGAATGTTCTTGTTGCAGCCACGGTACTGTGACTTTATTACACTCCTCATTACCAACACTCCACCATCACCAACACTCAACCATCACCGACACTCCATCATCACTCCACCATCACCAACACTGCAGATCACCAACACTTCACCATCACCAACACTATCACCAATACTCCCCATTACCAATACTCCACCATCACCAACACTCCACCAACACCAATACTCCCCCATTACCATACACTCCACCATCACCAACACTTCACCATCACCAACACTCCCCCATTACCAACACTCCACAATCACCAACACTCCATCATCACCAACACTCCACCATCACCAACACTCCCCCATCACCAACACTCCCCCATTACCAACACTCCACCATCACCAACACTCCCCATTACCAACACTCCACAATCACCAACACTCCACAATCACCAGCACTCCACTATCACCAACACTCCACCATCACCAACACTCCACCATCACAAACGACTTCATGAACCAAGAGGATATCAGCGGCAAACTTAAAAAATTTCCCTTCCTTCCTGAGACGACCATTGAGGTAAAGCGACGGATTAGAACGACACAGCCACGAAGACCCTTCTGGTCGTCTCTTCTCACTGACACGCCATCATCCGTCCATCCCTGCCATCACTCTTCCTCTCTACCATCACCATTTTCCTTACCTTCACCCACCTTCTCTGCCACCATACTTTGTTCCTACGATCCGTCTAGACTCTCCTTCCCTCCCTCTCTCCTCCTTCACACTCTCCTCCCTCCCACCCTTCTCCCTCCCACTGGTGCCGGGGCTGTTCGAGAGAGAAAACTTAACTCGGGTTTAAATTTCATCTCCTTCGGGTTGTCTTTTGTGTGCCGGGGTGAAGGTGGTTTTCTGAGGCGTGTGTGAGGGATGGAGGGAGGGAGTTGATGGAGTGTGGGATGGGGATGGAGTGTGGGAGTTCATGCAGTGTCCCAATACGACTCGGTGTGACCACCCAAATGACTTCTTGATGAATAAGAAACAATATGCTGCAGATATCTCCCTAATCTTTGATATAACACTCACCCCCACTTGACTTCGAGAAAGTCATTAACTGCATGCCCATGCACTCCGCCCCAGGCCTTAAATATTCTACGGAGAAGAAGCCTGACATTGGAGTCATCCACTGTCATTAAAAACTACTGTTATTGCCCCACTCCACGAAGGTGATGGTAAAGCAATGGTAAAAGCTATAGACCAGCAGCCTAATACACCACACTGTCATAATTTTTGAAAAGGTTTCACGAATAAAGATTTCCAATCACATGGAATCGCAACAGCTGCACAACCCGGGTCAATATGGATTTAGGAAAGGCTCGTCCTGCCTGTTGCAACTGCTGGACCATTAGAACATGGTATTGGATGCCCTTAAAACAAGGTAAATGCAGAGCTTGCAAAAGCCTTTTGTAAGTGCGACCAAGTGGTATTTGCATACATAATGCCTGCAAAAGGAATAACTGGGAAGGTGGGCAGATGGATATTTAACCTCCTAACAAACAGAACCCAGGGAGTAATTGTAAACGAGACTGAAATCGTGGGCTGCTACAGTGACATCCAGTAGGTTGCTGACAAGAATATCATATTCAATGAAGACATATTTCAGTTACTAAGTTACGAAAGAATGGAGGAAATATAAATAAGATCGGAGTACAAGATAAACTCAGATCACTTAACAGAATGCAAGATGGTCTTAGAAGTCAGACAACAACTACCTTGAAGGTCATGGTTTTAGGCACAGAGAGACTATCCCAGCACATCCCAGACCAGAGCCATGTAAAGAAGAAACAAAAGATTTTGTTAGGATTATTAACCCGGGGATTAGTAACGTTGGCTAGCACAGTAACGTCAGGATATCAACAGATTGTCTTATTTCCACCGGAGTCCTTTAATCCTTTTTCCCAGGATGCGACCCAAACCAGTCGGCTAGCACCCAGGTACCAAGTGTTTGCTAGGTGAGCAGGGACAGTAGGTGTAAGGAAACATGCCCAGTATTTCTTACTTGTATAGACAAGTGCAATCTGGGGTACCTGTCACGCAACTTTCTGTTTGACTAGTGTGGATTAGTGTTGACATCGTCAACACAAGACATAGGAACTAGCTAAGTTTATTCAGGTTCATTACACAAGTTTAGGTATTTACAATTATCTTACACAGTAACATATGTGTAAATTACTTAACATAACTCAGCAAAGTTAAACAAAGTGACTTATCGCCATTGGTGTCCTTGGTTGATTATCGACTGTCTTACTCCAGCGCTTTCCACCTAGCAAGGTCTCTTATTAATGAAATAAGATACCAGACATATTAAGAAAATATCCTAAATTTGCTTACAGCAGATAAGACAAATTGTAGATACAAATCCAGACGTACTCCTGTTAACCCTTTCAGTTCTAGTTCCTAGACCTTTTGTGTATCCTTTTCCTCTTGCGATACCGTCCACAGGATGGATATGGAGGTGCACAGTAAACTAGCCGCTTCGACTGCAAGATCTACTCTAAAGACTTTATGCATATATACAATACATATTATGTCATATTTGAAAAGCCTATAATATATACACAATTTCGAGTAGTCCCGACCACCAACTCTAGTCAGAAGCGGATTGGGTCTTAAAACCGTCCCAGGCATCCATCCCCTATCAGGTCAGCTCATTAACTGCTGAGGGTCAGAGACGTTTTCACTGCTCAGCTAAGGCGCGTTCCATTTTCGTTTCAATCTTTGTGTAGCGGCTATAACTTCAGTTTTTTGTGACATTTTTTTTTTACCCAGCCCAGTGGCCCCGCCGGGCAGTGCCTAAATGTTCGTAATGGCCAGTCATCCTCTGCCTTTAGTGACTGTAACCTGCTTTTACTTTTAAAGAAGCATCAACCAACTCCACCCTGACAAACCTTGACCGAGAGGAGATGTGATTCCTAATGATACAAGTAGCAATATCCTGGCTGATCAAGCGGTCTCACCTGGGAAGTCCAGTCACAGCTCACGGGAAAACCAACCACAGGTTTGCAGCAGCAAATGTATGAAGAGTGAAGAAAATACACAGTTTATATAACAAGCTTTTACTGGAACGATGTTTCGCACAGCGAAATGTTGACTGTCAACCACATAGTCTCCCTCAACCTCCTCGTTCTCTCTTAGATCACCTATTAACTTCCTCCTCTTCTTCCTCCTCCTCCTCCTCCCCTCCTCCTCCTCCTCCTCCCCTCCTCCTCCTCCTCCCCCTCTTCCTCCTCCCCCTCTTCCTCCTCCTCCTCCTCCTCCTCCTCCTGCTTCGACTGGCAGCATAATGACAGCAACTGACGGGTTGCTTCAGGAAGGAACAAGCAATTCTGGTGTTATCACGAAGAGGAAAGGCAGAGAGGCCACTTTCCGCGGTCTTAGTTCACTTTCCGCGGTCTTGGTCCACTTGCTGTAGTTTTATTGGTAGGTCCTTTTTTGTGGGACTGAAGGACGAGAGTTCTTGGGAGTTTTGTCATTAAAAATAATATTGGAACACGCACACACACACACACACACACACACACACACACACACACAAATGGTAACTAACATACACACACACACACACACACACACACACACAACATACACACACACAACACACCTACACACTACACACCTACACACACACACACAACAGGCCTAGTGTCTAATCGACATGTGCCTAGGACAAAATGGTAACTAACTAACACACACACACACACAACCACACACCACACACACACACACACACACACACACACACACACACACACACAACACACACACAAACACAGTTGATAGATGAGTTTGAGAAATGAAGAGAAACTGTGGGAAGAGTAGAGGAAGAGAGTGGGTGATAAAATTTACGAGAAAGTCTTAATGAAAGACAAGACAGTGAATGATAGGATACAGGAGATAGTGACATATACAATAGAGAGAGAGAGAGAACTTGAACTTTCATTGGTTTAACATTTTGCTCTCTGTATATCTTTATCAAGTTCTACACAGATCAAAACTTTCTCTCAATGAACGCTTATTGCTGCAAATTGTGTTATGTCTGCATGTAACATTTTACCCACCTGGGCTGACAAATTTCTACCAGATCAAAAGGGTCTGACTGAGTAGTTATGGCGACACAAATGCTTCTAGACACACGGCAAAGACAAGACGAAGTTCCGAGGAATTTAGAGATATGTGATCTCGTCTTCCTAGACAGAGAAAGAACACTCACAGCAAGGCACCATTGCTCGTTCCTCAGACAAGGGAATGCAAATAAGAAAGAGATGAGGTTAAGATGGGGTTACTGCCCCACTACAGAACACTCGCCCAAGCCATCCACTAGCACCAAGTAGAGATAACAGCAGAAAGAACAGAAATGCTGCTCTCCACAGCCCCTCCTCAAACTAACACACCCTCCTCCTTCCGTTTATGACGAACGACCCCCTCCATCAACACTAAACCCACATAATTAAATAGCGAGCATCCTTACTCTTTCACCCACCACCCCTTCCCTTTCACCCACCACCCCTTCCCTTTCACCCACTACCCCTTCTCTTTTTCCCATCACCCCTTTCCTCTCACCCACCGCTCCTACTCCTCACCCATCACCTATGATGAGTGAGGGGACGCACCAACAAGTCCCATTCTTCTCTCTATTCACCCACTTGTCTTCTTTCGTGCCCCAATTTCTCTTCCCGGCCCATCTCACACATTCTCTCTCTCTCTCTCCCCCTCTCTCTCCTCTCTCTCTCCACACACACACAAACACACACACACACAAGTGGGAGTTAAGCTCCCAGCATAATAGTAATCGAGCCGCAGACTAGAGTGAGTCATATAAATGTTTTGTGCTCTGCTGAATACAGCAGCAGATGGCCACCTGCCTTATTACTGAGAAGAAACTAACTGAAGAGCAGCTCCATGAATGAGCCAGCCAGCCTGGTATTTTGGAGGCTGTGGGGGGGATCCAGGCAGGGTTGCGCCCTCCCCCTGCTATATCCCTTCCCTCCCCGAGAGTTCCCACCAGGGATTCATTAAATCCTCAATTATACATAAACTTAACGAGCATGTTTGCTGGTACTCAGGAAGTTGCCGAAGAGGAACTACAGTGGCGTTTATGGTTTATATATATATATATATATATTATATATATATATATATATATATATATATATATATATATATATATATATATATATATATATATATATATATATATATATATATATATATATATATATATATATATATTATATATATATATATTTATTGTGGTATAAACCTTGGTAATAAATACCGACAAGTTGGTTTAGAAAGACACGTAAGCAAACACTATTTAATAGAATATTTAATAGAAAACGTTTCGGTCCTGGGACCTTGATCACTTCTAACATACAGAGGTAGAAAGACATTATATATATAGGCGGAGAGTGAGATGTGACGCACGTGACCTGAGGAATGTCATAAGAACATAAGAATGGAGGAACACTGTAGAAGGCCTACTGGCCCATGCGAGGCAGGTCCTTATCAAAACCTCTGTCTATGATGAGGACGGGTAGACGATGAAATCATGTGACTCCTGTGTTGTTGGGTTGGTGCTGCTTAAGTATCATGTATGCCAATGTTTTTGAAATTTTGTAGTTTCCAGTGTTGCGTTCTATAGTGTCGGTGACGGCGATTAGTGAGGCTTCTAGGCACCGTCGGAGTCTGAGGTCTGGTTCGGTGAGAACGAGTTGTGCCTCGTTCCATTTCATCAAATGCCCCGTGGAGTCTCTGTGGAGGACACAGGCGTACCTTACATCGTCTCTGTTAGAGGCATTTCGATGCTCATTCAGGCGGACTGCAAGATCTGCCTGTCTCGCCTACATATTTCTTGGGACAGAACCCACAGGGAATAGTGTAGACGCCTGCTGTAGAAGTTAGAGGTGTGGGGCTGCGTTTCGTAGTGAGGTCTTTGATAGAGGATGTGTTTATGGTGGAAACGTTGATGTTACTCATAGCAAGTGCCCGGCGAGTATTCGTGGCAACATCGCCACATGGGAGTACTATGAACTGTTTAGGGGGCTGGTTCCATTGGCGGTTTGTTGAGGATAGCTTGTGCCTTGAGTCTGCAATCTCGGATGAAGAAAGATGGGAACTGAAGACGTGTAAAGGCTTGTGTTATGTAAGTGCATTCTTCTTCTAGAAAACAAGGGCTGGAGATGCGAAGAGCTCTCAAGAAGAAGCCAATGAGGACTCCTCTCTTAGTGCGGGTGTCTTGGTGTGAATAAAAGTGTATAAGATCGTCCTTGTTGGTAGGTTTTCTATACACTTTGAAGAGAAGTTTGTCACTGTCGGGAGATCTGCACAGTAGAACGTCGAGGAAAGGAAGTTTGCCATCATTTTCGAGTTCAAGTGTAAACTTTATTGATGGTTCAACTGCATTGATCTTGTTGAGAAGGGCCTGGATATTGAGACGTCTCGGATAGAAAACCAATATATCATCAACGTATCTTAGCCAGGTAACGGTGTTGGGAACGAAGGTGCTGAATTTCTCTGTCTCCAAGTTTTCCATGAAGAGGTTGGCAAGCACAGCACTGAGCGGGCTGCCCATTGCCATCCCAAAGCATTGTTTGTAACAGTTGTCCTGATACTTGAAGAAGTTGAAATTAACACACAGTTCCACTAGATTGATGAAATCTAGAAGAGGTAAAGGGAGGTCGTGGTTTTCAGTGAGCCTCTGTCTCAGAATGTTGATTGCAGCGTCAGTAGGAACGTTGGTAAAGAGGGCTGTGACATCGAAGGAAGCCATGCTTTTGTTTTTGACATTCAGGTTCGAAATTCGAGAGAGAAGGTCACCTGAGTGTTTGAGGTGGGCTTGACTGATAGTGCCCAGAAGCGCTGAAAGGTATTTGGCAAGGTGGCCGGCTAGTCTGTGTGGTGCACTCCCTATGCCCGAAGTGATAGGCCGTAGTGGGATGCCAGGTTTGTGTGTCTTAGGAAGGCCATACAGGCGTGCTGGTTTCGGTTGACCTGGTAAAAGTTTAAGTAGTTTTTTGCCTTGTTCTGATTTTCGTAAGATGCTACGAGCCTTTTGAAGGAGGTGGTGTGGTGTTACTCAACACTGTCGACTACAACAATAAAGTCTTAAATCTTCTCAACGATGCCAACACATACCAGCCTGTATTGGAATCAGTGCTACTTCAAAGTACCCAGACTTTCCTTCAAAAGGCTCGTAGCATCTTACGAAAATCAGAACAAGGCAAAAAACTACTTAAACTTTTACCAGGTCAACCGAAACCAGCACGCCTGTATGGCCTTCCTAAGACACACAAACCTGGCATCCCACTACGGCCTATCACTTCGGGCATAGGGAGTGCACCACACAGACTAGCCGGCCACCTTGCCAAATACCTTTCAGCGCTTCTGGGCACTATCAGTCAAGCCCACCTCAAACACTCAGGTGACCTTCTCTCTCGAATTTCGAACCTGAATGTCAAAAACAAAAGCATGGCTTCCTTCGATGTCACAGCCCTCTTTACCAACGTTCCTACTGACGCTGCAATCAACATTCTGAGACAGAGGCTCACTGAAAACCACGACCTCCCTTTACCTCTTCTAGATTTCATCAATCTAGTGGAACTGTGTGTTAATTTCAACTTCTTCAAGTATCAGGACAACTGTTACAAACAATGCTTTGGGATGGCAATGGGCAGCCCGCTCAGTGCTGTGCTTGCCAACCTCTTCATGGAAAACTTGGAGACAGAGAAATTCAGCACCTTCGTTCCCAACACCGTTACCTGGCTAAGATACGTTGATGATATATTGGTTTTCTATCCGAGACGTCTCAATATCCAGGCCCTTCTCAACAAGATCAATGCAGTTGAACCATCAATAAAGTTTACACTTGAACTCGAAAATGATGGCAAACTTCCTTTCCTCGACGTTCTACTGTGCAGATCTCCCGACAGTGACAAACTTCTCTTCAAAGTGTATAGAAAACCTACCAACAAGGACGATCTTATACACTTTTATTCACACCAAGACACCCGCACTAAGAGAGGAGTCCTCATTGGCTTCTTCTTGAGAGCTCTTCGCATCTCCAGCCCTTGTTTTCTAGAAGAAGAATGCACTTACATAACACAAGCCTTTACACGTCTTCAGTTCCCATCTTTCTTCATCCGAGATTGCAGACTCAAGGCACAAGCTATCCTCAACAAACCGCCAATGGAACAGCCCCCTAAACAGTTCATAGTACTCCCATGTGGCGATGTTGCCACGAATACTCGCCGGGCACTTGCTATGAGTAACATCAACGTTTCCACCATAAACACATCCTCTATCAAAGACCTCACTACGAAACGCAGCCCCACACCTCTAACTTCTACAGCAGGCGTCTACACTATTCCCTGTGGGTTCTGTCCCAAGAAATATGTAGGCGAGACAGGCAGATCTTGCAGTCCGCCTGAATGAGCATCGAAATGCCTCTAACAGAGACGATGTAAGGTACGCCTGTGTCCTCCACAGAGACTCCACGGGGCATTTGATGAAATGGAACGAGGCACAACTCGTTCTCACCGAACCAGACCTCAGACTCCGACGGTGCCTAGAAGCCTCACTAATCGCCGTCACCGACACTATAGAACGCAACACTGGAAACTACAAAATTTCAAAAACATTGGCATACATGATACTTAAGCAGCACCAACCCAACAACACAGGAGTCACATGATTTCATCGTCTACCCGTCCTCATCATAGACAGAGGTTTTGATAAGGACCTGCCTCGCATGGGCCAGTAGGCCTTCTACAGTGTTCCTCCATTCTTATGTTCTTATGACATTCCTCAGGTCACGTGCGTCACATCTCACTCTCCGCCTATATATATAATGTCTTTCTACCTCTGTATGTTAGAAGTGATCAAGGTCCCAGGACCGAAACGTTTTCTAATAAATATGTTATAGTGTTTGCTTACGTGTCTTTCTAAACCATATATTATTGTAATCACGAACGCGTGGAATTTAATCAAAAACAACACTGCGACTAACCAAGGACTAGCCAACGACATGGGTTCGAGTCCTTGGCTAGTCGCAGTGTTGTTATTTATACATACATACATAATATATATATTATATATATATATATATATATATATATATATATATATATATATATATATATATATATATATATATATATATATATATATATATATATATATATATACTTAATATAGCATATAACACCGTGCACACATGGGGAAAACTGTGGCTAAATCTTTTAAGGATCTCTAGGGATGCTTAATGAGACCAAAACAGAGAGAAACAGAATTCAAATCCTATGATGAAAACTGTAAGCAGTAGATCGAGGCACTGATCTATTACGTACTTGTTAATCTTCAATGAACTAAGCTTCACTAAAAACTTATTCTCTAAGGAATGCGATTTGGCTAGATTGCAATATTTATTTTGACCGGTGCTCTATCTATTTCATATTCATGATTTTACTTAATAGATCATAGCTGCCTATTTGTTTTGAAAAAAAAGACAGAATATATGTTAATTATTAACATGCAATGCTATGTTGCAACATTCTGTATCAGGTTAAATTTAACACGGATACTTAAAATACAGGTGTTTTACTAACCCGAATCCTTTACTCAAGTGTTAAACATAGGTTTAGACCTTAGGATAATCTGAACATTCATAAGTTATGCCCAAAAACATATGTAAACATTTTCCTGCAAAATGCTTATTGCTGCCATGGTGGCATTCCTGGGATCCTGTGCCAGGAATCTTAAGAGGGCCCTGTACTAGGGGCACTGAAGGATCCTGTATCAGGGACACCTACTACTAACACAGGTACTGGTCAAAGGACTGTCGTACCTGGCTGCAAAGGAAGAATACCAACAAGGGAACATTCGATAAAGCAGACAAGAAATTTTAAGGAATAAAGTACACACCAGATGTTTGAATATCAGTGATTAAATATACCGACAAGTATGTCAACAAGACGCAATACTCAGTTTATGGCATTAACTGAAAGATGTTTCGCCCACCAGGGACTTCATGAATCCACTGATAAGTGTCCCTGGAAGACGAAATGTCTTTTAAATAAATGATATAAACTGCATGTCTCTTATTCATACCCCAGGTGTTTACTTTCTTCCTCCCTGTATATTCCCACCACCATTATTTACAAATAAGCTTGGTACCATAATATGACTAGGTTATGAAGAGAGAGGACAAGAATGAGTACTCTCACTGGCTACATATTATACTCCGATACAGAGGACAGAACTCTAATATGTGTTAATCGGCTGAAACTGTGTGACGGACTGACCTCCAAAGCTGACTCCAGTTACAAGCTAGCCGGGAGCTCACCCCTCCCCCCCCTCACTCTGGTTGATTTAAACAAACCGAAACTATCGATGTGAGCTTCGGGACCCTACATCCGCATCAGCAATAAGATACCATGTGTAAGCTGATTGTTGGTAGTAGTGTAGGTGTGGCTGCGTGTGACGCACGTCGAATAAAAATGACGCACTCGGCACACACCACACTCCTAAGGCTGAGTTAATGAAAGTCCTCTTCAAAGTCCTCACAAGGATTACAATAATCTCTTCCCTGGCCCCATAATACTCTCTCTAGACCCCACAATACCCACGTCCCTATAATAACCTCTACCCTCTCTGAGACGTGCAATACCCTCTCTGGTCCCCTATCTGGTCCCCACAATACTCTCCATGCATCCCACAATAATGTCTAGGCCTTAGAATGCCCTTTCTGGGCACCACAATGCTTACCCTCTGGCTGGGGACAAACGGGTCTAGTCATTCACTTGTTTCTGAGTGGCTTAATGTCCTTCATTCACGCTAGGTGGCTCACAGGACTCGTAACAATGCCGCAGGATCTGAACTCACTCACGCAATCTTACGTAATCCCACCCCCTATCCTGAGCTATTTCAGCCAATCTCTCTTTCCCTCTCTCACTCTCTCTCTCTCTCTCTCTCTCTCTCTCTCTCTCTCTCTCTCTCTCTCTCTCTCTCTCTCTCTCTCCCTTTCAGAGGTTGTTTAACAGTGTTCAGAGAAAAGGTATTAATTACTGATTATTATTACTATTATTACGATTATTAATTGTACCATTAATTATTTTTACTGTCATTATTCAGTTTGTATTGCGACAGTTCTTATTATTACTGATAATATTATTGCTAAAATAATGATTATTATTAGCGTTCTCCTCTAACGCTTCTCTTCTTTGGCAGGCGGGCGAGCACTTCGAATGAAGAACTTCGAAGTGCCGCTTCACGTGCCCCGCGGAGAGAGCACCACGCTCAGATGTGAGTTCGACTTGCAAGGTGAACGCCTGTACTCCGTCAAGTGGTACAAGGGAGGACGGGAGTTCTTTCGCTACGTTCCAAACGAACGGCCCATGAAACAGGATTACAAGGTCACCGGTGTTAATGTTGATGTGAGTAACGATAGCTCCCTGTCTCCTTCTCCCTTCCTCAAGAAACGTGCTTTATCATGGAGAAGCGGTAAACCCCTACGAGTTATGCAACGCCTGGCGAACAGAGGGTAATCAGGTCACGTCCAAGGATGGAAGAAATATCTCTCATTCCATTTATCAAAAATCTTTAACCAGAATCAACTGACTCTTGAAAACAGCTATTTTTTTCATAGTGGTTGTTTTTCAAGTTGTGATACCGCCTGCTTATTGTGATCTTATTGCATAAATATGTGGTGGTAGTGGAAGTGGAATATTCAAATGGCTTCAGGAAGAAATCCAAATATTTTTCCTCGAAGTCTTGTTATCCACTTCTGCGAGGCTGTGTCCCACAATTTGCACTAGAGGTGGACCCATCTTATATATATATTATATATATATATATATATATATATATATATATATATATATATATATATACATATAATTGAACTATATACACACAGATATGGACGTAAACAAACATTCACTTAAAACTGAGAGCAATCATGAAGAATTCCCTATAAAAGACACCAGCTGAGCCTTTGAGGATACTCTGGCAATATTGCCTCGAGTCATTACAGCACAAACAACCCCTCTTCTTTGTCGCTCTCGGTGCATTGGATGTAATTTTTGAGACCTTTGCGTTCACGGAGGAAACAATCTTAGTTTTTCCTTCGATTTTAGAAACGTGTTCATGAGCGATATCATCATGCCTAAGTTATGAATGGAAACTATTTACTTTGATAGATGTTGTATTAATGTGTTAAGTAGCTGTGATTATAACATACTATGGTCGTTCTTAACGTTCACTGATTATTGGATATACATTTTATTATTATTATTATTATTATTATTATTATTATTATTATTATTATTATGTACTATTTATTTTATTATTATTATTATTATTATTATTATTATTATTATTTTTATTATTATTATTATTATTATTATTATTTTTTATTTTATTTTATTATTATTATATTATTATTATTATTATTACATATTATTATTATTATTATTATTATTATTATTATTATTATTATTATTATTATTATTATTATTATTATTATTATTATATTATTTTGTTATTATTATTATTATTATTATTTTTGTTATTATTATTATTACAATTATTATTATTACAATTATTATTATTATTACTATTACTACTTTTATTACTATTTCTATTATTATTATAATAATTAGTTATTATTTCATATCTAATTCTTTTCATTACTTTATTTATAGTTTTATTTATTACTTTTATTATTGTATTTAATTCTTTAAAACTTCCTGTGTTAAGTGAACCTTTCAAGCGTTAAGCTTGTAGTCAGCTCTAAGCTGACTACAAGCTGCTGCTTATTCTTGTGTTTTTCTCAAAAAAGCTTCGTTTTTCTTTCATTAAACTTCATATTTCATGAAGGTAAAGAATGTCTCTCCTGATCTGAAGTTAATGTTCGACTTTATTGCCTTAACATAAATCTATATAATGTATAAGTTATGTTTACCTGGAGTTTACCTGTAGAGGGTTACGAGAGTCAACGCCCCCGCGGCCCGGTCTGAGACCAGGCCTCATGGTGGATAATAATAATAATAATAATAATAATAATAATAATAATAATAATAATAATAATAATAATAAAAGACTAAATATAACTTACTAAATATTAATCACTAGTCAATCTTCAAGAAAAATTTTTGAATATATTTTGGTCTGTTTAGGTCCCAAATTGCCATATTTATTGATGATTCCTGAAGAACTGAAACACTGGTTTTGATAAGGTAAATTATGAGTACCTCAACCGACTGGCTTCAAACCTTCAGTCCAATAAGTCGATAATGCAACTTCTGAACGGCTTCAAACTTAGCGCTAGTGTTGCAGAATATTGATTTATGTGAGATAACCATAGAATGCCTCTACAGTTAGGACTTAAACTTTTAAAACTGATCTTTTCTGATGGAGACTTTGAACTTGTGATATACTGTACATGTCATATACACCAATAGCCAATACATAGGAAAGAGAAGCTTATGACGACGTTTCGGTCCGACTTGGACCATTTACAAGTCACAGGTGTTTTTGTGCCTTTCTGCTCTTTATGTGTATGTCCTAATTTGCCAGTTTTTACTAAGAAATTTGGGATTAATTTCCATGTGATGACTTGTTAATGTTTTTTCCCTCTCTCTAGGAATCTTCAACGTTAATATTTAACTGCATCACAAACTGATGCCGCACTCTGCACCATACCTTTGGCTTGCACTGAGGTACAGGGGAATGGGGGTTATGCAACACGGGAGATATCTCTCTCCCACCACGAGGTAACCAGGTTTCATCCGAGGATTGGAGAAGGTAGCTTCAATTTCTTGGATGAAGAGCTCTTTACTAGCACCCCTTCCTCCTTTGAAGGGAAGAAACCCAGGGAGAGAGAGAGAGAGAGAGAGAGAGGAGAGAGAGAGAGAGAGAGAGAGAGAGAGAGAAGAGAGAGAGAGAGAGAGAGAGAGAGAGAGAGAGAGAGAGAGCTATGTTGGACCAGCAAGCAACAGGTGGTGTTGGACCAGGGGCGGACCAGGGGTGGTGGCCCACGGTGGTGGTGGGCCAGCTGCGATCAAATACCACCAGCTGCTGCCCCTACCATCCTATCCACCTGGCAGTGGGAGTGAACCACGCTGGGGGGAGAAGGAGAGGGAGAGGAAGGGAGGGAGGGAGGGAGGGAGAGAAAGAGAGAGAGAATAAATGATGAAAAAAGAAGGAATAGAAAGCAGTCGTAGGAAGATAAAACAAAGAAGACGAGGAGGGTGAAGAAGAAAATATACAACAACAACAACAACAACAACAAAACATTAATAATAATAATAATAATAATAATAATAATAATAATAATAATAATAAGAAGAAGAAGAAGAAGAAGAAGAAGAAGAAGAAGAAGAAGAAGAAGTGATGAAAAAACTGAGGAAATTAAAATTAAGCAGAGGAGGGAGAGAAGCGGAGGTTAAGAAAAAAGTTGGATACACTATGAGGGAGAAAAGGTAAGAGAAAGGGAGAAAGGACAAGGGCAAAGGAGAAGGGAACGAGGGGAGAGCCAGGAAGAGGGGAACATACGCCTAGATTAATACAGCATGGAATGATATTGGACGCCGGCGAGCACCCGATGAATATACAGTATATATGGGATATAAAGAGAGGGGGAGAGAGAGAGAGAGGATATATACAGAGAAGGGAAAGAAGGAGGGAGGGAGGGAGAGGGAGGGAGGGGAGGGGAGGGAGGGAGAGGGAGGAGAGAGAGAGAGAGAGAGAGAGAGAGAGAGAGAGAGAGAGGAGAGAGAGAGACAGACAGGAGAGAGAGAGAGAGAGAGAAGAAGATGGAGAGAGAGAGGAGAGAGACAGAAGAAGAGACGCAGACAGACAGGAAGAGAAGAGAGAGAAGGAGAGAGGACAGACAGACAGACAGACAGACAGACAGACAGACAGACAGAAGACAGAGAGAGAGATAGAGAGAGAGAGAGAGAGAGAAGAGAGAGAGACAGACAGACGAGGACAGAAGACAGACGACAGACAGACAGAGAAGACAGAGAGAGAAGAGAGAGAGAGAGAGAGAAGAAGAGAAGAGAGCAGAGACAGCTGAAGGCGTCACATATCAAGGAATAATGCTCAAAGAAATAATGTCTAACATTTAGCTATACATCTAATTTCGTTTAGATGACAACAGTAGAAACAGCTGAAGGCCCTCCACACGCTCCACTTGAATAAATGCCATTAAAATAATTAAATAAGTCTGTGAAATGTTTTCTTGGCGTACAGCATTGTGCCTAAAACTGGCACAGACGTGCACAGGATTCATGATTGGTCTTGTGCAATATATAGTGCACAACGTACTTGGTGCAATATATAGTGCACAACGTACTTGGTGCAATATATAGTGCACAACGTACTTGGTGCAATATATAGTGCACAACGTACTTGGTGCAATATAAGTGCACAACGTACTTGGTGCAATATATATCACAACGTCCCTTGGTGCAATATATAGTTGCAAAACGTACTTGGTGAATAATAGTGCACGCGTACTTTGGGGGCAAATATAGTGCACAACGTACTTGGTGCAATATATAGTGCACAACGTACTTGGTGCACGTAGCTTTGTACTTGGAGCTTCAGTCTGGTCCATATTTTGTTAATATAGAGTTCTTCCAAGTTTTTTTTTAAATTATTTTAAATTTAAGAGTTTTGTACAGAACTTGTGTATTAGTATTTTTGTTTTTTTTAGGAGAGAAAACGAGATGAGAGAGAGAGGGGAGAGAGGGGAGAGAGGAGAGAGAGAGAGAGTTGAAGAGAGGGAGAGAGGAGAGAGGGGAAGAGAGAGAGAGAGAGAGAGAGAGAGAGAGAGAGAGAGAGCGTTCCTTCCTCTACCTTCCCAGCTTCCTTTTCTCTCCTTTCTCCTCAATTTTCGAAGTTACATCCGTCCCTCCACCACAAAATCTCTCTCTGATGAAAATTAGACACATGTGCAACATCTGGGCATCTTTAATGTAGACGTTTCGCCATCCAGTGGCTTTATCAACACAAATTCCAGGACATAATTTGAAGACAGTAGACCTATATACAAAAGATGAGGTGATCAGTCCCTACGTCTACATTAAAGATACCCAGATGTTGCTCATGTGTCTAATTTTCATCTTCTCGGTATTGTATACCATTCAAGTACAACTCTCTCTCTCTCTCTCTCTCTCTCTCTCTCTCTCTCTCTCTCTCTCTCTCGATGGGATTTAGCGACGGAAATTGAGGTGTAGCTTCTGTGTGATGAGATGACGACTTATTGCAACTTCCTCACAACTTATAGAAAAACTTGCCAAGTCTCTTCCTCTATGTTTTTTCCTCCCGAAGAAGAACTTAATATTGAAAAAAAAATTAATTCGTTTTGTCGTAAATCTACGTAATTAAAGGAGAGGCATTTTGAAAAAAAAAAAAAACATTGGAATGGAATTTTATTGAATGACCTGCAGAGTTTGTGACGAGGCATGTTGTTGTGAGTGTAAATATTTGTTTGTTGTTGTTGTTTGTTGTTGTTACTGTAGTGGTGGTGATGGTGATTTTGTTGTTATTTTGTTGGTGTTACTGTAGTGGTGGTGATGGTGATTTTGTTGGTGTACTGTTAGTGGTGGTGATGGTGATTTTGTTGGTGTTACTGTAGTGGTGGTGATGGTGATTTTGTTGGTGTTACTGTAGTGGTGGTGATGGTGATTTTGTTTGGGGTTACTGTAGTGGTGGTGATGGTGATTTTGTTGGTGTTACTGTAGTGGTGGTGATGGTGATTTTGTTGGTGTTACTGTAGTGGTGGTGATGGTGGGTTTTGTGGTTATTTTGTTGGTGTTACTGTAGTGGTGGTGATGGTGATTTTGTTGGGGTTACTGTAGTGGTGGTGGATGGTGATTTTGTGGTTATTTTGTTGGTTTACTGTAGTGGTGGTGATGGTGATTTTGCTGTTATTTTGTTGGTGTTACTGTGTGGTGGTGATGGTGATTTTGTTGGTGTTACTGTAGTGGTGGTGATGGTGATTTTTTTGGTGTTACTGTAGTGGTGGTGATGGTGATTTTGCTGTTATTTTGTTGGTGTTACTGTAGTGGTGGTGATGGTGATTTTTTCTGTTATTTTGTTGGTGTTACTGTAGTGGTGGTGATGGTGATTTTGTGGTTATTTCGTACATGTTGTGGTTTTGTTGATGTGGTAATTGGTTTTGTTATTATGCCTGTTTTGCTTTTGTGTTTGTTTCTATGCTGTGGTTGTTTTGTTTGTAGTTATTTCTACTTCCGTGCTTTTGTTATTATTGTTGTTTTTACTTGCAATCACTTTGTTTGTTACTCATGAGTAAGGAACTGGATTTATTCTAATTGAAAATAAGTTTCTGGTAAATTACTGACATGAAATGAGTAAAAACCATGAATCTAAAAACGTCAAACAATGGGTTAATTTCGCTACCGCCGGACGGACGGTGGATCGAGCCTCCACTTCCCTTTCCGGTGAAAGGCTCACATGGTGCTAGTGGATAACTCGCGAAAGGTGACATAAGTTGGGAGAGAGAGAGAGAGAGAGAGAGAAAGAGAGAGAGAGAATAAAGCAAGCAGAATTTCGTGACACATTTTCACAGCTGTCACTCAGGAAGCCAAGATGAAGGATGTCCCCTCAGCCACCCCTGCCTGGCTTCCCCTCAGGTGAAGAGTCGTCCTGGCTTCTCAGGTGAGGGGTCGGTCTGGCTTCTCATTTGAAGGTTCGTTCTGGCTTTCCTCGGGTGAAGGGTCGTCTTGGCGTTCCTCAGGTAAGGGGTCGTTCTGGTGACCCTCAGGTGAGGGGTCGTCTTGGCTTTCCTCAGGTAAGGGGTCGTCCTGGTGACCCTCATGTGAGGAGGTCGAGTAGCGACCTGCTTCTCTAGTCACCCTAGTGATCAGTCTCCCCTCACTACCCCTCTACTCCTCTACTCTCGCCTCACCGTCCTCTATAATCCCCTTATACTTCCCTCCCTCTCCTATCAACACTTTCCCTTTCTCCTCCTCCTCCTCCTTCTCCTCTTCTTACTCCTAAACATTTATCTTCACTACCTCTTCCCGTCAAAAAATTCTCCGACCCCTCTTCCCTCCCTTTCCCTTTCCCTTTGGACACTATCCCCTGTCCATCGTCCCCTCCTTCCCCCCTGTCTCTCTGCTCCCATAACTCCTCCATTCTTACAACAACATCCTCCTTCCTCTTCCGATTCCTCTTCCCCCAACACCAGCACACTGCTGATGTATCAATTTTTTAAATGAATTTATATATATATATATATATATATATATATTTTTTTTTTTTTTTATTATCACAACCGGCCGATTCCCACCAAGGGAGGGTGGCCCGAAAAAAGAAAAACTTGCACCATCATTCACTCCATCCTGTCTTGCCAGAAGGGTGCTTTACACTACAGTTTTTAAACTGCAACATTAACACCCCTCCTTCAGAGTGCAGGCACGTACTTCCCATCTCCAGGACTCAATTTCCCGGGCCTGCCGGTTTCCCTGAATCCCTTCATAAATGTTACTTTGCTCACACTCCAACAGCACGTCAAGTATTAAAAACCATTTGTCTCCATTCACTCCTATCAAACACGCTCACGCATGCCTGCTGGAAGTCCAAGCCCCTCGCACACAAAACCTCCTTTACCCCCCCCCTCCAACCCTTCCTAGGCCGACCCTACCCCGCCTTCCTTCCACTACAGACTGATACACTCTTGAAGTCATTCTGTTTCGCTCCATTCTCTCTACATGTCCGAACCACCTCAACAACCCTTCCTCAGCCCTCTGGACAACAGTTTTGGTAATCCCGCACCTCCTCCTATATATATATATATATATATATATATATATATATATATATATATATATATAAAATATATATATATATTATGGTAGTAGGTTGGTAGACAGCAACCACCCAGGGAGGTACTACCGTCCTGCCCAAATGAATGTAAAACAAAAGCCTGTAATTGTTTACATGATGGTAGGATTGCTGGTGTCTTTTGTCTATCTCATAAATATGCAAGATTACAGGTGCATCTTGCTACTTCTACTTACACTTAGGTCACACTACACATACATGTACACATTTATTTATACACACTCATCTGAGTTTTCTTTGATTTTATCTTAATAGTTCTTGGTCTTATTACTTTTCCTTTTATATCCATGGGGAAGTGGAATAAGAATCTTTCTTCCGTAAGCCATGCGTGTTGTAAAAGTCAACTAAAATGCCGGGAACAATGGGCTAGTAACCCCTTTTCCTGTAAAGGTTACTAAAAAGAATAAGAAGAAGAAAATTGTCAAAGTGGGAAGTCTGAATGTGCGTGGATGTTGTGCAAATGATAAGAAAGAGATGATTGTGGATGTTATGAATGAGAAGAAACTGGATGTCCTGGCTTTAAGTGAAACGAAGCTGAAGGGGGTGGGAGAGTTTCAATGGAGAGGAATAAATGGGATTAGGTCAGGGGTTTCAAATAGAGTTAGAGCTAAAGAAGGAGTAGCAATAATGTTGAAGGATAAGCTATGGCAGGAAAAGAGGGACTATAAATGTATTAATTCAAGGATTATGTGGAGTAAAATAAAGATTGGATGTGAAAAGTGGGTTATAGTAAGCGTGTATGCACCTGGAGAAGAGAGAAGTGTAGAGGAGAGAGAGAGATTTTGGGAAATGTTGAGTGAATGCGTGGGAGCTTTGAATCAAGTGTGAGAGTAATGGTGGTTGGGGATTCAATGCTAAAGTGGGAAAAAATGTTATGGAGGGAGTAGTAGGTAAATTTGAGGTGCCAGGGGTAAATGTAAATGGGGAGCCTTTAATTGAGCTATGTGTAGAAAGAGATTTGGTAATAAGTAATACATATTTTATGAAAAAGAGGATAAATAAATATACAAGGTATGATGTAGCACGTAATGAAAGTAGTTTGTTAGGTTATGTATTGGTGGATAAAAGGTTGATGGGTAGGCTCCAGGATGTACATGTTTATAGAGGGGCAACTGATATATCGGATCATTATTTAGTTGTAGCTACAGTTAGAGTAAGAGGTAGATGGGAAAAGAGGAAGGTGGCAACAAAAGTAAGAGGGAGGTGAAAGTGTATAAACTAAGGGAGGAGGAAGTTCGGGCGAGATATAAGCGACTGTTGGCAGAAAGGTGGGCTAGTGCAAAGATGAGTAGTGGGGGGGTTGAAGAGGGTTGGGAATAGTTTTAAAAATGCAGTATTAGAATGTGGGGCAGAAGTTTGTGGTTATAGGAGGGTGGGGGCAGGTGGAAAGAGGAGCGATTGGTGGAATGATGAAGTAAAGGGTGTGATAAAAGAGAAAAAGGTAGCTTACGAGAGGTTTTTACAAAGCAGAAGTGTTATAAGAAAAGCAGAGTATATGGAGAGTAAAAGAAAGGTGAAGAGAGTGGTGAGAGAGTGCAAAAGGAGAGCAGATGATAGAGTGGGAGAGGCACTGTCAAGAAATTTTAATGAAAATAAGAAAAAAAATTTGGAGTGAGTTAAACAAGTTAAGAAAGCCTAGGGAAAGTATGGATTTGTCAGTTAAAAACAGAGTAGGGGAGTTAGTAGATGGGGAGAGGGAGGTATTAGGTAGATGGCGAGAATATTTTGAGGAACTTTTAAATGTTGAGGAAGAAAGGGAGGCGGTAATTTCATGCACTGGTCAGGGAGGTATACCATGTTTTAGGAGTGAAGAAGAGCAGAATGTAAGTGTGGGGGAGGTACGTGAGGCATTACATAGAATGAAAGGGGGTAAAGCAGCTGGAACTGATGGGATCATGATAGAAATGTTAAAAGCAGGGGATTATATAGTGTTGGAGTGGTTGGTACTTTTGTTTAATAAATGTATGAAAGAGGGGAAGGTACCTAGGGATTGGCGGAGAGCATGTATAGACCCTTTATATAAAGGGAAAGGGGACAAAAGAGATTGTAAAAATTATAGAGTAATAAGTTTATTGAGTATACCAGGAAAAGTGTACGGTAGGGTTATAATTGAAAGAATTAGAGGTAAGACAGAATGTAGGACTGCGGATGAGCAAGGAGGTTTCAGAGTGGGTAGGGGATGTGTAGATCAAGTGTTTACATTGAAGCATACATGTGTGAACAGTATTTAGATAAAGGTAGGGAAGTTTTTATTGCATTTATGGATTTAGAAAAGGCATATGATAGAGTGGATAGGGGAGTAATGTGGCAGATGTTGCAAGTATATGGAATAGGTGGTAAGTTACTAAATGCTGTAAAGAGTTTTTATGAGGATAGTGAAATTCAGGTTAGGGTGTGTAGAAGAGAGGGAGAATACTTCCCGGTAAAAGTAGGCCTTAGACAGGGATGTGTAATGTCACCATGGTTGTTTAATATATTTATAGATGGGGTTGTAAGAGAAGTAAATGCTAGGGTGTTTGGGAGAGGGGTGGGATTAAATTATGGGGAATCAAATTCAAAATGGGAATTGACACAGTTACTTTTTGCTGATGATACTGTGCTTATGGAAGATTCTAAAGAAAAATTGCAAAGGTTAGTGGATGAGTTTGGGAATGTTTGTAAAGGTAGAAAGTTGAAAGTGAACATAGAAAAGAGTAAGGTGATGAGGGTGTCAAATGATTTAGATAAAGAAAATTGGATATCAAATTGGGGAGGAGTATGGAAGAAGTGAATGTTTTCAGATACTTGGGAGTTGACGTGTCGGCGGATGGATTTATGAAGGATGAGGAAATCATAGAATTGATGAGGGAAAAAAGGTGAGTGGTGCATTGAGGTATATGTGGAGTCAAAAAACGTTATCTATGGAAAAAACGTTATCTATGGAGGCAAAGAAGGGAATGTATGAAAGAATAGTAGTACCAACACTCTTATATGGGTGTGAAGCTTGGGTGGTAAATGCAGCAGCGAGGAGACGGTTGGAGGCAGTGGAGATGTCCTGTCTAAGGGCAATGTGTGGTGTAAATATTATGCAGAAAATTCGGAGTGTGGAAATTAGGAAAAGGTGTGGAGTTAATGAAAGTATTAGTCAGATGGCAGAAGAGGGGTTGTTGAGGTGGTTTGGTCATTTAGAGAGAATGGATCAAAGTAGAATGACATGGAAAGCATATAAATCTATAGGGGAAGGAAGGCGAGGTAGGGGGTCGTCCTCGAAAGGGTTGGAGAGAGGGGGTAAAGGAGGTTTCGTGGGCAAGGGGCTTGGACTTCCAGCAAGCGTGCGTGAGCGTGTTAGATAGGAGTGAATGGAGACGAATGGTACTTGGGACCTGACGATCTGTTGGAGTGTGAGCAGGGTAATATTTAGTGAAGGGATTCAGGGAAACCGGTTATTTTCATATAGTCGGACTTGAGTCCTGGAAATGGGAAGTACAATGCCTGCACTTTAAAGGAGGAGTTTGGGATATTGGCAGTTTGGAGGGATATGTTGTGTATCTTAATATGTGTATGCTTCTAAACTGTTGTACTCTGAGCACCTCTGCAAAAACAGTGATTATGTGTGAGTGAGGTGAAAGTGTTGAATGATGATGAAAGCATTTTCTTTTTGGGGATTTTCTTTCTTTTTTGGGTCACCCTGCCTCGGTGGGAGTCGGCCGACTTGTTGAAAATATATATTATATATATATATATATATATATATATATAATATATATATATATATATTATATATATATATATATATATATATAATATATATATATATATATATATATATATTATATATATATATTATATATATATATATATATATATTATATATTGGTCCCATTTCCCATATCCTCTAGTTCCCCAACTCTCCAACACCTCTGTTCCTTCCAGTCCCCCAACTCTCCAACACCTCTGTTCCTTCCAGTCCCCAACTCTCCAACACCTCTGTTCCTTCCAGTCCCCCAACTCTCCAACACCTCTGTTCCTTCCAGTCCCCCAACTCTCCAACACCTCTGTTACTCCCAATTCCCCAACTCTCCAACATCTCTGTTACTTCCAATCCCCCAACTCTCCAACATCTCTGTTACTTCCACTCCCCCAACTCTCCAACATCTCTGTTACTTCCAATCCCCAACTCTCCAACACCTCTGTTCCTTTCCAGTCCCCCAACTCTCCAACACCTCTGTTACTCCAATTCCCCAACTCTCCAACACCTCTGTTACTTCCAGTCCCCCAACTCTCCAACACCTCTGTTACTTCCAGTTCCCCAACTCTCCAACAATTCTGTTACTTCCAGTCCCCCAACTCTCCAACACCTCTGTTACTTCCAATCCCCCAACTCTCAAACACCTCTGTTACTTGCAGTCCCCCAACTCTCCAACACCTCTGTTACTTCCAATCCCCCAACTCTCCAACACCTCTGTTACTTCCAATCCCCAACTCTCAAACACCTCTGTTACTTCCAGTCCCCCAACTCTCCAACACCTCTGTTACTTCCAGTCCCCAACTCTCCAACACCTCTGTTACTTCCAATCCCCCAACTCTCCAACACCTCTGTTACTTCCAGTCCCCAACTCTCCAACACCTCTGTTACTTCCAATCCCCAACTCTCCAACACCTCTGTTACTTCCAATCCCCCAACTCTCAAACACCTCTGTTACTTCCAATCCCCCAACTCTCCAACACCTCTGTTACTTCCAGTCCCCCAACTCTCCAACACCTCTGTTACTTCCAGTCCCCCAACTCTCCAACACCTCTGTTACTTCCAGTCCCCCAACTCTCCAACACCTCTGTTACTTCCAGTCCCCCAACTCTCCAACACCTCTGTTACTTCCAGTCCCCCAACTCTCCAACACCTCTGTTACTTCCAGTCCCCCAACTCTCCAACACCTCTGTTACTTCCAGTCCCCCAACTCTCCAACACCTCTGTTTCTTTTAAGTCTTTCACATTGTTCTGTCACAGCTTTCATCAGGTCTTCTCTCCCACTAATAACATATCTTACCTTCCATACCGCATCCGTCTCTAATGGAACATTTACACAACTTCCACGAAAATGTATTGAGGTGATGAAGAGGCTGAAGCGAGGCAGGGTACAGAGGCTGAAGCGAGCGAAGGTACAGAGGTTGAGGCGAGGCAGGGTACAGAGGCTGAGGCGAGGCAGGGTACAGAGGCTGAGGCGAGGCAGGGTACAGAGGCTGAAGCAAGGGAAGGTACAGAAGTTGAGGCGAGGCAAGGTACAGAGGTTGAGGCGAGGCAGGGTACAGAGGCTGAGGCGAGGTAGGGTACTGAGGCTGAGGCGAGGTAGGGTACTGAGGCTGAGGCGAGGCAGGGTACAGAGGCTGAGGCGAGATAAGGTACAGAGGCTGAAGCGAGGCAAGGTAAAGAGGTTGAAGCGAGGCATGGTACAGAGGCTGAGGCGAGGCAGGGTACAGAGGCTGAGGCGAGGCAGGGTACAGAGGCTGAGGCGAGGCAGGGTACAGAGGTTGAGGCGAGGCAGGGTACAGAGGCTGAGGCGAGGCAGGGTACAGAGGCTGAAGCGAGGCAGGGTACAGAGGCTGAGGCGAGGTAGGGTACTGAGGCTGAGGCGAGGCAGGGTACAGAGGCTGAAGCAAGGGAAGGTACAGAGGTTGAGGCGAGGCAGGGTACAGAGGCTGAGGCGAGGCAGGGTACAGAGGCTGAGGCGAGGCAGGGTACAGAGGCTGAAGCAAGGGAAGGTACAGAGGTTGAGGCGAGGCAAGGTACAGAGATTGAGGCGAGGCAGGGTACAGAGGCTGAGGCGAGGTAGGGTACTGAGGCTGAGGCGAGGTAGGGTACTGAGGCTGAGGCGAGGCAGGGTACAGAGGCTGAGGTGAGGCAGGGTACAGAGGCTGAAGCAAGGGAAGGTACAGAGGTTGAGGTGAGGCAGGGTACAGAGGCTGAGGCGAGGCAGGGTACAGAGGCTGAGGCGAGGCAGGGTACAGAGGCTGAAGCAAGGGAAGGTACTGAGGTTGAGGCGAGGCAAGGTACAGAGGTGTTGAGGCGAGGCAGGGTACAGAGGCTGAGGCGAGGTAGGGTACTGAGGCTGAGGCGAGGTAGGGTACTGAGGCTGAGGCGAGGCAGGGTACAGAGGCTGAGACGAGATAAGGTACAGAGGCTGAAGCGAGGCAAGGTACAGAGGTTGAAGCGAGGCATGGTACAGAGGCTGAGGCGAGGCAGGGTACAGAGGCTGAGGCGAGGTAGGGTACTGAGGCTGAGGCGAGGCAGGGTACAGAGGCGGAGGTATATTAATCATTGCTGAAGGATTTATAATATATAAGAACACACGTTTAGTCAGCAAATTTCATTATTAACAACAAAACATCACATAAACGGAAACTACAAGACACACACACACACACACACACACACACACACACACATACAGACACGGTACCAAGAACCGCAGCTCACCACCATCTGTAATTGCACTAACGCACGAGAGCACAGGCAAGAAGAACCACAGAGAACACACCCCAGCCTTTAACGCACGATAAAGGTTATTCAATATCGCTGCCCAAATATTTATATTCCATCTGAAGCTCGCACACACACACACACACACACACACACACACACACACACACACACACAGTTTTATCGTGAGCCCGAGGAAGGTGAGGCAGTGTTGACCCCGTGCACACCTTGTTATACACATACATACCTCACATACACACACACGCACACACATACACACACTCTATCTATCTACCTCACTCTCTCTCTCTCTCCCTCACTATCTCTCACTGCTTCTAACTCGCTTTCTCTTCGTCTCTCTTTTTAAGTACCACGAACACACACACAGTTTGTACACTGGTGTGTACAGCACTGTGTGTACAGTCGTTCCAAATTATAACAAGACATATGTTGTGTAAATCTCTTGATCATCGTGTCTACGTTCTTGACACTGTAAGCTCTCATTAATACACGTCACTCACTCGTGTGTGTGTGTGTGTGTGTGTGTGTGTGTGTGTGTGTGTGTGTGTGTGTGTGTGTGTGTGTGTGTGTGTGTGTGTGTGTGTGTGTGTGTGTGTGTGTGTGTTTACTTACATCTACATACCTATAGGTGGTTGCAGATATCGAGACACAGCTCTTGGTCTCGTCTCTCAACTTACTGCTTGCCAGATTCACTCTCCTCTACCCCTCCAGTCTTCCCCTCTTCGTACTCCCCTCTCCCTCCTCACTAATCACAACAGAAGCGTTAATTAGCTAGACATCTTTTCAAATCATCCCACTAACATCCCCTGACATTATCCTAAGTCATGTGAAGCAGTTTGACATATATACCAATAGGTGTTCTCGCCTCAACAGAAGCTGTCTTCCGGTGGCCCGGTGGCCTGGTGGCTAAAGCTCCCGCTTCACACACGGAGGGCCCGGGTTCGATTCCCGGCGGGTGGAAACATTCCGACACGTTTCCTTACACCTGTTGTCCTGTTCACCTAGCAGCAAATAGGTACCTGGGTGTTAGTCGACTGGTGTGGGTCGCATCCTGGGGGACAAGATTAAGGACCCCAATGGAAATAAGTTAGACAGTCCTCGATGACGCACTGACTTTCTTGGGTTATCCTGGGTGGCTAACCCTCCGGGGTTAAAAATCCGAACGAAATCTTATCTTATCTTATCTTAGAATGTAGAGGTGACTAACATGGAGACAGCAGATGCAGTAGCGAGGTGAAGGTGAGGTAACCAGTGGATCAATTCTGAAGTACTGTTGAGGACTGATTACCTAATTGATGTGTGTTTTACTTATCTTCTTAAAGGCAATCTTCGTTCCTTCTTCAACCTCCTCCTCCTCCTCCTCCTCCTCCTCCTCCTCCTCTCTCTCTCTCTCTCTCTCTCTTCTCTCTCTCTCTCTCCTCTCATCCTGCTCTTTTCATTCTTGTTCCTCCCTCCTTTCCCGTATCCTTACTCCCAGCTCACTCTTAAATCGACACTACGTTTCGGTCAGTCCTGGACCAGTGCCAAGTCACAAGTGAGCGAGAAAATGCATGGAAGGCCGAAAGAGAGATCGAGAAGAGGTACCATTGTCAAGAGGTGTGACTTGACAGTGATCCAGACTGACCGAAACGTCGCCTTAATAGTTACTGTCAAGAGGCGTAACTTGACAGTGGTCCAGGACGGACCGAAACGTCGTGTCATAAGTATTTTATGGACTATTCCAGCAATGTTACCGTGAGCTATATACCTGACCAGCCTCACTGATCAGACATCAGGCTGCAATTAGCGGACGGAGGATCAAGCCTCCACCATTCCTTACCTTGAATGATTCATACAGGTTTGGCCCGTCCTGAAACACAGTAATAAATCAGTAACTTTTACTGTTCCCCTCAGATGACCTGTACGACTGGTCGCTTCACACGCACGCACACACACACACACCACACACACACACACACACACACACACACACACACACACACACGTCATCTAGAACAAATATCTAAGAAATCTACTAGATAGCGATCCTTGGTTATTTAAATGAAATTTAAGTTGAGGAATGAGCTGGAGGAGGACATATCAAGGTCTCACTCAGAGTACTAGCTTGCCCACGCTCACTCTTTACGAGCGAAGTTGAGTATCCGTGATGGATATGCCCTTGATGCTGTCTTAAGAGTGGGCTGTGGTTATTTAACTTTCCACCAGGTCCTTAACTGCGTGTGTACTCACCTTTATACTGACTTATACGTGGTTGCAGGGGGTCGAGTTATAGTTCCTGGCCACCGCCTAGTAGCTGGTCGCTACTAGGTTCACTCTCTCCCGGCTTCGAGACCCTTATTGTATCTCTTCTTAAAGGTATGTAAGGATGCTTTCTCTGTCACTTCGTTATTCAGGTCGTCTTTCTGACTACTCTAAGGTAGAGCAGTGTGTACTCACCTAGTTGTACTCCTAGTTGAGGTTGCGGGGGTCGAGTCCGAGCTCCTGGCCCCGCCTCTTCACTGATCGCTACTAGGTCACTCTCCCTGAGCCGTGAGCTTTATCATACCTCTGCTTAAAGCTATGTATGGATCCTACCTCCACTACATCTCTTCCCAAACTATTCCACTTACTGACTACTCTGTGGCTGAAGAAATACTTCCTAACATCCCTGTGATTCATCTGTGTCTTCAGCTTCCAACTGTGTCCCCTTGTTACTGTGTCCAATCTCTGGAACATCCTGTCTTTGTCCACCTTGTAAATTTCCCTCTCAGTATTTTGTATGTCGTTATCATGTCCCCCCTATCTCTCCTGTCCTCCAGTGTCGTCAGGTTGATTTCCCTTAACCTCTCACTCGTAGGAACATAACCTCTTAGCTCTGGGACTAGTCTTGTTGCAAACCTTTGCACTTTCTCTAGTTTCTTTACGTGCTTGGCTAGGTGTGGGTTCCAAACCGTGTGTGTGTGTGTGTGGGGTGTGTGTGTGTGTGTGTGTGTGTGTGTGTGTGTGTGTGTGTGTGTGTGTGTGTGTGTGTGTGTGTGTGTGTGTGTGTGTATGTGTGTGTATGTGCCTGCATATGTGTGTACTCAGCTAGTTGTGGTTGAAGGGGTCGAGTGTGTGTGTGTATATATATATCAAGTCGAGAAATCTAAATCATGCACCAAACCAAGAAGTTGCCAGAGAAACACTTCATCACACAAGTCCTAAATTAACTTTTAAATTCACCTTCAGCTCAACTTTCTCTTTTCAAATGTCAGGTTAAGGTGACATAAAAAATTTCTGCCTTAACCCACAAGTACACCTAACCTAACCTAAATATATAATTAAGTGTGTTACGCATATATAGTGTCGGTTCCGAAGACTATTAGCTTTGAGTAGGAGAGAAAGGTATTCTCTGTATGCTATGTCCAGAAGTGATCAAGGTCCCAGGACCGAAACGTTTTCTAATAAATATGTCATAGTGTTTGCTTACGTGTCTTTCTAAACCAACTTGTCGGTATTTATTACCAAGGTTTATACCATCTTGTCTGACATTGCAACACACTATGGACATAGCATACAGAGAATACCTTTCTCTCCTACTCACGCATATATAGTCCTCAAGCGAAGTGTCTCACGGCTGCACTCTCCCAAGACTCTTCCAGCTGCACTCTCCCAAGACTCTTCCAGCTCCACTCTCCCAAGACTCTTCCAGCTGCACTCTCCCAAGACTCTTCCAGCTGCACTCTCCCAAGACTCTTCCAGCTGCACTCTCCCAAGACTCTTCCAGCTGCACTCTCCCAAGACTCTCCCAGCTGCACTCTCCCAAGACTCTTCCAGCTGCACTCTCCCAAGACTCTTCCAGCTGCACTCTCCCAAGACTCTCCCAGCTGCACTCTCCCAAGACTCTTCCAGCTGCACTCTCCCAAGACTCTTCCAGCTACACTCTCTCAAGACTCTCCCAGCTACACTCACCCAAAACTTTCCCAAGACTCTCCCAGCTACACTCTTCCAAGACTCTTCCAGTTACACTCTCCCAAGACTCTCCCAGCTGCACTCTCCCAAGATTCTCCCAGCTACACTCACCCAAGACTCTCCCAGCTACACTCACCCAAGACTCTCTTAGCTGCACTCTCCCAAGACTCTCCCAGCTGCTCTTTCCCAAGATTCTCCCAACTACACTCTCCCAAGACTCTCCCAGCTGCACTCTCTCAAGATTCTGCCAGCTACACTCACCCAAGACTCTCTTAGCTGCACTCTCTCAAGATTCTGCCAGCTACACTCACCCAAGACTCTCTTAGCTGCACTCTCCCAAGACTCTCCCAGCTGCACTCTCCCAAGATTCTCCCAGCTACACTCACCCAAGACTCTCCCAGCTACACTCACCCAAGACTCTCTTAGCTGCACTCTCCCAAGACTATCCCAGCTGCTCTCTCCCAAGATTCTCCCAACTGCACTCTCCCAAGACTCTCCCAGCTGCACTCTCTCAAGATTCTCCCAGCTACACTCACCCAAGACTCTCTTAGCTGCACTCTCCCAAGATTCTCCCACCCGCACTCTCCCAAGACTCTCCCAGCTGCACTCTCCCAAGATTCTCCCAGCTACACTCACCCAAGACTCTCTTAGCTGCACTCTCCCAAGACTCTCCCACACGCACTCTCCCAAGACTCTCTTAGCTGCACTCTTCCAAGACTCTCCCAGCTGCACTCACCCAAGACTCTCCCAAGATTCTCCCAGCTACACTCACCCAAGACTCTCCCAGCTACACTCTCCAAAGACTCTCCCAGCTGCACTCACCCAAGACTCTCCCAGCTACACTCTCCAAAGACTCTCCCAGCTGCACTCACCCAAGACTCTCCCAGCTGCACTCACCCAAGACTTTCCCAGCTACACTCACCCAAGACTCTCCCAGCTACACTCACCCAAGACTCTCCCAGCTACACTCACCCAAGACTCTCCCAGCTACACTCACCCAAGGGCTCTCCCAGCTGCACTCACCCCAAGACTCTCCCAGCTACACTCACCAAGACTCTCCCAGCTACACTCACCCAAGACTCTCCCAGCTACACTCACCCAAGACTCTCCCAGCTACATTCACCCCAAGACTCTCCCAGCTACACTCACCCAAGACTCTCCCAGCTACACTCACCCAAGACTCTCCCAGCTACACTCACCCAAGACTCTCCCAGCTACACTCACCCAAGACTCTCCCAGCTACACTCACCAAGACTCTCCCAGCTACATCACCCAAGACTCTCCCAGCTGCACTCACCCAAGACTCTCCCAGCTGCACTCACCCAAGACTCTCCCAGCTGCACTCACCCAAGACTCTCCCAGCTACACTCACCCAAGACTCTCCCAGCTGCACTCACCCAAGACTTTCCCAGCTACACTCACCCAAGACTCTCCCAGCTACACTCACCCAAGGGCTCTCCCAGCTACACTCACCCAAGACTCTCCCAGCTGCACTCACCCAAGACTTTCCCAGCTACACTCACCCAAGACTCTCCCAGCTACACTCACCCAAGACTCTCCCAGCTACACTCACCCAAGACTCCCCAGCTACACTCACCCAAGACTCTCCCAGCTGCACTCACCCAAGACTCTCCCAGCTACACTCACCCAGGACTCCAAAGACACTTTCTACACTTCAGGTTTCTCAACTGATCCAGGTAGTTAGGTTGAAGAGATTCAGTATGTGTCCATGTGTTAAGATAAGATAAGATAAGATTTCGTTCGGATTTTTAACCCCGGAGGGTTAGCCACCCAGGATAACAAAAGAAAGTCAGTGCGTCATCGAGGACTGTCTAACTTATTTCCATTGGGGTCCTTAATCTTGTCCCCCAGGATGCGACCCACACCAGTCGACTAACACCCAGGTACCTATTTGCTGCTAGGTGAACAGGACAACAGGTGTAAGGAAACGTGTCGAAATGTTTCCACCCGCCGGGAATCGAACCCGGGCCCTCCGTGTGTGAAGCGGGAGCTTTAGCCACCAGGCCACCAGTTCCTTGTATTATGGGTTTATGTTCCTTTGCTGTGTCTGTCTCGCTCCTGTCTTCGTTTCTCTCGGTTTTGCATTTTTGTTTATCATATTCTGCATGTTTGATCTTTATTATGTTGTTGTTTATCTCAATTTTTCTCTTTGTTTCTCTTCATTTTGTTTATGTTTATTGAGATACCTTTACTAGGTGTTTATGTATCTCATTCTTGTGTCTACGTCTCTTACCTATGCCCTAAAATCTCTCTTTCGTGGCTGTCTGTCTCGTGTAACCTATCTCTGAGAGATTACCTCTCTTCTGTCTGCTCGCGTGACTGTCGTGTTTCGTGTAAATCTCTAACACAGCATTAAAAAGGGTCATCAGAGAGACAGGATGACCGTGACAGAGACACTGGATGACTGTGACTGATGGCTGATATAGATGGGTATGGTAGAGATAGTGAACTAGAGGTATACAGATGGGTATGGTAGAGATAGTGATCTAGAGGTGTACTGAGCCCTGTGTGATCCGAGAAAGGTATCCCCGTATCCTGAAGAGAGAAGATCTTTAAGGGAGAGGATCTGCAGGAAGAGGATCCCAAAAATAAAGGATCCTGAGTCCTAGCTTTTTCTTCTGTTAAGTAAATTTTTATTATGTTATCTTGCTTATTGAATGAACATGACAGAATTAAATTAATGTAATTGGTTTGAAGTATGATTAGTGTGTGTGATTACGTAGCTACTTAACTAGTGTGACACACACCTAGCTATCTCTACGACGAATGGAGTTGTAGCTCTTGGTCCACGCCGCTGTTTCTCACACTTCAATATTGTTGTTGCCTCACTGATCTTCTAACAGCAACATTTGCGTTATTCACTCCCGTATTACTGAGAATTCAGCTTATTTCCACCGGGGTGAAGTTTTCTATACAAAATCCTCTTGTAAGAAGTTCGTCGGATTTTTATGGCTTTCCACAACACGTTTTCTTTCATGTTTTCTAAGTATTAACTTAGGGTCTGTGTTATGAATTACAGTGTAATGAAACTTCTGAGAAACTGTCCAGTTCTCATTCCATTACTATATTGGGGCTTTGTTCACTTACAGCAGAGGCGGCGTAAGGCGTATTGTTGACGTCTGTCTCCCTGTCTATAATTCCATTATTCTTTTCTTTTTACTGCTACCCCAACCCTTCCTATATCCTCAGTCCATCCCTCATTTATACGTAGACGGGTGCACAATCACTTATACATATATGCACCATATAACGTGCACAAGTGTATCATATAACGAATAGGAACGATAACGAATTAGGAACGAGCAAAAAAAGGCAGCAGAAAAAATCATTGTATGTCTTTCACCAAAATAAGCTTTTATTTACAGTGCATATAGCCTATGTACAGTACTACTTATAACTATGTACAATGAAGCGAATGCAAGCACAAGACACGGTGAGAACCGTAGCGATCAGCAGGAAAGGCAAGTCTGCCAAAGCTGCTTCACGAGCGTTCCACATCGCTTCACAGGTTTGGTGAGCTTCCTTGTGATTGGCTGGTTGAACCGAGGTACTGGTATAATGACGGAGCCTCTGATCATTAAACACTTAGCACCTGGTTCGCTGGTCGGGAGGCTTGCCTATATGGGTGTTTGACATACGCCGAGTAAAATATAACATACTCTTACCATGTCACACACCAATATCAGCAGCACCAGTACCAGCAGTACTAAAACCAGTGGCACCAACACCAGCAGCATCAATACCAGGAGCAACAACACCACCATCACCAACAACAGTGGTATAAGATATTTACTTGTGACTAGACAGGTAAGAGGAAGATTCCTGAGAAGCAGCAGAAGGGCAAAGAAGGCGGTGTTAACCTCACTCAGCCACCCACCAGATCGCTACCTCCGTCAGTACCGCCTGCAGACACTAAATGAAATGCTTAGGAATTGCTGTTTTTGGGATGTAATGACCGGGGCGAATGAGAGACACTCGCTGGGAATCAAGGTATCTACTGTCCTAACCATCTCTGACGTTAAGAACCTCCCTTGGGAAAGGTTCAGGTCTTCCTTTAGCAAGTTTGTATTCGACAGCTATGAATATTTAATATCTTTATGTCTACAAGTACATGTACAAGGTATACAGGCCTAGCTGACATCAGTGTCACACTACTATATAGAAAGCCGCTTGTTATGCAGAACATTTCGGGTAAATTAGGCCAGTTATATCCCAGGATGCGACCCACACCAGTCGACTAACACCCAGGTACACATTATTACTGATGGGGAACATACACAACCGGTGTAAGAAAACACGCCCAATGTTTGCATTAAAAGGTGATCCCGGGTAATGGAATATGACAGGAAAAAGTAAGTTGCTTTGGTTCCCACAATCTGACTTTCATACAGACTGGCGTACATGTGAAACAGTTAGGTATCTTTATTCCGAAACGTTTCGCCTACACAGCAGGCTTCTTCAATTGAGATGTAAAGACGATGTCATCTAGGGCAGCAACTTACTGCGGTGTGCCCACCCTAGACACCCTAATGCAAGGGTGAAGGACCTTTATATGTGGGAAGACCGCATTAAATTTACCTGTAACCTAACAAAGCCACATTCAAGAAATTTTAATTAGATATTCTGCAAAATGTCGGTTATTTTGTAAAAAGTTAATTATTATTTAATAACTTACAGAAAAATAATTCATTCAGAAGGCCGCAGGTAATGCCCTAGAATGCCGCAGGTAATGCCCTAGAATGCCGCAGGTAATGCCCTAGAATGCCGCAGGTAATGCCCTAGAATGCCGCAGGTAATGCCCTAGAATGCTGCAGGTAATGCCCTAGAAGGCCGCAGGTAATGCCCTAGAATGCCGCAGGTAATGCCCTAGAATGCCGCAGGTAATGCCCTAGAATGCTGCAGGTAATGCCCTAGAAGGCCGCAGGTAATGCCCTAGAATGCTGCAGGTAATGCCCTAGAATGCTGCAGGTAATGACCTAGAATGCCGCAGGTAATGCCCTAGAATGCTGCAGGTAATGCCCTAGAATGCTGCAGGTAATGCCCTAGAATGCCCCAGGTAATGCCCTAGAATGCTGCAGGTAATGACCTAGAATGCCGCAGGTAATGCCCAAGATGTGCAGGTAATGCCCTAGAATTCTGCAAAGGGAATGACCTAGAATGCCGCAGGTAATGCCCTAGAATGCTGCAGGTAATGCCCTAGAATGCTGCAGGTAATGACCTAGAATGCCGCAGGTAATGACCTAGAATGCCGCAGGTAATGACCTAGAATGCCGCAGGTAATGCCCTAGAATGCCGCAGGTAATGCCCTAGAATGCTGCAGGTAATGCCCTAGAATGCCGCAGGTAATGCCCTAGAAGGCCGCAGGTAATGCCCTAGAATGCCGCAGGTAATGCCCTAGAATGCCGCAGGTAATGCCCTAGAATGCTGCATGTAATGCCCTAGAATGCCGCAGGTAATGCCCTAGAAGGCCGCAGGTAATGCCCTAGAATGCCGCAGGTAATGCCCTAGAATGCCGCAGGTAATGCCCTAGAATGCTGCAGATAATGCCCTAGAATGCCGCAGGTAATGCCCTAGAATGCCGCAGGTAATGCCCTAGAATGCCGCAGGTAATGCCCTAGAATGCCGCAGGTAATGCCCTAGAATGCCGCAGGTAATGCCCTAGAATGCCGCAAGTAATGCCTTAGAATGCCGCAGGTAATGCCCTAGTATGCCGCAGGTAATGCCCTAGAAGGCCGCAGGTAATGCCCTAGAATGCCGCAGGTAATGCCTTAGAATGCCGCAAGCAATACCCTAGAATGCCCCAGGTAATGCCCTAGAATGCCGCAGGTAATGCCCTAGAATGCCGCAGGTAACGCCCTAGAATGCCGCAGGCAATGCCCTAGAATGCCGCAGGTAATGCCCTAGAATGCCGCAGGCAATTCCCTAGAATGCCGCAGGTAATGCCCCAGAATGCCGCAGGTAATGCCCTAGAATGCCGCAGGTAATGCCCTAGAATGCCGCAGGTAATGCCCTAGAATGCCGCAGGTAATGCCCTAGAATGCCGCAGATAATGCCCTAGAAGGCCGCAGGTAATGCCCTAGAAGGCCGCAGGTAATGTCTTAGAATGCCGCAGGTAATGCCCTAGAATGCCGCAGGTAATGCTCTAGAATGCCGCAGGTAATGCCCTAGAAGGCCGCAGGTAATGCCCTAGAATGCCGCAGGTAATGCCCCTGAATGCCGCAGGTAATGCCCTAGAATGCCGCAGGTAATGCCCTAGAATGCCGCAGGCAATGCCCTTGAATGCCGCAGGTAATGCCCCTGAATGCCGTAGGTAATGCCCTAGAATGCCGCAGGCAATGCCCTAGAATGCCGCAGGTAATGCCCTAGAATGTCGCATGTAATGCCCTAGAATGCCGCAGGCAATGCCCTAGAATGCCGCAGGCAATGCCCTAGAATGCCGCAGGTAATGCCCTAGAATGCCGCAGGCAATGCCCTAGAATGCCGCAGGCAATGCCCTAGAATGCCGCAGGCAATGCCCTAGAATGCCGCAGGCAATGCCCTAGAATGCCGCAGGTAATGCCCTAGAATGCCGCAGGTAATGCCCTAGAATGCCGCAGGCAATGCCCTAGAATGCCGCAGGTAATGCCCTAGAATGCCGCAGGCAATGCCCTAGAATGCCGCAGGCAATGCCTTAGAATGCCGCAGGCAATGCCCTAGAATGCCGCAGGCAATGCCCTAGAATGCCGCAGGTAATGCCCTAGAATGCCGCAGGCAATGCCCTAGAATGCCGCAGGCAATGCCCTAGAATGCCGCAGGTAATGACCTAGAATGCCGCAGGTAATGCCCTGGAATGCCGCAGGTAATGCCCTAGAATGCCGCAGGTAATGCCCTAAAATGCCGCAGGTAATGCCCTAGAATGCCGCAGGTAATGCCCTAGAATGCCGCAGGTAATGCCCCTAGAATGCCGCAGGTAATGCCCTAGAATGCCGCAGGTAATGCCCTAGAATGCCGCAGGTAATGCCCTAGAATGCCGCAGGTAATGCCCTAGAATGTCGCAGGTAATGCCCTAGAATGCCGCAGGTAATGCCCTAGAATGCCGCAGGTAATGCCCTAGAATGCCGCAGGTAATGCCCTAGAATGCCGCAGGTAATGCCCTAGAATGCCGCAGGTAATGACCTAGAATGCCGCAGGTAATGCCCTAGAATGCCGCAGGTTCCTCATCCCTGCGGCATTTGATACAACTTGTTTTGCTCTCAAAATTTTTTTATTTTGCTAATAAAACTAAAAAGTTATGTTACCTCAGCTGTTACCTCAGCTGTTACCTCAGCTGTTACATCAGCTGTTACAAGCTGTTTATCCTACCTCAGCTAACTTTGCAAGCTATATGCTATCCTACCTCAGCTAACTTTGCAAGCTATATGCTATCCTACCTCAGCTAACTTTGCAAGCTATATGCTATCCTACCTCAGCTAACTTTGCAAGCTATATGCTATCCTACCTCAGCTAACTTTGCAAGCTATATGCTATCCTACCTCAGCTAACTTTGCAAGCTATATGCTATCCTACCTCAGCTCATTTTACGAATTCAGAACATGATATTTAATAAGCAGCTCATTACTTAGCCTGATCCTACCTGAAAGATACCTTAAGTATGATTTCGGGGGTCTGCGCCCCCGAGATCCAGTCCCAGACTAGACCTCCTGGTGGATCACGGCCTGGTTAACCACTGGTGGATCACGGCCTCGTTAACCACTGGTGTATCACGGCCTGGTTAACCACTGGTGGATCACGGCCTGGCTAACCACTGGTGGATCACGGCCTAGTTAACCACTGGTGGATCACGGCCTTTTTAACCACTGGTGGATCACGGTCTCGTTAACCACTGGTGGATCACGGCCTGGCTAACCACTGGTGGATCACGGCCTAGTTAACCACTGGTGGATCACGGCCTTTTTAACCACTGGTGGATCACGGTCTCGTTAACCACTGGTGGATCACGACCTCGTTAACCACTGGTGGATCACGGCCTCGTTAACCACGCTGTTAATTGCTGGTCGCACGCACCCCGATGTGCAAATTACAGCCCGGTTCATCATGAACTGACTTAGGGTACTTACCAGGTTCTCTTTTGAAGACAATAAGGAACCTACTGGTAATCCCCTACCCACCCATTCAGGATGCAACACCTAACAGTCGACTAACACCTAGGTGCCTGTTTACTGCTAGGTGAACAGGGACAAAATAACTGCAAGGAGACTTGTCTATACGTCACCTAGTCCATGTCTGCATAAATAACTCATTACGACTGTAACCAGATATAAACATGTAAATAGTTCATTACGACTGTAACTTGTTCAGCTATCAGAACTTTGTAGTCCAGTCCCTGGACCCATTATGTATCTCTGTAATCATTTGACTACCGCACACAGGATGGGTATAGGGTACATAATAAACATATTAAACTAACTATACATCACGTCCTGCCCAGTTCTGGGAGCGGGACACGGGGTAGGTGGCGACGTCCGGAAGCGACTACACTTCACCTACAGACGTGGTTGTGAATTGTTCCAGCCACTGTATTGTTAACCGTTCCTGCCACGGATTTGTGAATTGTTCCAGTCATGGTACTGTGAATTGCTCTTCAAGATACAAGAATGACAAATTTTCACGATCTCACCTCGACTCGTGGTCATTCCTTAGAAGAATCTAATAAGAGAATAAGGTACATTCCACGGAGGCGATCATGAATGGAAGGAAATACTGAAAGACATACTCTCCAATATTTGCCTTTGTAAAGGTATTCTTTTGAAACGTATATATATATATTTATTTTCTCGCCAGGAAAGCGTGAGGTGGCCCCAGTCAACGGTCTGCGGTTCAAACAGGCCAATCAACGCGAGGCATTACTGGGGCTTCTCTCTATTGGTAGGTGGCTGGCGGTCAAACCCTTGATGGTAGCTGGAATTGACAGCAACCATCCTGGTCAGCCCTTCCCTGGCCGCTTGGCCAGACTGCCCTCAAGTTGGTTTAAGCTTTCAACATTTGACCGGATATTTTTGTCTACTTACCAAAAGTTTTTAATTTTTTTTTTAATTCAAGGAAAGGCCGATTTCTCCAGCGGCTCTTTCTAAAAATATTTAGTTTTGTCTTTTAAAAAAGGGCTTACATCTTACGATTCTGTGATGTGTGCGGCTGGTACTGGCAGCCTGGTAAATCATGCCAGTAACCAGGAGATCAGGTCTAGGATTGGGCCTCGGGGGCAGTGACCCTCGACGTCGACTCCAGGTACACCAATAGATCCACAACATTCCAGCGTAGTCACCGTCAGATCTGGTTAACCTATCTTCCTAAATCCTCTCCGAGACAGTACCACACTCATACTACCACAATTATACTACAACCCTCCTTCACACCTCGCCTCCATCCCTTCCTCGAACATCTACACTCTCCTTCCATCCTAGATTTTTAAACTACATTTGCCTGTTTCCAGAATACACAGACATCATAATTCAAATAATCGACCAATCTGCAGCATCCCCGTCCATACTTCAGAGTGCAGTCACTGTATTCTCCCACCTTCAGAACTTACGCCCGGCTGACTGGTTTTCCCTAAATCAGTTAACACTTCACACTTCAGCACATCAGATCGTCTAAAATATACCTGGTCTCTTCTCACTCCTATCCAATGCTCTAATACGCTCTGATATCTAAGTTATTTCCAAGTGCTTACATTCGAGAATCATGAAACTACATACGCATGCACTCTTCATCTTAATACTAAGAACACTCTTATGAACTTCCTAGAACCAAGACCTATCACAGAAGCAGATTTTAGCTAGAATCGGCAGTAATAGTCAAAATCAATACAGCTTCTCAAAACTCTGGATCATTCACAATGTTCGAAGTCTTAACAAGGCTAAGTCTCCCTTAACTGATGCTGCAGTCACCTAACCTCACCTATTCAGCTGACTGCAATCATGCAACATTTTATTTCATCTCAGTTCTCAACATCCCCTAGGTACATCCAGGTCGTGTTATTCTCTGTTTGATCTTGTAAAGTTTCTGGCAGACGAAACGTCTTCCCAAATAAAATACCACAACCACACGCTGCCTATTGTTTACATGATAAAACGTTGCAACTCGGCTTCCGGAAAATATACGCAACACGCACTGATCTCAAACACATCTCCACTGCATCCAGCCTCCATGCTGCAACACAGAGACCATGCCTCACACTTAAACAGAGGTGTTGGCATCGCTACACTCGGGTTTATTGGTTAATCAGATATAAAGGCTATCGACTGCACGAGGGCCATTACACCTGCAATTAAGCAGTCCACCCTCAGTCAAGGACACTTTAATCTCTCAAACACGGTTCCAGTGCTAACCCCTGTGGCACACCACTTATAACGAATCCCCTTCTGATTTCTCCCCATTTATGAACACTGTTGCCTGTCTGTCAGTCATCAGTCGACCAAGGAGATAATTTCTCC
>NC_069445.1:13603421-13633421 GCF_026875155.1 Cherax quadricarinatus
TTTCTTGATTTCAATCTGTACCTTGATCGGATTCCGTTTTCCTGGATTCCATTCAGTGTTCGCATCACACATTGTATTGTCGGATCCCTCTGAGTGTATGTGGATCCCATTGATGTTATTATTATTATCATTATTATTATTATTATTATTATTATTATTATTATTATTTTTATTATTATTATTATTACTGTTATTGTTGTTGTTCCTGGGAGAAGTGCAAAATTTGCAGTGCTCACACAGCGTTTGGGTAATATATGGTAATTAAATCTGAATCAAACGAGGGAGACTGTAGCTCGGATCAAGAACCCTTCATCGGCATCAAGGCCCTCCCCCTCCTCGATGAACAGCAGAGAGATTACTGTCTAATTCAAACTATGCCATTGTGATTCTGGTTGCAGGGAGAAGAGAGACCGTGGCTGCAACTCAGACCAATCTAGACCACAAAGAGGAGAACGAGATTCCGCAGTGCAAAAAATTGCTTCTAAACTTTCATACAATTCGCGGTACGCAATTCTGATTTTTTTTTACCACTGTGACAATTCAACTATTTGCCTCGCCATGTTCCTGTTTATTCGTTCATTTATCTCAACAATTCGTCAATTTGTTTATTCATGCACGTAGAAATACTCTCAGTCTCTGACCTTTACCTCACGTAAATATATACAACACACACACACACACACACACACACATATATATATATATATATATTATATATATATATATATATATATATATATATATTATGTCGTGCCGAATAGGCAGAACTTGCGATCTTGGCTTAAATAGCAACGCTCATCTTGCCATATAGGACAAGTGAAAATTTGAGTATGCAGTAATTTCGCCAAAATCATTCTGAACCTAACGAAAAAAATATATTTCTCTGTGTTTGTTTAGTATTAAATTATCGTAAACAAATCTAAAATATATTTAGTTGGGTTAGGCTAAAATAAATTGCGCTTGCTATAATAAGGTTAGGTAAGTTTTCTAAGTTCCTTTTGGTGCAAAATTATAAATTTATAATTATAAATATATCTTTAAACGTATAGGAAAATTTTTTAGAAAGGACTTAATTTTAAATGAGTTCTTGCTAATTGACCAGTTATATATATATATACTTTAAAGGAGGGGTTTGGGATATTGGCAGTTTGGAGAGATATGTTGTGTATCTTTATACGTATATGCTTCTAAACTGTTGTATTCTGAACACCTCTGCAAAAGCAGTGATAATGTGTGAGTGTGGTGAAAGTGTTGAATGATGATGAAAGTATTTTCTTTTTGGGGATTCTCTTTCTTTTTTGGGTCACCCTGCCTCGGTGGGAGACGACCAACTTGTTGAAAAAAAAAAAAAAAAAAAAATTATATATATATATATATATATATATATATATATATATATATACATTTATATATATATATATATATATTATATATATATATATATATATATATATATATATATATATATATTATATATATATATTATATATATATATATCTGGAATAGAGACCCTCATCCTCAGAGAAGACAATAAACGTACCTCGGGGAAAACTGAAGGTTCTCCCCGGAGCTGTTTGAATATTTTCTTCTCCTACCACCCCCTGTATTTTATATTCTATGTGAACATTTTATATTCTATGTGAACATTTATTAATAAACAGAATACATTTGCAGAAAAACACAAACATGAATACAATGGCACAATGTATTAAAGATCATGAATTTCCTCCTGCTCCTCCGAGGCTAGATGCGAGCCAAGTATGCAGCAAGCATTTTCCCTCTGGATGGCCACGCTGAGGCGCTGGAACATGAAAGTGGCTGCCCTATATATATATATATATATATATATATATATATATATATATATATATATATATATATATATATATATATATATATATATATATACATATATATATATACATATATATATTAAATAGTCCTCTCACTTTTCCATTCCAGTCTTTTTTAAGACCCTGAGGACTAACAAACGACGTTTCGGAACGAAACGTCTCGCCTAGAGTTTCCTCTCCAAATTCCATTTAAGGGGGAAAGAATGTTAACCCCGATGCTGATGCAGGGCTCATGATCCAAGGAGTTGGAGCTACCCTTCTCTTCCTCCACTCAAACCAGGTTACATTCCCCCCATTCACTAAGATTTGCGTTAACATAATTGTTACTACTGCTACTGCTACTAAATAATAATAATAATAATAATAATAATAATAATAATAATAATAATAATAATAATAATAATAATAACATTGTGCAAAATAATATATTTAGATACTAGTTTTTTCTGGTTCTTATGTGACTTTGTGTGACTTGGTGTGACCCAGTGTGACTTGGCGTAGCCTCGTGTGACCTTGTATGACCTGGCGTGACTTGGTGTGACCTGATGTAACCCGGTGAGACCTCGTGTGACCCCCTGTGAGCTGGTGTGACCTTGTGTGACCCCATGTGAGCTGGTGTGACCCTGTGTGACCTTGTGTGACCTCTCTGGAGCAAACGTTTGGTTAAATGTGATTTACGTCCACAATATATGCAGCATCAATGATGTAATATTAAAACCTTTATGAAAGTTGGAGACAGTGGGCTGGGGTGGGTCAGGGTGGGCTACGGTGGGTTACGGTGGGTCAGGGTGGGTCACGATGGGTTAGGGTGGGTTACGGTGGATCACGGTGAGTCAGGGTGGGTCAGGGTGGGTCAGGGTTGGTCAGGGTGGGTCAAGGTGGGTCAGGATGAGTTACGGTGGGTCAGGGTGGGTCAAGGTGGGTTACGGTGGGTCAGGGTGGGTTACGGTGGGCCAGGGTGGGTCACAGTGCGTCACGGTGGGTCAGGGTGGTTCGCGGTGCATCATGGTGGTCAGGGTGGGTTATGGTGGGTCAGGGTGCGTCACGGTGCGTCAGCGTGTCAGGGTGGGTCAGGGTGGGTCACGGTGGGTTACGGTGGGTCAGGGTGGGTCACTTTGGGTTAGGGTGGGTCACGGTGCGTCACGGTACGTCAGGGTGGTTCACGGTGCGCCAGGGTGGATCAGGGTGGGTTACGCTGGGTCAGGGTGGGTTACGCTGGGTCAGGGTGGGTTACGCTGGGTCAGGGTGGGTCACAGTGCGTCACGGTGGGCCAGGGTGGTTCAGGGTGGGTTACGGTGCGTCACGGTGGGTCAGGTGAATCAGGGTGGTTCAGGGTGGGTCAGAGTGGTTCACGGTGCGTTCGGGTGAGTCAGGGTGGGTCACGGTGGGTTACGGTGGGTCAGGGTGGGTCAGGGTGGGTCAGGGTGGTTCAAGTGGGTCACGGTGAGTCAGGGTGGGTCAGGGTGGGTCAGGGTGGTTCACGGTGGGTCACAGTGAGTCAGGGTGGGTCAGGGTGGGTTACGGTGGGTCACGGTGGGTCACGGTGGGTCACAGTGTCACGGTGGGTCACGGTGGGTCACGGTGGGGCTGGGGTGGGTCCGGCACACCCTATTATAAGCCACTCTGGGATATGTACCCGCTTATGTACCCGCAACCCGCACGGGTGAGAGTTAGGGAGGAACACTAGCGTCTCAAGTGTGTGTGTGTGTGTGTGTGTGTGTGTGTGTACTCACCTAGTTGTACTCACCTAGTTGAGGTTGCGGGGGTCGAGTCCGAGCTCCTGGCCCCGCCTCTTCACTGATCGCTACTAGGTCACTCTCCCTGAACCGTGAGCTTTATCATACCTCTGCTTAAAGCTATGTATGGATCCTGCCTCCACTACATCGCTTCCCAAACTATTCCACTTACTGACTACTCTGTGTGTGTACTACTACTGTGTGTGTGTGTGTGTGTGTGTGTGTGTGTGTGTGTGTGTGTGTGTGTGTGTGTGTGTGTGTGTGTGTGTGTGTGTGTGTGTGTGTGTATGTGTATCAAGTGTCTATCGAGAAGTGCCTTTGAAACAACTGGTACCTAAAACGCACACATACGCCTCTTCACGGGGCGGGGCCAGGAGCTGAGTTTCGACCCCTGCAACTACAATTAGGTGAGTATACTCTCTCTCTCTCATCAAATATATTTCCCCATTAGAAATAATGAAGTTACTCCCGAGCACACATGTCGACAGTTTCCCTGCTTGTATGAACCCAAGCCAGCGATCACCAGAGAGAGAGAGAGAGAGAGAATGAAGAGGCAGTCAGCGCTTCAGGATAACAATGAGTGTGCGTACACGGAGGGGATATGTGCGTGTGTACACGGTAGGGATAATAATCGAGGGTACACACACACACACACACTGTGGCTGCTACACCACCATGAACAACCAACGACCCTAAATATTGGTCGCATGTTGACGCAACCAAATGCTGAGACTTGCTTCGGGTGTCTCTCCTTATAACCTCCTCCAACAGACCTTAAATCCCCCTCCTTTAGGCCTTAAACTTCCCTCCCATAGGCCTTGAATCCCCCTCTCATTAGCCTTTAAATCCAGCTCCCATAGGTCTTGAATCTCCCTCCCATAGGCTTTAATCCCCCTCCCATAGGCCTTGAATCTCCCTCCCATAGGCCTTAAATCCCACTCCCATAGGCCTTAAATCTCACCCCCATAGGCCTTAAATCTCCCTCACATAGGCCTTAAACTACTCAAACTGTGCAATTACAGTTTTTACAGACAGACCAATTCACAAGTAAATAAACAATACAAGCACAGAAATATACAGTGTAGTATACAAATACATAATAGAAATACAATACAAACAAAAACACAACCACAAAAGGCATGAATAATATATATATATATATATATATATATATATATATATATATATATATATATATATATATAATATAATATAATATATATATATATATATATATATATATATATATATATATATATTTATATATATATATATATATATATAATATATATATATATATATATATATGCAATAAGATCACAGTAAACAGGTGATTTCAGAATATGCAAAACAACCACTGTGAAAGAATAGGGAAGTTTCAAGCGCTTTCGTGACTACTCACATTATCAAGGAACAACGAAAGTAAAGCATCAAAGGAAGGTATATAAAGGGGTAGCCTACACCTCACTATCAGATCCCACAACAAAGAAACACCTGACGCGAGACAGCAGGCCCGCCGGCCGAACTAGACAGGTCCTTCATACAACCCACCAACAAACTATTCTACCCAAGAAATAAGAAATTTAAAAAATTATTATTTTACAAGATTCCTTGTAAAATTTGCGATAAAGTTTATTACGGTCAAACTGGTAAAAATCTCGAACTAAGATTAAAACAACATAAATATAGCATTAGAACTGGACAAGATTCCAATGCTCTATTTATTCATATAAGAGATTTTAACCATCCAATTGATTTTCAAAAAGTTGAGAAAGTAGTATCAAGCAAGTCCATGGTCGACAGTAATATAATTGAAGCTTGTTTCATAAAAAGCAGTTTTGACAATAATATGAATATTTCCTTTGGTTTATATAAATTAGATCCATTTATAATTAATAGAATTTGGGAAGAATTTAATAATACATTGGACAAATAATAATTTTTTTAATTTCTTATTTCTTCTGTAGAATAGTTTGTTGGTGGGTTGTATGAAGGACCTGTCAAGTTCGGCCGGCGGGCCTGCTGTCTCGCATCAGGTGTTTCTTTGTTGTGGGATCTGATAGTGAGGTGTGGGCTACCCCTTTATATACCTTCCTTTGATGCTTTACTTTCATTGTTCCTTGATAATGTGAGTAGTCACGAAAGCGCTTGGAACTTCTCTATTCTTTCACAGTGGTTGTTTTGCATATATATATATATATATATATATATATATATATATATATAATATATTTATATATATAATATATATATATATATTATATCGTGAAGGTGAATTAGCATTAATGTTTTATATCACTAGTTACGTAGGAAAGATCGCAAGCACTTGATTCTAGGCTCTGGGTAGGCCTTCAAGTTTGCTTTGGGGTCTTGAGGTCTTCAAGACCGCCTAGGCCTACTGGATTTCCTGAGCTTCCAGCATCTAGCAGAGCCATTAAGTCCTTCAAGATCTCTTAGTTGTTTTAAGGACTTCAAGGTTCTTCAATGTCTTTGGGTCATTCAAAGGTTTTGTTTCATTCTAAGGTTTCGGGTCATTCAAAGATTTTGAGTTTTTCAAAGCCTTCTAGTCCTTCAAGGCTTCTGAATCCACAGAGCCTAAGGAGGCTTCAAAGCTTCTAGGTCTCAAGGGGGCTTCCTAATTCTTCATGAATTCTGAAAGACCTGAAATCATAGGAAGGGTCTAATCTTTCATATCCTCTGAAGAACCTAAAGGCTTAAGGAAGTATCTTATCTTTCAGGGTCTCTTCAAGACCTCAAGTTTCAGGTCCTCATAACCTCCTGGGTATCCACTTCCAACAAGGCGGAGGCTCCCGCCTCTTCACTGTTCTCCTTTACACCAACTGGCTATTACGCTGTGACTGCTATCACCTTAGACTGTATTATGTTAGATAACATAAGCGTTTTGATGGACCACGATAAGTCCAGCAACGAAGTGGGTGAAAAAACAAGGAGGGAACGTTTAAATCTGAACGATTAATTGGCTGGTGCGAGTTATAGACCAGAGTGAGGGTGAGACAGGTGTCCCACGACACCACGTAATGCTGATACACATCTAGGAATAATTGTCTTCCTTAATGTGCTCACAGCTGGAACCTACAATTGCACACTGTTAAGGTGGAATGAAGCAAAGACATGAATGCAAAAGATTTTGCATTCTTTGTGTGGGTAATTAGCTATCTGAGTGTGCTGAAACGAGCTCTGGCTCTTGTACCCCTCACTGGGTTTGTGTGTGTGTGTGTGTGTGTGTGTGTGTGTGTGTGTGTGTGTACTCACCTATTTGTGGTTGCAGGGGTCGAGTCATAGCTCCTGGTCCCACCTCTTTGCTGATTGCTACTAGGTCCTCTCTCTCCCTGCCCCATGAGCTTTATCATACCTCGCTTTAAAACTATGTATGGCTCCCGCCTCCACTACTGGTGGCCTGGTGGTTAACGCTCTCGCTTCACACGGTGAGGACCTGGGTTTGATTCCCAGCCAGAGTAGAAACATTGGACGTGTTTCTTTCAACCTGTTGTCTATGTTCCCCATCAGTAAAAAGGGGTACCTGGGTGTTAGTCGACTGGTGTGGGTCGCATCCTGGGACACTGACCTAAGGAGGCCTGGTCACAGACCGGGCCGCGGGGGCGTTGACCCCCGGAACTCTCTCCAGGTAAACTCCAGGTAAACTACGTCACTTTCTAGGCTATTCCACGGCCTGACTACTCTATGACTGAAGAAATACTTCCTAACATCCCTTTGATTCATCTGAGTCTTCAACTTCCAATTGTGACCTCTTGTGTCTGTGTCCCTTTTTTGGAACATCCCGTCTTTGTCCACCTCGTCTATTCCGTGCAGTATTTTATATGTCGTTATCATGTCTCCCCTGACCCTCCTGTCCTCCAGTGTCGTCAGGCCGATTTCCCTCAACCTTTCTTCGTAGGACAATCCCCGTAGCCCTGGGACTAGTCTTGTTGCAAACCTTTGCACTTTCTCTAATTTCTTAACGTGCTTGACTAGGTGTGGATTCCAAACTGGTGCTGCATACTCCAGTATGGGCCTGACGTAAATGGTATACAGTCTTGCACGAATCCTTACTGAGGTATCAGAACGCTATCAGTAGGTTTGCCTGGCGCCCGTATGCTGCAGCAGTTATCTGATTGATGTGCGCCTCAGGAGATATGCTCGGTGTTATACTCACCCCCAGATCTTTTTCCTTGAGTGAGGTTTGCAGTCTTTGGCCATCTAAACTATATTGTGTCTGCGGTCTTCTTTGCCCTTCCCCAATCTTCATGACTTTGCACTTGGCAGGGTTAAACTCAAGGAGCCAGTTGCTGGACCAGGCTTGTAGCCTGTCCAGGTCACTTTGTAGTCATACCTGATCCTCATCCGATTTGATTCTTCTCATTAACTTCACATCATCTGCAAACAAGGACACTTCTGAGTCTATCCCTTCCGTTATGTCGTTCACATTTACCAAGAACAGCACAGGTCCTAGGACTGTGGAACCCCGCTTGTCACAGGCGCCCACTCTGACACCTCGTCACGTACCATGACTCGTTGTTGCCTCCCTGTCAGGTATTCTCTGATCCATTGCAGTGCCTTTCCTGTTATGTGTGCCTGATCCTCTAGCTTTTGCAGTAACCTTTTGTGAGGAACTGTGTCGAAGGCCTTCTTGCAGTCCAAAAAAATGCAGTCGATCCACCCCTCTCTCTCTTGTCTTACTTCTGTCACCTTGTCATAAAACTCTAGTAGGTTTGTGACACAGGATTTTCCTTCCCTGAAACCGTGCTGGTTGTCAATTATACACTTGTTTCTTTCCAGGTGCTCCACCACTCTCCTCCTGATGATCTTCTCCATGGCCTTGCATACTATACACGTTAGTGATACAGGTCTGTAGTTTAGTGCCTCAAGTCAGTCTCCCTTTTTAAAAATTGGGACTACATTTGCCATCTTCCATACCTCAGGGAGTTGCCCAGTTTCAAATGATGTTTTGAAGATCTTTGTTAATGGCACACACAATATCTCTGCTCCCTCTTTAAGAACCCACAAAGAGATGTTGTCTGATCCCACCGCCTTTGAGGTGTCAAGTTCGCATAGCAGCTTCTTCACCTCCTCCTTGGTTATATGTACCTCATCCAGCACTTGCTGGTGTACCCCCCCCCCCTGTTCTGATTTCCTGGAGTCCTACTGGTTTCCACTGTAAATACTTCTTTAAATCTCGTTTTGAGCTCATGACATACCTCTCGGTCGTTTCTTGTGAATTCCCCATCACCCTTCCTCAGTCTGATTACCTGGTCCTTGACTGTTGTTTTCCTCCTGATGTGACTGTACAACAGCTTAGGGTCAGTCTTGACTTTCGATGCTATGTCATTTTCATATTGTCGCTGAGCCTCCCTTCTTATCTGTGCATATTCGTTTCTGGCTCTTTGGCTAATCTCTTTATTTTCCTGAGTTCTCTGTCTTCTGTACCTTTTCCATTCTCTAGTACACCTAGGTTTTGCCTCCCTACACCTTTGGGTGAACCAAGGACTCGTTCTGTTCTTCCAATTATTTTTGTTTCCCTTGGGAACAAACCTCTCCTCTGCCTCCTTGCATTTTGTTGCCACATAGTCCATCATTACTTGTACTGGTTTTCCTGTCAGTTCCCTCTCACACTGAATGTCTTGAAGGAAGTTCCTCATGCCTGAGTAGTTCCCCGTTTTGTAGTTTGGTTTTTCCCAGTCTATTCCTGCTACTCTCTCCACTTGGAGCTCAACTATGTAGTCGAAGCACAGAACCACATGATCACTAGCTCCCAGGGGCCTTTCATACATGATATCCTCGATGTCCGAACTACTCAAGGTGAATACAAGGTCCAGTCTTGCTGGTTCATCCTCTCCTCTCTCTCTGGTAGCGTCTCTAACATGTTGATGCATCAGATTTTCCAGTACCACATCCATCATCTTGGCTCTCCATGTTTCGGGACCCCCATGGGGCTCCAGGTTTTCCCAGTCAATCTCCTTGTGATTGAAATCACCCATAACTAGTAACTTTGCTCCCCCCATGTGTGCTCTCCTGGCCACCTCGGCTAGTGTGTTGACCATTGCTCTGTTGCTCTCATTGTATTCTTCTCTTCGCCTCCTGCAGTTCTGTGGTGGCTTGTACATTACTGCAATTATCATCTTATGTCCCTCAGACTGAATTGTTCCTACTAAGCAGTCCCTTTCGCCCGTCCCATCCATTCCTTCCATTTTCTCAAAACCCCACTGGTTTTTAATGAGCAGTGCAACTCCTCCTCCCCCTCTCCTCCCTCTGTCTTTCCTGAGGATTTGATATCCGGATGGAAAGATTGAATCTGTTATTATTCTGGTGAGTTTTGTTTCTGTGAGTGCTATTATGTCTGGGGATGTCTCCTTGATTCTTTCGTGCCACTCCTCATACTTATTTGTTATTCCATCTGCATTTGTATACCACACCTTCAACTTCTTTTCTAAGACTGTGGTCTGGGAGGTGTATTGGGGTTGGGGAAGTGGGAGACCTGATAAAGAACTATGGGTGGTTGCTGTAGGGGTGGAGTTTGTAATGCAGTGCAGTTTGTAATGTGTGTGTGTGTGTGTGTGTGTGTGTGTGTGTGTGTGTGTGTGTGTGTGTGTGTGTGTGTGTGTGTGTGTGTGTGTGTGTGTGTTGCACTTTTCCTAAAAAAAAAAAGATTCATTCCGTGGGCGGTAGTCGTATTACATAAATTCCGTGTTTGGTAATCAGGATATCAGAGTGGCATACTTTGGATCCAGGAGCTGGGCTCCAACATTGTAAAAGCTAAGCAAGTTACAACAGTAACCATCTGACGACGAGAATGGCACTTGTGTTCCTCTAGTAATGAGCAAATTTATAGTGACAGTGTCTGGTTCATTTCTTAACCTTCTAATACAAAGTAACATTTAATCTCAATAATGCTATCACTGATAGCAGGAACAGTAATCTCCTTCCTCATATAAGGGACCTTGGTAGTTCTAGGACAAACAAGAATAATTTTAGGGGCTTCGTTATGCGCTGACTTCAGGGGCCAGACAGAGTTTTCTATAGCTAATATTAACAGGGGCGCAGTATAATTAATTAAAGATCTTATCTAGGTTACATACGTCATTCCTACTGTTCTTAGGTTAGCACTGTAGTTGGAGTTGTGGTTGAGTGGTGGTGGTGGTGAGGGTAGTGGTGGTGGTGGGGGTGGTAGGGGGTGTGGAGGTAGCGCCTCTTCACCGGGAGCTGTCACTGCCAAGGTACTGCCCCTCCCCATTCACCCCTACCCCTTGTTGTTGTGGCTAGCGGCGGACCATAGTGGTGAGGGGTAAATGAGGGGAAGAGAGAGAAGGGGAAGGGGAACAGTGGTGCGGAGTATTGTGTCGGAGTATACCTGGAGGGGAAGATGACTGCCACTGATTCCATTTATTATTTACTCTCCTGGGAGAGCTCAAATACCTAGGCAGTGCCAGTTCCTTGGATCAAGAGTAGATATAGAGCAGACAAGAAGACATGAATACAGCAAGGTAAATAAGACACACACACACATACACACACACACACACACACACACACACACACACACACACACACACACACACACACACACAGATTGGACACAGTAACAAGGGGACACAGTTGGAAGCTGAAGACACAGATGAATCACAGGGATGTTAGGAAGTATTTCTTCAGCCACAGAGTAGTCAGTAAGTGGAATAGTTTGGGAAGCGATGTAGTGGAGGCAGGATCCATATATAGCTTTAAGCAGAGGTATGATAAAGCTCACGGCTCGGGGAGAGTGACCTAGTAGCGATCAGTGAAGAGGCGGGGCCAGGAGCTCGGACTCGACCCCCACAACCTCAACTAGGTGAGTACAACTAGGTGAGTACACACACACACACACACACACACACACACACACACACACACACACACACACACACACACACACACACAACACACACACTAGAGAAAGTGCAAAGGTTTGCAACAAGACTAGTCCCAGAGCTAAGAGGTATGTCCTACGAGGAGAGGTTAAGGGAAATCAACCTGACGACACTGGAGGACAGGAGAGATAGGGGGGACATGATAACGACATACAAAATACTGAGGGGAATTGACAAGGTGGACAAAGACAGGATGTTCCAGAGATTGGACACAGTAACAAGGGGACACAGTTGGAAGCTAAAGACACAGATGAATCACAGGGATGTTAGGAAGTATTTCTTCAGCCACAGAGTAGTCAGTAAGTGGAATAGTTTGGGAAGCGATGTAGTGGAGGCAGGATCCATACATAGCTTTAAGCAGAGGTATGATAAAGCTCACGGCTCGGGGAGAGTGACCTAGTAGCGATCAGCGAAGAGGCGGGGCCAGGAGCTCGGACTCGACCCCCGCAACCTCAACTAGGTGAGTACAACTAGGTGAGTACACACACACACGCACAGATGAGAATGGTTCTGGTAGGGAGGAGTGGATGGAGGAGCAGTGGAAAAGGATGGAACAAGAGTGGGAGAGAAAATTAGGAGAGCTTTCTGAAAAAATGTTGAAAGAGCTCTCTGTGAAATTGGAAAAGAGGTTGGAGAAGGAGACAAAGAATTGGGAGGCACAAGTCGAAACTGCAGTAGCCAAGATTAGGGTCCTAGAAGTTGAGATAAATAGGCTGAAGCGAGTTACAGGGGTAGTGACCAGAGAAGACACAGCATATGAAGCTGCGAGGCCGAATAGGAAGGAAGGAATTATGAATTATGCTAAGGTCTATACCCTGCCAAGGGGGGCCAAGGGGTAAAAAAAAAAAGCTGGGTGCAGATGGAGGGGTGTGGGTCGAATGCTGAGGCACAACCATGCTATCAAGACCCACTGGAAATAAAGGGAGAAACTGACCACAAAACAGGCGGGATCCAGGTCCAGAGGGTGAGGCAAGGGGAGGGGGAAAGGGCAAATCAGTGTTTACCCTGGGCTTCGGAGGAGAGGAAAGGACACACACTGAAAGGCAGCAGGAAGAAAGAAAGGGATTGAAAAAAATCTTTCGGAAAATGGGTAAAGAGAGGGACGAGTTTGTAATTTTCAGAGAATGGGGGGGTACTCAAGGGGGAAACCGAAAAATCAAGCTGATTCTCGGGCGGAAACAGTGCGGAACAGGAACCCCCAAGGAAACCAGATTGAAATTGAAGAGTACAAGGGGGTTTTCCCTAGACAGAGACAGAACACAATCAGAACGAAACGTGGGGGAGGGAAAAAAAAAGCAAAAGGAGCTAGGAAAAGAGACAAGGACGGAACCGCGAGGCAGTCGAGCGAAAGAACGCAAGGGCAAGCCCACAACAACTATTCTCAGAACCATACAACCTATCACACCATCCAAAAAACCACTAAATCCATACCCACACCCTCCCCCCAACACGAGCTAAAAATCCCACAGTTGCTACCGATTCCCACACTCACGGGCCCCCCCAAACCACATGGGGGAAAGGAAACTAAAGGTATAGTACAAAAACGCTGATAAAATAAAAAATAAGTGGGAGGGGGCATAAAAGAGTAAAGAGGATCCCCGGACACATAGCTCTCCAGAAACCAAGCTTACAGGTATGAAACAGATGCCATTTTCCAAGGGATACCAAATCCTGAGGAAAAAAGGGGAAAGGGGGGTGGGGAGTGGTTGCTGATAAAAAAATCACGGGAGTTTTGATGGCGGGGAAGAGGGACAGCAGAAAAGAAAGGTTTACTAGCGGGAACATTAAACTCTGGAGGCCCCAAGGTGGTAATAGAAGTGATGTATAACCACCAAGAACAGAGGGGGGCCAAGGAAAGGTACGCGAGAGCAAAGAGCGATGGTTAAACCCCTGGTAAGTGGCCGAAGAGTCTGCTGCAGGGCAAAGCTCCGTCTGGGTGACTTTAACCACAAGGAGACGTTGGGGAGAACTTGGCCCCCGCATGGGGGCCAAAGTACATGGGGCAAGATGAGGGAGGGGGTATGGAAAACTTAGTCCCAACACGTAAGGGACACTAAAAAGAGAGAGAGGAGAGGAGAATAGCAAGTGGATTTAGTTTTCCCCTTGATAGTGGATATCGGGAACATCAATATAAAAAAGCCCCCTTGGGGCCAGTGACCATGGGTTTTTAAGTTCGAATACACAGTAGAGCTACAAGTGGAGGGAGAGCAGGAAGGCCAGGACAAAAAAAAGCCAAACTACAAAAAAAAGGGGACTAACAGGAATGAGGAATTTCCCAAAAATGGGGTTAGTGGGACAAGAAGGGCAGAGAAGCAGTTTTGAGAGGGGAATATGTAGCAACAAAATGAAGTGGTGAGGAGAGGTTTGCCCCAAGGGTAACGGAAAATGAAAAAACCCCAGGATGACCCCTGGTTTCCCCAAAGGTTTTGCAGGGAGGAAAAAACCCAAGTGGCTGGGGAAATGGAAAAAATATAGAAGGCAAAGGCCCCAGGAGAAAAAGGAGAGCAGTCGTAGGCCAGAAACGAAACCCAAGTAAAAGGGGCCCAAAGACAATATGAAAATGATAGCAGGGAAAGCAAATCTGACCGAAACTTTTGTACGCCACTCAGGAGGAAAACAACAGCAAGGACCGGAAATCAGGTAAGGAAGGAAAGGGAGGGAGACAACAGAAATGACGTGAAGTATTGGGGAATAACAAGGATTCAAAAAAGTGTTCACAGGGAGACAGAAGGCTCCAGAAGAGGGGAGAGGGGGGGCACAAACCAAGTGCTGGCACAGTGCACACAACCCAGGAAGAAGTGAAGAGGCTTCTGAGGAGTAGATACCCCAAAAGGGAAAGGGGGCCAGATAACATTCCCCCTGGGTATTGAGAGGGGAGCAAGGCGCTATGTGTACCCCTAACAAAAATATTCAATACATCTATCGAAACGGGGGATTGCTGAGGGATGGAAAAGGGCAGCAAAAGTAGTCCCAATCTTTTAAAAAAGGAGACAAACTGAAGCATTTTAAATACAGACCAGTGTCAAGACATGTATGTTGCAAAAACAAGGGGGAAGATTATCAGGCGAAGAGTGTGGAAAAACCTAGAAAGGAATGATCTATCAACATCAGCCAACATGGTTTTTGGGGCGGGAAATCTGTGTCACAACCTTGGAGTTCTATGACATGGTCACAGCAGTAAAAAAAGAGAGAGAGGGGTGGGTTTGGGTTGCATATTCTTAGGATGCAAAAAGGCGTTTTTACACAGTTCCCCAAGAGATTTGGGGCAAAAAACTGGAGGACCAAACAGGGGTAACGGGAAGGACACAAAAGGATCAGGGAAAACTTGTCAGGAAGACAGCAGCGAGTATGGGAAGGGCGAGGTGTCAGATGGGCACCGTGACCCGCGGGGTCCCCCAGGGGGAGTCCTGGACAGTGCTGTTTTGGTATTTATGAAAAGACAGACGGAAGAAAAGACTCGAGGGGTCCCCGTTTTCAGATGACGTGAAGTTGATGAGAAGAATTTACTCGATCGAAGACCAGGCGAATAAAAGGGTCTGGACAGGGTGCAGACTGGTCCCGCAATTGGCTCCCGGGTTCAATCCCCCCAAGTGCAAAGTCAGAAGATTGGGGAAGGGCAAAGAGACGCAGACGGAGTTTCGTCTAGGGGGGCCCGGGACTACAAACCCCTTTAGGAAAAGATTTGGGGGGAGTATAACCCAGGGTCTCCCGAGCGCCTCAAAACCCAAAAAACTGCTGCAGCATAGGGCGCCTGCAAAACCTCAGAAAAAGATTCCACTCTTAAAAAGGAATCGTTTAGGACCCATACACCCTGTACGTTAGGCCCCTATTGGGGTATGCGGCACCAGTTTGGAACCCCCAACCCAGCCCAAACACGTAAAAAAAAATAGGAAAATGCAAAGGTTTTTCAACAAGGACTAGTCCAGGCTAAGAGGTATTCCTACGAGGAAAAGGGGTTTAAAGGGGAAAAAACCTGACGACCTGGAGGACGGGGAAAAGGGGGGACATGATAAAGACATACAAAAAAAACTGAGAGGGAAATTTACAAAGGGGGGCAAAGACAGGATGTTCAGAGATTGGACACGTACAAGGGGACACAGTTGGAAATTGAAGAAACAGATGAATCACGGGGGTGTTAGGAAGTATTTCTTTTAGCCCCGAGAGAGTAAGGGAACAGTTTTGGGGAAAGGATGTAGTGGAGCGGATCCATCTAGCTTTAAGCAGAGGTATGAAAAGCTCACGGTTCAGGGGAGTGACCCAGTAGGATCAGTGAAAACGGGGGCCCGGAGCTCGGCTCGACCCCCCCAACCCCCAACTGGGGGAGTCAACTAGGTGGTACACACACACCCCCACACACACACTGATAAAGCTCTGGAGCAGGGGAAAAAGGGGGATCTAGTTGCTAACCAAAAAGGTGGGGGAGTACCTGTGAATGTCCCCCGCAACCCCCAAATAGGTGAGTTATGTACAGTATTCCTTTTCGCAACATGTCAGGCCCCTCTTGGAGTATGCGCACCAACATGGAGCCCCCTTTAAAAAACATTGTAAAAAACTGGAAAAAGTGAGAGGAAGCAACAAGTTTGTTTCTGAAATAAGGGGGAGAACTATGAGGGGAGGTTGACCCAACTGAACCCAACGACACGGAGGTAGAAGAAGCAGGAGAAAAACATGATGATAAAATACAAAATACTCAAAAGGAATTTATAGGGCAGACGTGGATAGGATACTTGAGAGGCGGAAAACAGGTACTTGGGCAGAACAGGAAATGAAAGGGGCCAGTGAACCACAAGATCCATTTCTTCGTTCAGGGAAATGTAATGACCTTAAAGGAAGTAGTGGAGGGAGGTCCATGACAGTCTTAAGAGGGGAAGCGTGAATTTCAAGTGATCAGAATTGTCTTCCTCGTAATGAGTGGAATCAACAATGGCAGTTTCGAACAGATGAGGCTCAGTAACAACGCGAACTCTTGTGTTCTGGAAAACACACCAGGGCTGAAAATTTGTTTCCGATCAGAAGGCGCATCGGAGAGAGGAGCTCACGACGACGTTTCGGTCTATCTTCGACCATTTACAAAGTTACTGTGACCAATAATTTCAATTTTTTTTTTTTACTATTTTTGAATATTAACGCATTTACCCGCACACAAACTCCAGTTAATGTGTACTGTCCTGTCCGTAAGACGCGTCACCCATTAAATATTGAACAAAACAAATTAAAAGAGGTAGACTCAACGTGATTTGACGGAAATAAAAGTTTGTACACTTTTGTACACAATAAACTGTCACATGTGCGCCTTACACACTTCAGTTTCTCTGTCACATGTGCGCCTTACACACCTTAGTTTCGCTGTCACATGTGCGCCTTACACACCTTAGTTTCGCTGTCACATGTGCGCCTTACACACCTCAGTTTCGCTGTCACATGTGCGCCTATACACTTCAGTTTTGCTGTCTGCTGTCTACAAATTAGGAAGCATCTTATATAAACGTAAGAAGCCAAGTGGCAGAGGCTTTTGAAAGTTATCAAAGCAATTTCAGTAATCTTGGAAGGAGTTCGACAGCTTTGGTTATAGGGCGCCTGGTAATACTTGCATGAATCTTACGATAGTTAACATACACCAGAGTCTGGACTGGTTGAGGTTCGCCGGTACTCTCCCGGTCCGGGTCTTGTCCAGTTGGGGACTCGGCGTAAATCACCAGTGTCTAAAAATTTGACGACGACTGGATGAACGAAATACAAGGGATACTTAGAGAGGGAAAAAATTACGTACCCCCAAAGAGGATACTTAATTATTCAAGAGTAATTAGTTTTTATTGCATGTGACTAATTAACGCAAACATTCAATACTCTATTTTTCACCAGAATAATAAATCTGCGAGAAGTAAATAGTCAAAAAGATGTGCATATATGCACGTATGTATGTACATGCATATTAGTATGTATAATATATATATATAAATATATATATATATATATATATATATATATATATATATATATATATATATTATATATATATATATATATTTTATATATATATATTATATATATATATTAAGCATGTATGTATGTATTTGTATGTATATATTATGAATGCATGTACGTATTTATGAATGTACGCATGCATGCATGTATGTATGAATTTGTATGTATGTATGTTATGAACGTATTTTTGTTTGTATATATATATATATATATATATATATATATATATATATATATATATATATATATATATATATATATATATATATATATATATAAATATAGGGAGGTACCACCTCTAGAACTGTTATAGGGACCCTCATCCTCAGAGAAAAGAAAAAAACTTGCTTCAGGGAAAATTTAAGATTCTCCCTGAAGCTGTTTGAGAATTTTCTCCTACCACCCCCTATATTATGTATATATATTTTATTTAAAGACAAAAAACATTGAAAAAAACATTCACAAAAATATTGATACAAAGTAAAAAAAACATAGGTAACTCAGAGCTACATCTCGAATACTTCGTCCAGCTCCCCTGCGGGGGGCCGCGTGCCCAGAATGCTGCAGGCATTTCCTCTCTGGATCGCAACACTGATCTCTGAAAGAGGAAGCTGGTCGCCCTGTGGTCCTTGGTTTCTATGATGAGCTTTTCACCCAGCTCTTTGAGGAACTTTTGAGCACACTTGCCCCATGCTCCAAGGGTCTCCGACCTATTGGAATGAAGTTATAGCAAGGGGAAGGTCTTCATATTTTCGGATCTTCTGGTCTCCCTGTGGCTGGCAGCTCCACCCCCTTCCACTACAGAGTATGGCAAGTAGGTGTTGCCAATGTGGCAGCACAGGTGTAGTCCCAGGCAATCTGCTTTCCATCCTTCCAGGGTAGCATAGTGGCTCCATCAGGACGCTTTTAAATTTCCCATCAGACCTCTGTACTTGGGGTTCCCGTTGAGCTGGGCAACGGGCTGTGGCGAGGCTTCTCTTTATTATGTCACTGATCTCCTCATGTCTGGCATACTTCCCTTCTGCTGTGTGGCACACGAGACCATGGAGTCCGAATTGATCAGCTGTCGCCCTGCCGCAATATCACCTATGTTCGGTGAGGATGGGGGCGGCTAGGCGAAGAGCAACACCAATCCGAATGGCCTGTGGGTCGAGACGGGTGCCCAGGGAGGAATTGGGAACAGCTAACAGGAAATCTCCTGAGTGTGGTGCCTTCACTGCCAGGAGACGAGCTTTGTTCTTTCCTGAAGCATTGGAGAGCATTGTGTTGGCGATTTTTTCCATGATCGGTTTTGTCCCAGTGGGACTGTTTGTGCTGTTTGGGAGGAGCTGGGCTACTGGAGGAGTCTGTAAGGGTGTCCCACCGAATTGCTGCTTCAGTAAACCTGGGTCTTGAGCTCCTACCAAGTCTCTCAAGCGTTCGGCACTATCTTCTTGACTTTAAAGCACTGGAAGCCAAACACGAAGACAGAAAAGCAGGTAAAGCAACATGCGTTGCTTTACGCACCCCTATACCTCCCAGTCGCACTGGGAGGGTTGCCTGATCCCATTGCTCATCCTCTAGTGACAGGTTCAGTGCCCTTTTTAAAAGTTGATCTCAGGTTGCATCATATTCATCAAGTGTTGGGTTGTCAAAAGAGGGTGCACACCTCAAGAAGTAAGTGAGTCTTGGCATAGTAAGCACCTTGTGAGGAGATACAGAGCATCATGGCATCAAGATCGCTTTTTCTCTCCTCCATTCTCATAAGGTCATTCAATTTGTCCCTGAGGACAGTATCGATGGCCTGGTGACCCAGCGGTGCCCCCAAGAGGGTACTGTTGGACGGAGTTGTAGTTGAGATTTCCGGAGGATTCTTCGAACAGCATTGATTATTTCCTGGTTCGCTGTGATGATTTCACACTTAGAGGGATTGAGGATGAGTCCAAGCCTTCTCCCTGTGTTTTCACCAGTTGTAGGTCCCCCACGGGGGACTTTTCAGTACCTGCCAGAGTGCCGTCACCAGGTACAATATTGATCACGCGAAGGCTGGAATTTTAGTTTCTTACGAAGCAGAAGAGAAGGGGAGAAAAGTGGGTCCCCTGCGAACACCCTTGATATTGAATTTCAGTTCCCCAAAACAAAAGAAATTAGGGGTTTTCTGTAGCCGGCTGAAAGAAGGGGAAAAAGACTGGGGAACCCAACCCAACAGCTGGCAAAACACATCCTCCTCACCATATTAAAGGCATTTCTAAAAACAATTTGACTATGGCCTTGTCTTTTGGGGAGTCCCCCATGTGGCCCCTTGCCCCCATGAGCGGAATAATAAATAAATATATAATATATATAATATATATAATTATATATATTTATATATATATAAAAATTGTGTGTGTGTGGTGGTGTGTGTGTTGTGTGGGTGTGTGTGTATGTAAGCATAAATGTAAAGAAGAAAGAGAGAAAGAGATAGAGAGAAATTCCCCACTAATGGCCTACCATTAAAAAGGTCGGGAAATAATATTAAAAAAACAAATTCATTTTCGGTACGTCAAAAAGATACAGTTCTCTCCCCGGGGGCTGCTTCGATTTTTTTTTTTTTTTTTTTTTCGCGGAGGACCAGTAAAAATTTTTATCCACTCGGTGGGGAAAGAGTTATAATATAAAAATCCCAGCACTACAAAGCCTCCGAACTTGTGTCGACAGAATTACAAATCCTCACTAAAAAGTTCAGTTCATTGGGAAATGCAAAAAAACAGACAAGTTAGTGATTTAGACACGTGTGCACCCCCTGGATCTTTCCCTTTTAAACCCTTTTTAAAGTATGTATACACACACAACATATTAATATTAAAAATATATTTTTATAAATTTATATATATATATATATATATTATTATATAATATTAAAAAATATTCTTTTTTTCTGAGGATGAGGGTCCCTAGAAAGGGTTTCTAGAGGTGGTACCTCCCTATATTTATATATATATATATATATATATATATATATATATATATATATATATTATATATATATATATATATATATTCTTTTTTTTTTCAACAAGTTGGTCGTCTCCCACCGAGGCAGGGTGACCCAAAAAATAAAGAAAATCCCCAAAAAGAAAATACTTTCATCATCATTCAACACTTTCACCACACTCACACATTATCACTGTTTTTGCAGAGGTGCTCAGAATACAACAGTTTAGAAGCATATACGTATAAAAGATACACAACATATCCCTCCAAACTGCCAATATCCCAAACCCCTCCTTTAAAGTGCAGGCATTGTACTTCCCATTTCCAGGACTCAAGTCCGACTATAAGAAAATAACCGGTTTCCCTGAATCCCTTCACTAAATATTACCCTGCTCACACTCCAACAGATCGTCAGGTCCCAAGTATCATTCGTCTCCATTCGCTCCTATCTAACACGCTCACGCACGCTTGCTGGAAGTCCAAGCCCCTCGCCCACAAAACCTCCTTTACCCCCTCTTTCCAACCCTTTCGAGGACGACCCCTACCCCTCCATGTCATTCTACTTTGATCCATTCTCTCTAAATGACCAAACCACCTCAACAACCCCTCTTCTGCCCTCTGACTAACGCTTTTATTAACTCCACACCTTCTCCTAATTTCCACACTCCGAATTTTCTGCATAATATTTACACCACACATTGCCCTTAGACAGGACATCTCCACTGCCTCCAACCGTCTCCTCGCTGCTGCATTTACCACCCAAGCTTCACATCCATATAAAAGTGTTGGTACTACTGTACTTTCATACATTCCCTTCTTTGCCTCCATAGATAACGTTTTTTGACTCCACATATACCACATATACCATATATATATATATATATATATATATATATATAAATATATATATATATATTATATATTTTTAAAATTTATTAATATATATATATAAAATATATATATATCAAGTATGTTTTATTTAAAGACAAACTACATTGGCCAAACATTCACAAAAATACAACAGAAAGAAAAAACAACATAGGTAACTCAGAGCTACATCTCGAATACTTCGTCCAGCTCCCGGCGGGGGGGCCTCGTTGCCAGAATGCTGCGGGCATTTCCTCTCTGGATCGCAACACTGAGTCTCTGAAAGAGGAGCTGGTCGCCCTGTGGTCCTTGGTTTTTATGATGAGTTTTCATCCAGCTCTGAGGAACTTTTAGAGCACACTTGCCCCATGCTCCAAGGGTCTCCGACCTATTGGAATGAAGTTATAGCAAGGGGGAAGGTCTTCATATTTTGGATCTTCGGGTCTCCCTGTGGTATATATATATATATATATATATATATAAATATATATATATATATATATTATTATATATATATATATATATATATATATAGGGTGAGCAGGGATTGTGTAATTAATGTAAGAAGACCTCTTTCAAAGTCTCACGACCATAACAGTCTGACGACCCCTCAGAGAGTTGACCAGCAAGAATTTCTCATGAATTTCGTAACTCCTCTTTGCTGCGTTAAACACCAAAATTAATCTCTTTCTCTTAATATCTAAATTTGAATTATTATGATTTCTCTAACATTTCTTATTAATTTCCTCTCATTTAAGCTTCAGTGAACATTCAGTTTTATTTACATGTTTTTTTATTGATAATATTGATGGATATAAATCAGTTTTTATTTGATCTTAATGGGCGTGTCATCGTTCTGTATAGGAGTACGTTGCTCGTGCATGGCTGGCTGGCACGGAGGCGTGGAGGTCGTACCCAGCCCACCACCTTACTCGTGCATTCTCCCTAGGAAAGCTTCCGTCTCCCCAAGTTGAAGGATTAAAGCCTCGCCTTGTTTACTTTGCCCAACTTGGCTGGCCACATCAGATTGAATTCAGATTCCTGCAGTGTTCGAGGCCTGGGATATGCATGCTCGCCTCTGAGCTCTTTTATACATCTGCTTGTCGCAGAGAGCTCAATAATACTACCAATGAAAGCATATTCCTGTAATCCTAAATCGTATAAAGCAATCGCCCACATCGTTTCGTATAATGAAGAGGTAAAGCTTTGAGAGAAATAATATATTAATATATATATATATATTATAATATATATATAATTTTTTATATTTATTTTTATATAAAAAAATTTTAATAATATAATTTGTGTGGTTGTGTGTGTTTTGGTGTTGTGTGGGTTGGTTTCGTGGTGTCAAATGAAATGAAATTTAGTAGGTTGCCTAAAAATGCTACTTAGATATTATTTATTATAATGTTTTCCCCCCTTGGTTATCCAACTCGTGGTACACACAAACAATGTTGGGTATATCTGCTGGGTCTGAAATATTCCGGGTGTATTTATTTTTTATATTAATCCAAGTTCTAATTTTGTAAACCCCATTGTACCCACAGGCTAAGGTAAAACTCCCGTGTTGGACTGTGTAGTTTGATTTCGTCTTTTCTTGTAGAGAACTTTGAAGGGGACGTTTGGTAGAAGAAATGTTGTAGTGGTCGTGGGGGTTGGGGCAGCAGAGTAGAATAGAGCAGTAGGGGTATTTGTACGTAGTAGTGACTTTAAACTTCCTCGGGGCCTAAGCGAGAGAAAGTTGGACAACGCTGGTGCTTAAGAGCACAAGTATTGTCGGGTTCACTTAGTAGTATTGCAGAAAGGTGCTTTATTTCGAAAACTGTAACGTGTGCTGGACAGTGAAATGGGAAACACTCTTATGAATGAATATTCTTCTGGAAGTGCTATGATCCTGATGGCTCTTTAAAAGAATTCAGTTATACTCATGCACGAATGTCTTTGCATTTTGGGAGGTAGAAAATGTGTAGTAACCCCAGGTTTTCATGGCTTTCCCCAAAGGGAAACATCTGTAAAGGGAGTTGACCTGATTTCCTTCTTCGTGTTTTTGTGTTCATAGCTCTATGGAGGAGGTTTTCGTTATTTCTTGATTTCCTTACTTTTTGGTGTGTTATCAAGACCCCGTAAGGGAGTTAAGTGATTTTTTTTATTGATATAATTTCCTTGCGAATGTGTTCCATAAATAACGAAAAGAAATTATGGTAAATGTTTTCCCCAGTACCGTGCTAATTTCCGCCTGAAAAGGGGAACTTTAAAAAAGGAAAAGTCGTACACACCGCTCAAGTTGGAAAATTTTTTGGCAGGCAGGACGAGTGGGGGCTATCACTTTGCGTTGTAAGAGTTAAAAGGCTTGTGTTGGTAAAAGTTTTTCTTGTTACATGGACGTGATTTTCAGTTGTTTAAAATTTCTGGTGTGGTTTTATACCTCTAAGTGGGTTTGTTAAGAGGCGCCACACGAGCCTCGGCCCGGTCGTATTTTCCTGAGTTCTTGTAAATATATTGTACCTAATTACTGCCTTTTTTCCTAACGTGATGCACACCGAGTAAATAAGTTTTTGCAATACACAAATCCCGCAATAGGGAAACTTACACGACTTTTCGGTCCCACTGGACCATTGACTGTCAGAGGGAAAAAAACTAGTTAAAATTAAAAGAATTAAAAGAAAGTTGCCTTTTTTCCATGACTTTGTCTTTAATATTTTTGATTAATATTCTTGTCTACTTATATTGCAAAAAAAAATGTGAAAATGATTAACAGAGGTGCGGGTGTGGAAAGGGCACGAGATTTTTGTCCTAGTCATTATTCTTTCCACATGTGAAGAAGGTATATAATCCCAAAGGGATAAATTAAGATGGAAATAAATGGTATAAAATACCGACCAAGGGAAAATTTAAAAAACACATAGCAGTTTTGGGATCCTTTTTTGATACTTTTCGCCCACACGGGGTTTTTTAAGTCATAAACAGATCTTTGTGACTTGAAAAAGCTCACTGGGGGGGCAAAAGAGTCAATAAGGATCACATTATATGCTAGTTTTTATATTTCAATGAAATTAAGATACATGTGCACATCTGGGATTTTTTTGTAGACTTTTTCCCCACCCAGTGGTTTATCAATACAAATTTGTATTGATAAAGCCGCTGGAGGCGAAAGTCTAAAATAAAGTACCCGATTTTTGCACTTTGGCTTAATTTTACTTTCCACGGGGCCCCCGTATCTCGGTTGGTAGCGTACTCAGTCGCACCTGAGGTCCTTGTTAGACCCCCGGTATGGGGAAACAAGGGATTTTTTCCTTTAAAGACCCTGCTGTCCATTTCACCTGCAGTAAAAGGTGTTGCCGATGGTGGGGTGCTTTGGGGGAAAAAATTAGCCCATTGCCCGAAATGTCTGCATTTTTTTTATTCTATATAGTATTTATTCATGCCCCATGGGCTATATAAAATTTTATCACGTACTTGTAGAAAAAAGATTATTATTATTATTACTATATTTTATTATTATTTTATTATTATTATTATTTTTATTTTTATTTTATTTTACTATTTTTATTACTATTATCTGTCTGGAAAGAGAGAGATCAAATCAGTTTAAATTTTAAAAACGTTTCGAGCATCAAAAAAGCACACGGGATATAAATCAAAAGTGAAAACCGAACAGACCCCGTCAGGGGTGCTCAGAGCTCTCCGGCTCGCCCTTCCCCCTCACCCCAAATTTATCCCCCTCCACCCCCCCAACTCTGCCTCCCCTCCGGGGGCGGCCCCTTTCAGCTGTATCGTCAATTTTTATTTCATGAGGCTGGCTCAAGAGAGGATCACACGGGTATTCTATTACTTAGGCGAACAAAACCCCTTTCCCTCCTTTTTCAATTTTACTTTTAATTTAAATGTCTGTTTCGGGGTGTGTACAAAGGAATGTAAGCAAGGGGCAAACCCGTTGCGTGTGCAGAGGGCTGTGGCTGTGCTGCTAAACCAAGAGACAACCCCTTTCCCTGGTGGCCACGGTGGACCCGAAATGTTTCCCCCTGGGCCAAAAGGTGGCCGCTGTGGGCCGAACGGTGGCCGCTGTGGCCCTCTCGAAATGTTACCTCAGTGAAACCAAATTGTGATACGGTGGCCCGACTGAAGCCGTAGGGGTCACGGTGGAGATGCCTCTTAAGACCCCGATTGACGCTGAACGAGGTACAACACAGTAAACCAAAAGGAAAAAAAGTGGACCATGAACTTGTTTGAAAAATTTTATATTTTTAATATATTTTAAAAATATATATATAAATAAATATATATATATATATTATATATATTGCCAATAAACAAGACTTCTTTAGTCTAAGATATCACTAAAAACTAAGTTGTTAAATTAGGGGTTTAAAAAGTCACAGTAGTCCCCGATCCACGTTTAAAATCACAGTGGTCGAGGTCACAGGGTCCAGGCCACAATCACCAGTACAGACCGAGAAACTGTTAAATAACTCTGTTAGCCCAGGTCTTATAATGACCAAATTTACCATAAGTGCATGGGGCTGCCTAAAATAAACACATTTGTGAAATTTTTCTTGAAATATTCCAAACTTCTTTTGTGAGTCAACAGTTTGGCTAAAGTTTTGGGAAGTTTCAAATGGTTCAGAAGAAAACCCTTTTAAGATGACTCGAGCTGCTGGTGGCAGTGTGTTTTGTATTCAGAAAGCTCGTGTATGTTCATTTTTTTTGGAAGGTTTTCTACGTGTGATTATTTCTTTCTGCCTACCTTTAATTCATTCTCCCCTTAGAAACTCCTTCCTTCCCTGTCTCCCTTCCTTCTTTCCTTTCTCCCTTGTTCCCCCCCCTCATTTTCCCCTCTTACTCCCCTCGGATATCCCTCCCTCCATTTCTCTCTCCCTTTCCCCCCTTCCCTCCACCCGGGAGGGGGGAGTGGAGAGTGCGATAGCCTTTTAGCAACGGTGAGAACATTAAACGAAAAAGCCCCCCGGGAAGAGGCGCACCCGGGTTATTTCCAGCCATCACCACTCATTTGTGGCCCCTCATCGCTCTTCTTGAGTGTAAAAAGAAAGGAATGGGAAAAAGGGGGTGGAAATTGGGTTTTATATAGTGTGTTATATATATATAATATATAATTTTTTATATAATATATTATATATTTTATATTTATATTATATTTTTATATTTATTTAATTTTTTATATTTTTAAAAATATATATATATATATATGGTATATATAATAATATATTTAAATTTTTTATTTTATAAAATTAAAATAAATATATATTTTATAATATATATTATAATAATATTATATATTTAATATATATTATATTATGTAAATTTTTAAAAAACACAAGTACAGCTGACATTCTTTCTTTTAACCTAACAGTCCTTCGAGGGGGCGTGCCCTTGATGCTGAGAAAAGCTCTTGGGCCAAAAGATCAAACTTGATTTCCTCCCATACCCAAATCCTGTATTACCCTTACGGATCGAGTGCTTCCCCTATAAAGTATTAAAGTTTTTCTTATAAAGCTCTACGCTTATAAAGTTCCACTTGGCAAGCTCTAACAACATTCACGTTTTCCAAGATACTTTTTGACAGGTGTGCGGAAGAAGAACTTTGGGAAATCATTATGCACTTACAAATTACGAAGGTTGAACTGAGGTTGTATTGGGTTTTTGTTTACAGAGGAGGCGAGCACAGGACGGGGGTGGGTGCACGAGGCACACTGGGGCCCCCTCCCAGGTACAAAGGGTGAGGTGTTGGGCGAGGCCCGGCCTTTTAACACACTGGTGGAACACGCCATTTCACCCTTGTCGGTAAGTTCTCCCTCTTTTTCCTTTTCCTTTTTCTTCGTCGTCGAGTCTTCTTAGGGGTTCCTTTTATTTTCATCTCTTGCCTTTGTTTTCTGTTTTCGTTTCTGGCACTTTCGTCTTTTTTTGTCTTTCGTGCACATCTTTCTTTCTTTTTGTCTTTGAGTCATTTTTGTCTTTCCCCCACCTTTTTTTTCCTCTTTCGCCTTTCTTGTTTTTCTTTTTTTCTTCATCTCGTCTTTTTTCGTCTTTCGTCCCCACTTTTTATCTTCTTCATCGGTTTCTTGATCTTCTTTTGTCTTCTTGGTGACTTCCCTTTGATCTTTTTCTCTCCTTTGGGTTCCCCTTTTTTTCTTTAATACTCGGAGATCTTCATTTTTCCTTTGCTTTTTTTTTATTTTACCTCTTTCCTTTAATATTCTCGTTCAAGTCTAGTTTTTGTCGATTTTTTCGCTTTCCCCCTCTTTATTATCTTTATTTTGCTTGCTTCTCTTCCTTCTCCTTCATTTACAAAATCTTCTCTTTGCCTTCTATGTTCAAACCCCTATCCTCTTTCTATTTTCCTCTCTTCTCTCCCCTTTTCTTCTCTCTCTCTCCTCTCTCTCTCTGTTTCCTTTCTCATCACGGTTTCCCCTGACCCCTGATTTATTGCATATTTCTCCGTTCGTCCTTTTTTCCTTTACTATCTTTCTTCTGTCTACTCTTGCCTATTCATCTTTTCCCCCTTTTTCCCCCTTGGCCCCTCTTCCTCTCAACCCCACTTTTTTTTACGCTCTCCAGTCGGCATTTCCTGGCTTTCATTCTATATTTTCTCATTTTTCATTTCTTATTTTCAGAAGCAAATTGTTTCTCCATTCTCTCTCTCTCTCTCTCTCTCTCTCTCTCTCTCTCTCTCTCTCTCTCTTCTCTCTCTCTCTCTCTCTTCTCCTCTCTCTCTCTCTCTCTCTCTCTCTCTCGCTGCACCATATTATTAGTCATTAAATATAATTTATTTCTTATTTGTATGTCTCCTTATCTTCATCTTTCTTTTCCTTTCTCATCCTTATCCTTATCTCTTTGCTCTCTCCCCACATCCTCATTTCTCTTTGCTCTCTTCCCGTATACTGAACTCTTCCTCTCTTTTCTCCTGTCTCTCTCTGGCACTTCGATACTTTATATAATAGTTATACCAATGGTAATAAATTCAGTATATATTTATATAGTTTACAGTGTAATTACATTGTTTACAATGTACTTACATTGCTCACACTGTAGTTACATTGTAGTTACACTGTAGTTACATTGTAGTTACACTGTAGTTACATTTCCTACACTGCACGACTATAATTCCCAGCAGGATAACAGTACACTGCTGACACACTCTTTTTCATTAATAATAATAAAGAAAGATAATCCCTGCTCTCACTCTGTGTCTCCTCCCTCAGACATTCCACAGGAGAAGCCGGTGGTGCGCGGTGCGCAGGAGAGGTACCACCCGGGGGATGTAGTTCGCATCAACTGCACTTCTGCACCGTCTAAGCCAGCAGCCACACTCACCTGGTACATCAATGGTGAAGTGGTGAGTCATACCCTAACATCAAAAGCCTTAATTTTAAAAGAGTTCTTGCTAATTGACCAGTTTTACCTATTGAACACGACATATATATATATATATGTCGTGCCGAATAAGTAAGGGTTGCTATTTTGGCTTAAATAGCAATGCTCTTCTTGACGAATAGGGCAAGCACATATATATTATAACAAGCTCAATTTAATTTAGATTAATCCAACTAAATATATTTTAGATAAGTTTACAATAATTTAGTAATAAACAAATAAATGAAATATATTTTTTTTCGTTAGATTCAGAATAATTTTTGCGAAATTATTGCATACACAAATTTTCACTTGCCCTATTCGGCAAGAAGTGCGTTGCTACTTTAGCCAAAATCGCAAGTTTACTTATTCGGCACGACCTGGACCTGCCTCGCATGGGTCAGCAGGCCTGCTGCAGCGTTCCTTTTTTCTTATGTTCTTATGTATACTGAATGTAGTGTACTGGAGTTACCTTAGCTGGAATACCTTCACAAGCAGACCTTGGTGAGGTAGGGAAGAGTGGGGAGACAGGTTGGTAGGAAGGGACCAGGGATACCCCTCACAAGCAGACCTTGGTGAGGTAGGGAAGAGTGAGGAGACAGGTTGGGAGGAAGGGACCAGGGATACCCCTCACAAGCAGACCTTGGTGAGGTAGGGAAGAGTGGGGAGACAGGTTGGGAGGAAGGGACCAGGGATACCCCTCACAAGCAGACCTTGGTGAGGTAGGGAAGAGTGAGGAGACAGGTTGGGAGGAAGGGACCAGGGATACCCCTCACAAGCAGACTTTGGTGAGGTAGGGAAGAGTGGGGAGACAGGTTGGGAGGAAGGGACCAGGGATACCCCTCACAAGCAGACCTTGGGATACTATATTTTGACTTTTATTTTTCAATTAAGAAGAATATCAGAAAATATATATATCCAATTTTTTCCTCAAAATTAATCTTTAAATATGGTATTTCCTTCTTGGGAACATAAAACTGACTGAGAAACGCTGATTACGCGACGTTTTGCCCCCAACCTGGAAGAGAGGCTATTCAGGCTTGCTCTAAATTCTGAAGCATTGAAGGCTAAGGAATCGGAGAAACCCTAAGCCCGCGTGGCTCTAAACCCGTGAGTCAGCGCCACGAGTGATGAAGGCTTGAGCCTCCCGCTGATCGTCAGAGAGACACGGTACCTAACTGGATGAATATCATTCGTATTACATGTAGACAACTATGTTCATCACAGTCAATACTCAGTTTGCCTATGCTAACCTTCCTATGGTGTAGAAATATACCTAGTTGGATGAATCTTATTGTGGCTAGCTGGTCCAG
>NC_069445.1:13638421-13655921 GCF_026875155.1 Cherax quadricarinatus
GTGTGTGTGTGTGTTTGTGTGTGCGTGTTCGAAAATGTATTTGTAGCAATAATTGCAATAATAATAATTTGTTATTACTATTATTATTATTATTATTATTATTATTATTATTATTATTATTATTATTATTATTATTATTATTATTACAATATTACAGACTAAGATGGAGAAAGATTACTTCCTTAATACCGACTTTTACAGTTTTCTCTGACTCGTTACATTTCATATATATTCTAGAGTGTTTTAAATACTGACATTGCTGCTACCTAAAACTCTTACACACAAATTATACATATACATACACGCTACTTAAATACTTTCTACTTACTCTCATCTGAACGTCAGTCTTGTAGGCAGAGTGTCATATGTATTGCAACATCCCTAAGACACACGGGACGCCCTTATTAACACCGTCGTTGACCGCAGATGTTTCCTCTCTCATGTGTTATGTTGCTAAGGCATTTGCAACATAGCCTCCTGCAAGGCTCATCTCTTCACACCCATGAGGCAACATGGTAACATTGATCTGTTTTTCTTCTCTTGCAGGGAGCCGGGGTACCACTAGCACCTCCAGTCCTTTGAGCCTGACTGTTGGGCTCCTGCTGTGTGTTCTCAACGCTCTCAGATAAGCAATTGTCGCCTCTGTGGTGTGAGGGAGGGACCAAAGGGTCTCTCAGGACCAGATGGTCTCCTAGCAGCAAGATCACAGCACCCGAGGTCTCGAAAGAGGAAACACAGCTTTTGAGGTCTCCCATACAGAAGCCCAGACTGCGGTCTTCCAACACGAAGCTCAGTGTCAACGCCAAGCGAGAAGCTCTCCACGGGATTTCCCAGCAACGAGCCCTCATTGTGGTCTCCCAGAAAGAAGCTGTTTGATACCTCCCAGTGAGATGACACTCTTCAGGAGGAGCAACATGGCAGTCTCACTGGACCAGTAGTGTCGATATCACCTTCAGCGTCAGGATATCGTAGCCTATGTAAGACTACACAGATCACCATACATGGCCCCCTCTGCTATGTCTCCTTGGGCAGACCTCCGGAATACTAACCATACAACATACTGGTTATCCTTGTGTATGTGAGGCCCCCTTCCCTCTGTACAGAGTCACAAACTAAGCCAAGAGCTACTCTAAGTGTTGCATACTTCAGTAACTTTTAGTGCGTTTAAAATCGCTACATTAAGCTACCGAAGAAAGTGAGATTTCGTCACGAGCTTATTCTTAAGAGAAAGAGAGTATCTCTTTTTTAGATAATTGCTGTGGCGAAGCTTCCTGAGAGGCACGGGAGACCCTGTGTGTGTGTGTGTGCCTGTCACAACATAATCATTTGTGGATATTCGTAATTATACTTCTTTGTTGACATGTGCATTTGCGTAGCAGGACGTGTGTATGTGCGTGTGTATGAGTCAACTCCGACCGTTTGGCGGACATTCGGCAGGCAGTAGCGATAATTTGAAAAATATGTAGGTTGTTCTGATGGTGATAGCTGCCTGCTTGTGTACTGTACAGCTTCCCCACCACACACCTCCTTGCTGCAACCCCACAACCTTTCCTCTATCATTTTTGTCCTTACCTCTGAACTTTTTTTTTACCTACCCGCTCTGTCCCTCTCCCCCTTTTATCACAGCTAACCTCTTCGTACCTCGTCTCTTCGCTCGTTTTTGTATAACGTACTTCGTCTTCCTCAACCCTGCTCCCTCCCTCAGTCTCCACATTAAGCCCCTTTCAAATTCGTGGAAAGGATCACCTTTGTATGTTCTCAGTAACTGATCATTTCAGTCTAACTCAGCACCAGATTCCGTTTGTATTCATTGTGCTTCATCTTAGGTAAGTTTAATACTGTGTCTGTGAGTAGAGGACATGATACACTGTCTGTGTTTATTCTCAGTGGGAAAAAACTGAATACAAAGTGCCACTCGTGACTTGGACAAGATACAGCCCTGTATGGAGCTCCTGAAATAGCCATCAGAAATAAAATGGGTGCCCACAGTTGATAAGAAAATAATGTTCACAGTAATAAGGGGTGTGCATTTTTGTGATACTTCAAGACAAGTATTGATACACGTGCTAGTTGGTCAGTGAATGTCATGTGATTGTTCATTATGTAAGACCCTGACAGACTTAACAGTGTTGTGACATACACTCACACTCTGGCCACTACAAGAATGTCTAGAACACATGTATAGCTAAAAAAATTAAGATGTGATTTTTCCCCCGACTAAGTTAACAAGATCCTCAGGACATTCATATTTCAACACACACATAAACAGAGTAAATGTGCTATTACTGGTGGAAGATAAGTATTAAATACAAACTTCTCTGTCAGAAAAGAAAGCCAAGTAAGGTGAAAATGAAAGTGAAGAGAAGACGAGAGAAGAACCTTGTACGATAGAGAAGAAACAAGAATTGTTAGATAATCTCAAACACTTCTGAGTGGTACGTCTTAGCTCTGTCTCCTGTGTACATAGATAATAACATTTAGCCTAAGGTTACTCCTTATCTAATACCAAAGATCTGTTTAGTGAGAAACCAAACGTGTATGTGACAATACCAACTTTCTATTTTCCTTTCCTTTAATTCTTTACTGAAATTCCCTGTGTACTTCAGCAATGTAAGCCTTTTATCAAGGCAAAATCAATTATAAATCAGATATTCGTTTTCCCTTGCACATGTACATACGAACACAGCAAGCGTTTCCTATAAATGCACTCAAGAATATTTCAATTCTGCCTGGTGCTTCTCAACAATAAAGTTGATTCTACTATTGTTCTAAAAGATAAAGTGTATTCCACTCTAGTCCTCTGGTCCTGTGTTGTTGTTGCACTGAGAGTATCCTAAGTACCTCTCCCACACACTCTCTAGGGTAACTATGGAACCTTCCTCTTTCGCACAGGACACGCCACTGTCCGTCAGCAATCAATAGCTCTGAGGGGGAATTTTGTAACGAATAATTTTTGGCCTAAACAAAGCGGTAAGCTGATCGGCTGGAATGCTTGTTCGCCAGGAATTTAATCAATCAGACTCGCTTTGGTTGAGACTCCAAAAAAAAAAAAAAGCGTTTTTTGTTGGGTGGAAACGAAACTCTATTGATGTTGTCATTCGGAGGGTCGTTTAAGGTTACATTTTGAGGGGAAGCTGTTGTGTCGCGTCTCTGGTAGCTGGCTGTGATATCCACCTGTGTGTGTCTCGTCACGTCACCACCGACAATCATCATCATCTCTCAACATTTTTGGTAAATATGTTTTTTTTATTTATCCATAACAAAACTCGCCCTTAATTCAAGTCAGTCATCAGCTCGTTATTTTTTTTTTTAAACTGAAGGCCTTTCATGAATAATGACGCTACATCGCATTTCCATTACTCTTAGACTTTTTTGTCACTGGCGAGACTTTGAGCTAGAAAGACAATAACGGCGAGGTTCACTGATGACCCGAGTCTTGGACGCCCGCAAGAGTGCTGCTACCTGTAAGTCAGGATATTCCTCGTGTCCTTGTTCCCAACTCTTTCATCGCTCTCTACTCTCTCTCTCTCTCTCTCTCTCTCACTCTCTCTCTCTCTCTCTCTCTCTTTCTCCCTCTCACTCACTCACTCTCTCTATCAGTTCTTCACATACACATACACTGCAACATTCAGCCTTCATCATCTCAGCCATGACCCTCCCTGACACTTTTGCCCTGTCACCTGCGTCTTGACCTCGTCACTTCTCAGTCTTGACCTGCCTTGATACTCTCCCTGTCACCCCTTCGTCTTGACCTCGTCACTTCTCAGTCTTGACCTGCCTTGATACTCTCCCTGTCACCCCTTCGTCTTGACCTCGTCACTTCTCAGTCTTGACCTGCATTGTAAACTCTAATAACGTCTTACGTGGACATGTCTTCCTTTCCACAGCATCTTCCCCCGCCAGTGTTGTCGGGGCTTCCCTGTGATTCGTGTTTAATTAAGCATTCATACATCTCACTTCATCCAGGAAAACAAGAGGGCCTGTCTCGTAATTAACGAATGGCGAATCGAGTTTACCTGGAATCTACCTGGAAGGTATACAAATAACCCGCACGCAAGAGACTGAAACTTTTGACGTTTCGGTCCGACTTGGACCGCTAACTATGTGACTAGTTAATGGTCACAAGTCGGACCGAAACGTCGTCATAAGCCTCAGTCTCCTACTTGCGGACCATTTGTGTATTGCTCCTTATTTGTGTTCCAAGATTCAACGTCCCCGTGGCCACGTCCATGACCGGGCCTCCCGGTGTATCAGGGCCTGATCAACGAACGAACCATAGTCTGGTTGGTCAGAAAATGACTTTAAGAACCTATTCAACTCCCTTTTGAAGACTACTTGAGGTCTATCGTTAATCCCCTTAAGCGTTGCCTCTCCTTGCACTCATGCCATCTCTGTGCATAATTCGGGGTATATTGCATCTTCTGCCGAGCGTTTTGCTTTCGAGTGATTTCTCTGAGCAGATTTGGGAGCAGTCCCTCCAGGATTTTCCAGTTATAAATTTAGATGCATCTTTTACGCCTGCACCAGCACCATCTTCAGCAATTGTACCCGAACCAGCACTGCAACAAGTTGTTTCTAGAACTGTACCAACACTGTCTTCAGAAACAACACCAGACCCAGCAACACCCCCAGCTGTAGCACTGAGACTCTCTAACCGCGGGTTCAAACCCCAGCCGTGGTATGGTTTGCACTGATATGTGCAGTGCTGTGGCGAAGTATGGACAACTGACAACCTCGCTGCCCTCCCAGTGATCTATATTATATTACCTAACATTTAACTACTGCTATTTAACTACTAATAATGCTAAAGTTTTCTCATAATTCAAACTTATCTTGACTCTCGTGGGACGTCTGGCAGCACAGACGGACTCTTAACATCGTAACATCTGTTCGTACACCCCGAGGTACCCGGTACACCCCGAGGTACCCGGTACACCCCGAGGTACCCGGTACACCCCGAGGTACCCGGTACACCCCGAGGTACCCGGTACACCCGAGGTACCCGGTACAAAAACCGAGGATCACCGGTACAACCCCGAGGTACCCGGTACACACCCGGGTCCGCGGAGTACACCAACTGCTACCTTCAAAACTTTTTTCTTCTGTAAACTTCTGTACTCCTAAGCAATTAGGCTGATTTAATATGACTAAAAACTGGAAGTAACCTTGGCACGAAACACTGGATTCACTCTATCCAACTCACTAATTTACCTTATATCAGGGGGGTGGGTGAGGTTGAGGTCTATACTGACTTACATTAGGCTATTCACTGTACTTCGCTGTTCTTCCCCCACTTAGTACTGTTTCAATATACTATGACACTTAACTATTCCTTATTTTTACCAAAGAAACACTCTCCTCTCCCTACACTCCACCTAAAATCATTATAATTATGTACCTCAAATTAAAGGCGGTTGGCCATAGGTCTTTTGACGGTAATCTCCGTTTCCCCCTCACTCCGCTTCCCCCTCACTCCGTTTCCCCCTCACTCCGTTTCCCCCTCACTCCGTTTCTCCCTCACTCCGTTTCCTCCTCATTCCGTTTCCCCCTCATTCCGTTCCCCCTCACTCCGCATTCACTTCTCGTTTCCCTCTCACGTCCGTTTCCCTCCTCCGTGTTTCTCCTACTATCCTGATTCCCCCTTCACTTCCGTTTCCCCTCACTCCTTATTCTCTCAACTGCCGTTTCCTCCTCATTCCGTTTCCCCCTCATTCCGTTCCCCCTCACTCCGCATTTAATTTTCTGTCAGTTTATAGTCTTCTCGATCGCCAGTGTAAGTAGTTCTGTTGAACTAGTTATTACCATTACCTATTTAATCCCGTTTCTTTTTATAAGTATTCCAAAGTCAATTAAAACCTTAATTTTTAAAGGGGTGGAGGGTTAAGCCAGCGGAAGGCCTCGGTCAGAGGGTTAAGCCAGCGGAAGGCCTCGGTCAGAGGGTTAAGCCAGCGGAAGGCCTCGGTCAGATGACCAAAAGCTCCAACTGTGTGTCATCATATGACTAAGACCAGCGTCAGGAAACACTTGTCCTGTTTCCTGACAAGTCTTACCTAACCTCCAAAGTCAATTAACTGCGATAATAAACAATATATTCAACAGCCCTATTAACAGTTTAAAGCGACCCTAATTACCCTGGTCTAATAAAAATACACGCCGACACACAGCGTGTGCACACCCGTGGGTCCAGGCCATCCTCACTTCAGTTAACTTAACCATGCACTATAATAATAATAATAATAATAATAATAATAATAATAATAATAATAATAATAATAATAATTATTATTATTATTATTATTATTATTATTATTATTATTTTGAACACGTAGGTCGTCTCTCACCGAGGCAAGGTAACCCGAAAAAGAAACGAAAGTTGTATAATATCTGTGTATATACACCGAGAGGTGAGTATTTGTCAGAGTATATATGCTGAGTTGTGTATCTCTGTGTATATACACCGAGAGATGTGTATTTTTTTAGTGTATATATATGATGAGAGTTGTGTATATTTGTGTATATACACCGAGAGGTGTGTACCTCTGTGTATATACACCGAGAGGTGTTTATTTTTCAGTGTGTATATGCTGAGAGCTGTGTATATTAGTGTATTCACACCGAACACCAATTATATTAAGAAAATTTAGATACTGATTTCCTTTCAATAACTGGAGGACACGTCCTGTAATAGGCTTCAGACTTTTAACGTCGGTGTATCTTGGGCTGTGTAGACGCAAGTTTGCCAATTTACTTAACACAGTTAACACTTGGAATTATTGAGCCATGTTCGATAACTGCAGAATGCTTCTTTTGATCGCCTTGAAACTTTCAGCATCGGTGTGTCTTACAGGAAGATTCGGTTGTTTTTAGTGGACTTTCGTTGCCATCAAATTTCTAACTTTATTGGACCACTATAAATTAAGCTAACTAAAAATATATATATATATATATAATATTTTATTATAAATATTATATAAATTTTATATAATATACTAATATATAAATATATATATATATATACAGACTTTTCAAACCCATCTAACCTACACCATGTAAATTTTATCACAATTCTCTTCAGCAAAACTTGCAGCAAATACAAAATATAAAGCTGAATAAAAACATATATCATTTTTACACAATGTTGTGACCTGTGTGTCCTCTCACAGGAGAAGAATTTGTGCGAGTTTCTGTAAGATCAGTCTACTGGTTTCCATAATATAAACATATACGCACAAACTCAATAACAATCCACATGGAGACAGAACCTCTGAAGATTAATTGGTCTGTATATTTCGATCCCCTTCTGGGATCCTCTTCAGCTTATATACATATACAAACGCGTGGTGGTAAAAATGGCAGAGAGAATTGGCATAAAGAAGAAGAGGATAAGGGATGCTGCTAAAGATGGGACACAGAGAAGGGAGAGACGCCGGGCCAAGATACGCAAGATACCGTTTCACTCTTACCAACTCTATCAAAGTTTAGTGAAGCGGTGAAGGAAGACAAAGACAGTGTGAGCTCCCAGCCTGGGGGTCAACGAAGCAGGAAGGAGGGGAGACACAGGAAGAAGAAAGAGCAAAGAGGAAGAGAGGGGGAAGAGGAGAGAAGAAACGAGCGGAATGTGCAACGGATGCTAGGGGAAAGTATGAACGATGGAAGGGGGTTGTTGAAGATGGAATGGGGGTGGTTTACCGGATCATGGAATTTCAGGCTGGTAGGGAGAAAGGAAGAAGGGGAGAAAATGGTATAGGAGAGGGAGGAAAGGAATAAAGGACAAGAGAGAGGGGAAGGGGCAAAGAGGAGTGGGATAGAGGGATGATGCTTTGGATGATGCAATGCACGAGAGGACATTAGCATTATTGCAACTGGAAAGAGAGGGGTCACCAGCATGATGATTGCAGTGTTGGGGGAGGGGGAGAAGCAAGTGTGGAAATAAGTAGGTTTGGATACAATGCAGAATTTAGAAAACATAACGGGAATATTGCTCAAGTTTTGCACAATTGCAGAGAAATATATTACAACTCAAAGAGTCACTAGAATCCAGACAGCATGTGTCTAAGAAAATTAAACATGAAAAACTACACATTGTCTTACAAGAAAACGAGAAAGTAAACAATAACATCACAAGTCAGAGATCACGACTGTTTGTACATGTATGGTACACAATACCAACAAGATGAAGTATCAGACACATGTTCACATCTGGGTTCTTTATTTGTAGACGTTTCGCCCTCCAGTAGCTTTATCAATACATAATTTGAAGAAAGTAGAATTATATACTTTTACTTTCTTCACATTATGTCCTTGTATTAATAAAGCCACTGGATGGCGAAACGTCTACAAATAAAGATACCCAGATGTTGCTCATGTGTCTAATTCTTCAACACTGCTGATGGGTCACTAAGCCACTACTAAAAAGGTCACTGCTGAAGAAGTCATTGTTGGGAGGTCACTGCTAAGAGGTCACTCGGAGGGCGATGTTGACAGGGAGGCTGATGAAGTTACTTATCAGGGCGAACAGGGTTATTAACCCTAATTGTAGGTAATACAATGACAAGGATTTATTAGGGTGATTTCCCAGAGGCGCACCAGACGAAAATTGCCAGAGAAGAGGTGAGATATGGGATGGAGAGAGAGGGGGTGATGAGAGGGGAGGAGGAGGGAGAGTAAGAGGGGGAGGGGAGGGATGGAGAGAGAGAGAGAGAGAGAGAGAGAGAGAGAGAGAGAGAGAGAGAGAGAGAGAGAGGAGAGAGAGAGAGAGAGAGAGAGAGGAGAGAGAGAGAGAGAGAGAGAGAGGGAGGGTGATGGAAGGGATGGTGAAAAAGGGTGAGGAGAGAGAGGGAGGGAAGGAAAGAGAAAGTGTATAAATAGAGTAATACAGAGAGGGTTGGTAAACTGAGGGAGTGTAAGGAGAAAGAAATCTACCAACAGCGACATAAGTACACACAATAAAACTTTTCAGTTCGGCAACATTTCCTTCTAAGCAGACCTGGCAAAGTTCTATCAAGAGCGAAACATTGCCCACATAAAAGCTTCGTTCAGTATAGTTTCGTGTTTCCTCACAAAGCTAGTAATGTGAAGTGTTTACAAGTCCCGGTGACAGGAGTGATTACAGGTGATTGATTGTTTAGTGTTGGCTTGGGACCTGATGATCTCTTAAGCTTATTACCAGTTAACACCAAACATTCTAATAATGAAACATAAAGGGGAAACAGTCCTTATCCTTCATTTTTCTGCATACATCAGTATTTTGGTTTAAGAAAACTGTCTCAATTTCCACAGAGTTAGAATCTTAATTTCTATACAGTGTCTCAATTTCTAAAGAGTTACTGTCTCAATTTTCTACAGAGTTACTGTCTCAGTTTCTACAGAGTTGCTGTCTCATTTTCTACAGAGTTACTGTCTCAATTTCTACAGAGTTACTGTCTCAATTTCTACAGTTACTGTCTCAATTTCTACATAGAGTTATTGCATGTTAAACTTACAGATGCCCTGTTTATACCAACTGCAAAGAAGCAATTAAGCCCCTGCCCATTCTTAATAAATTCTTGTGTTGCTTCTTGTTTGTCGTTAAATCTGAGCCATTTTGTTTGATGCACAATAATGGATGTGGAACAAAGATAAATGAAGGAATCAGGCGCAACTGTTAGAAAATCCATGATATACCTGGTGGGTGTTCCGGGGGTCAACGCCCCCGTGGCTCAGTCCATGACCATGAGAATATTTCAATATAAGGAAGAATATTCAGTATTATCCAGGTGATAGTCTGGCTGTCCCAGTGCGACTCCTTGTCGTATTAAGGGAAACGTAATGTGGATGACCCAGATTATGTAAAGTTAATGAACTATGGTAAACAGTGTACAGCGGTGAGGACCTGGTGACTTTGTCAAGTATGTAACCTTCGACCTTCCATTCCGGAGCCTCGTGTGACCACCACCCGGCAGATGCAACTTCAGTAGTATAGTTGCAGTGCCTGCAGGAGTATCCCACAGTCTAGCACCATCGATGAACATCATGGCTCCCATCTGATTGCCTGGCGTCATCTGGGAGAGCATCCACTAATTTGTGTGAGGTACAGTGATAGCAGGGAAAAAGCAACGTTGTATATGTAACCTTTCTGGGATTTCTACACCCATCAACTGCAGTTACAGGTGTAGCTGAAGTACAATGACCCACTTCGAAGGTGCGAATATGTACTTTAAAAGATACTGAAGTCATTATTTTGACATATTCACTTGGGGATGACAAATGAGGGTGCATAAATTGGGAAATATTTTAAGCCTGGTTAAAATTAGACTCCCTGCGAGATGATGATGATGGTTTGTGTGTGTGTGTGTGTGTGTGTGTGTGTGTGTGTGTGTGTGTGTGGGTGTGTGTGTGTGTGTGTGTGTGTGTGGTGTGTGTGTGTGTGTGTGTGTGTGTGTGTGTGTGGTGAAGAAACACGTGAGGACGAGGACTGACATTCCCCCGGATAAATCAGGCCTGTATGTATGCAAATGAGATCATTTGAGGAGGAAAACAGTCAACACCCCAAGGCGATGCGGATGGGGGGGGGAGGGCACATGGGACATGTGGGGACACAGATGGGCACCCCTTCCCCAAACACAACCACGCCCATACCTGTCGCCCTCACGCCTGCCACCCCACATCTGTCACCCCACATACCTGCCACACAAACAATGTCGAACTCTCCATCTCTCTCTCTCTCTCTCTCTCTCTCTATCTCTCTTATTTTCATTTTTTTTCCATCATCATCACATTCAGAATCCTTTAGGTCTGGCGCTACCACCTCATCAATCACGCTGAGAAACCTCAACAGATGAAAAGGTTGGCAACCATACTAGTCCCAAAAACAGGTATTACTTCGAAGGAAGACTGAAGGAAGAGAGAACGACTGAGGAAGACATGACTACGAAAATAAGATACACAGAAAAATTACCAGGACAAATTACTTCCAATCCGAGGACTGCCAACAACGGGACGTTGTTGAAATTTATTTAGTGTTTTTTGTTAAGTGTGAACTCAAGATAACATAACCAGATAATGCTGGTGATAAGTATAGCCTTAAGAAACAGAGCTAGGAGACTTTGTTCGATCCTCCTATGGAGCGAATCAGTAACCACAAACACACACACACATACATGCATACACACGTGTGTGTATGTATGCGTTAGTTAGTGTGTGTGTGTGTGGGGGGGGTGAGGCGATTAATATGCCAACTCCTCTTTGGGCTCATCATGGTTACAATTACCTTTACCGGCACTTAATTTTTTTTTCCGAACGTCATTTTCTGCCTTCATATTCGCTCGGAATCACCTTCCCCCTTCTCATCTTAGCTCGGATTACATTCTCTATGTTCCACTTATTCTATCTGCTGGCATCCTGCTTCAAATGGCACTCTCCTACATCTATCATGAGAGTGAAGGATGCATTGTAACTGAAGAGTTCCTTCGCCTCTGTCTTCTTTCCTTCGTCTGCTTATTGCTGTCTCAGTACGTATTACATTCTTATGCAGCTGATGTGGAGACTGTATTTACGCATGTACATCATTGTTGCACTGACGTGGAGAGATCTTATTTACGTCTGTACTACACTGTTGCAGCCGACTGGAGCATCTTATTTCGTCATTGCACTACATGTTGTAGCACTGATGAGAGATCTTATTTACGTCATTGCACATACATTGTTGTAGCACTGACGTGGAGAAGATCTTATTTACGTCACTGTACATACACTGTTGTAGCACTGACGTGGAGAAGATCTTATTTACGTCACTGTACATACATTGTTGTAGCACTGACGTGGAGATCTTATTTACGTCACTGTACATACACTGTTGTAGCACTGACGTGGAGAAGATCTTATTTACGTCACTGTACATACATTGTTGTAGCACTGACGTGGAGAAGATCTTATTTACGTCACTGTACATACACTGTTGTAGCACTGACGTGGAGAGGATCTTATTTACGTCACTGTACATATATTGTTGTAGCACTGACGTTGAGAGGAACTTACTTACAATGTCACTGACATACATTACTGAAGCATTGATGTGGAGATGATCTTATTTCCGTCGTTGTCCATAAACTGTTGTAGCACTGACGTGAAGATAATCTTATTCACCATGTCATTACACATACACTGTTGTATCATTGATGTGGAGAGGATCTTATTTACAGTGCCACTGTACATACAGTGAACATTAAAATGGTATAAAATACCGACAGGTTGTTAGGTAAGACACATACGCAACAGTTAGGTATCTTTATTTCGAAACGTTTCGCCTACACAGTAGGCTTCTTCAGTCGAGTACAGAAAAGTTGATAGAAGCAGAAGATACTTGAAGACGATGTAATCAGTCCATCACCCTTGAAGGGTGAGGGACTGATTACATCGTACTCGACTGAAGAAGCCTAGTGTGTAGGCGAAACGTTTCGAAATAAAGATACCTAACTGTTGTATATGTGTACATACAGTATTGAAACATTGATGCGGAGAGGATCTTATTTACAATGTCATTGTACATGGGTATAATATCATACATTTATGCGATGCAATGAAGTATACGTGAAAAAAAGTGATCATATTCCATTTTTATTACCTATTAGACTACACTCGCGTTCTCTAAACTTTGTACAGAGAGAGAGTTGTGTCTCAGTTTATATACTCTGAGAATTTACTATAATCCTTTATTAAGGGATTAACGTATTCTTGCCTGGTGGTGTGCAGGTGACTTGGAGCCTTAATGACCCTCGTGTAGTCGACAAGCTTCAAACCCAATAAACCAAGTGCTCGCTAAGATGATAAACGCGTTCTCTCTCTCTCTTCTCTCTCTCTCTCTCTCTCTCTCTCTCTCTCTCTCTCTCTCTCTCTCTCTCTCTCTGCTCTCTACTTCTCTCTCTACTCTTAACTGTTCTCTCTCATTCCTCTGCTCTCTCTTCTTCTCTCTCTCTCTCACTCCATATGTTCTTGATCTCAGCTCCCTTAAACGTGCTCTCTCTTTCTCTCTCTCTCTCTCTTATTTTCTTCTTCTCCTTCTCCTCTTTATCTCTCTCTCTCTCTCTTCTCTCTCTCTCCTCTCTCTCTCTCTCTCTCTCTCTCTCTCTCTCTCTCTCTCTCCCTCTCTCTCTCTCTCTCTCTCTCTCTCTCTCTCTCTCTCTCTCTCTCTCTCTCTCTCTCTCTCTCTCTCTCTCTTTCTCTCTCTCTTTCTCTCTCCATTCCCATAATGTTCTCTTAATTCCCTTAAGAATTACCTTAAAGTAACAATATTTTTTCCTCCGACAGATCAAATATAATTTTTTCTCTAGTTAGCGGCAGGTGAAAAAAAAATCTGTCGTTACTTAACGTGTGATGCCTAGTTATGATAACCTGGGTACATGCGTTCCCCCGGTAGGTACTGTACCTACTACCTGGCAGCAAGATCCCTTCCTTCTCTCTTCTCCCAAGGCAGTAGGTAGCACCTACGAAGCAGACTCGAACCCCTCTCCCTCCCAAGGCAGTAGGTACTGCACCTATGAAGTGACTTCAGAACCCCTCCTCCCCTCCCCCAAAGGCAGTAGGTACTGCACCTACTGAAGCAGACTTCAGAACCCCCTCCTCCCCTCCCCAAGGCAGTAGGTACTGCGCCTACTTGAAGCAGACTTCAGAACCCCTCCTCCCCTCCCCAAGGCAGTAGGTACTGTACCTACTGAAGCAGAATTCAGAACCCCTCCTCCCCTCCCCAAGGCAGTAGGTACTGCACCTACTGAAGCAGACTTCAGAACCCCCTCCTCCCCTCCCCAGGCAGTAGGTGCCGTACCTACTACAAGGAACTTCAGAACCCCTCCTCCCCCCAAGGCAGTAGGTACCGTACCTACTACAGTAGACTTCAGAGCCTCCCCCCTCCCCTGGCAGTAGGTACTGTCCCTACTTCCGGCTGCTGTACACTATCCTGTCACTAAAAATATACAAAAATTCGAAAAAATAAAAAAAAAAAAAAAACTGACCAATTTGCTGTGTTTTTTATCCTCCCCCTCCCCAATCCCCTTCTCCCCCCTCCCCCCTCCCCCCCCCCCCACTTGGAGCTGACCTCTCCTTTCCTCGGATGAAAAAAACAAGACTGATTCCCATTCCCCTCCTTTCCCCCAGGGCGCTGAGTTGCCCCGCACGGGTTTAGCGCTTCCCCATTATTATTATTAATTATATTTTTCCTCATAAGTTGTACAGCGGTAAAAGTTACCATGAAGAACACACGCGACCTCTCCACTAGAACCTAAATAGAACGGTTCTCAACAGAACAATTCTTTAGTGTACAATAGTTCTTCAGAACAGAACAGTTGCTAAGAATAGACCAGTTCTGCACAATAGACCAGTTCTGCACAATAGACCAGTTCTGCACAATAGACCAGTTCTGCACAATAGACCAGTTCTTCACAATAGACCAGTTCTTCACAATAGACCAGTTCTTCACAATAGACCAGTTCTGCACAATAGATCAATTCTTCACAATAGATCAATTCTTCACAATAGATCAGCTCCTCACAATAGATCACCTCCTCACAATATATTAGCTCCTCACAATAGATCAGTTCCTCATAATAGATAAATTCCTCACAATAGATCAGCTCCTCACAATAGATCAGCTCTTCACAATAGATAAGTTCCTCACAATAGATCATCTCCTCACAATAGATCAGCTCTTCACAATAGATAAATTCCTCACAATAGATCAGCTCCTCACAATAGATCAGCTCTTCACAATAGATCAGTTCCTCACAATAGATCAGCTCCTCACAATAGATCAGCTCTTCACAATAGATCAGCTCCTCACAATAGATCAGCTCCTCACAATAAATCAGCTCCTCACAATAGATCAGCTCCTCACAATAGATCAGCTCCTCACAATAAATCAGCTCCTCACAATAGATCAGTTCCTCACAATAGATAAGCTCCTCACAATAGATCAGCTCTTCACAATAGATCAGCTCCTCACAATAGATCAGCTCCTCACAATAGATCAGCTCTTCACAATGGATCAGCTCCTCACAATAGATCAGCTCCTCACAATAAATCAGCTCCTCACAATAGATCAGCTCCTCACAATAGATCAGCTCCTCACAATAAATCAGCTCCTCACAATAGATCAGTTCCTCACAATAGATCAGCTCCTCACAATAAATCAGCTCCTCACAATAGATCAGCTCCTCATAATAAATCAGTCCTCACAATAGATCAGCTCCTACCACATAGATCAGCTCCTCACAATAAATCAGCTCCTCACAATAAATCAGCTCCTCACAATAAATCAGCTCCTCACAATAAATCAGCTCCTCACAATAGATCAGCTCCTCACAATAGATCAGCTCCTCACAATAAATCAGCTCCTCACAATAAATCAGCTCCTCACAATAAATCAGCTCCTCACAATAAATCAGCTCCTCACAATAGATCAGCTCCTCACAATAGATCAGCTCCTCACAATAAATCAGCTCCTCACAATAAATCAGCTCCTCACAATAGATCAGCTCCTCACAATAAATCAGCTCCTCACAATAAATCAGCTCCTCACAACAGATCAGCTCCTCACAATAAATCAGCTCCTCACAATAGATCAGCTCCTCACAATAAATCAGCTCCTCATAACAGGAGATTTCGACTACAAGAAATTATATTAAGTCTGCGGGACAAATTAACAAAAATGTCTACCACACAAATTTGACTTCTGAGAAAATCTGATGTCATAAACAATTCAGAGAATCCGGGAAAAATATAAATAAAATAAAGCGCACCACAGAGGACTGGAGCCCAAGGATCCAGTCCTACATCCGGACTTTAAGCGGTGCAGATTCGCCTGGTGCGCGCTGCATTTGTTCTCTGGTCTCCTGGGTGTGCTGTTACAAACTTCTTTATTCTCCACCCGACTACATATTAATGTTTCAATTTCAACATGACAAAAGTTGGTGTCAGGGAGCAGAGAGAGAGTCTGGCGGTAATATGATGTGCTTTGCAAGAGGCTCTCTTTTGTTTTCCTGAGTGTAAGTGTATCTATCTGGAGAATAAACAATGGAAAAGCGCTGACGTAAACACACACATACCTAGTAGCGAACAGTGAAGAGGCGGGGCCAGGAGCTGAGTTCCGACCCTTGCAGCCCAATTAGGTGAGTACACACATACACACACGCACACACACACACACAACACAACACACACATACACACACACACGCACATACACACACACACACACACAAACCTGATGTAGGCAGTAAGAGAAAAATTTCATTACCCCAAAATGTTAAGGAACCCACAAGAATGAGAGAAGGGTATGAACCAGCTCGAACTGACCTGACTTTCACCTTAAGGAAATTTAAAAAAGGAAAAACAAACTACAAGCTAACACTAGGTGCTAGTGACCACACAGTGCTCAGCTATGAATATTTCGTAGCTGTGGGGGGTTTACCTGGAGTTTACCTGGAGAGAGTTCCGGGGGTCAACGCCCCCGCGGCCCGGTCTGTGACCAGGCCTCCTGGTGGATCAGAGCCTAATCAACCAGGCTGTTGCTGCTGGCTGCACGCAAACCAACGTACGAGCCACAGCCCGGCTGATCAGGAACTGACTTTAGGTGCTTGTCCAGTGCCAGCTTGAAGACTGCCAGGGGTCTGTTGGTAATCCCCCTTATGTGTGCTAGGAGGCAGTTGAACAGTCTCGGGCCCCTGACACTTATTATATGGTCTCTGTTCGGGGATGAAAGATTTTCTAAATGGAATCGAGTGGAACAAGGAAGCGAATGGAAAGACAACGCAACTGTGATGATGGTGGAGCTGGCCAGGAAGTTCCTGGAGGCAAAAGCAAGGTTCATATCTGGACTCACAAAATCGTAATAACACGATTTCAAATAAACCACGGAACGGGTGAGGTTTGAACCCGTGGTAAGTGCTTACGAATTGGCCTGGAGTTTTAGGACTCCTTTGCTATGAGTTCAAACCTCACCCGTTCCACGGTAAGGTTCATATCCATGAGGACGTGTGAGAAGATGAAATACAGATGTGAGCTTTTGTTTTTTTCAGAGCGGTAGAGATGTCAAAGTAAGGAGCAAAGAGCATGGAAGAAGTACAGAACAGAGCACCACACAACAGGAAAGTGAGTATAAAAGCTAGGATAAGAAGGGAAGCAGAGCATCAGTTTGACAAAACAGCAAAGACGAAATCAGAGAATAAGGTACTACACAGCCATATAAGAAGGAAGACAACTGTTAAAGACTAGGTATTAGCACTGGAGAGAGAGAGAGAGAGAGAGGAGAGAGAGAGAGAGAGAGAGAGAGAGAGAGAGAGAGAGAGAGAGAGAGAGAGAGAGAGAGAGAGAGAGAGAGAGAGAGAGAGAAATTCCTACAGAAGACAAGGAATTATACAGAAGATTTCAGGAGCTATTCACGGAGGAGACAGATATCGTGTCAGAGAGTAGAGGTGGAAGAGGCTAAGCAACTGAAATTGAATAGAATTCACATGTGAAGAGAGGAATTAATG
>NC_069445.1:13660921-13685921 GCF_026875155.1 Cherax quadricarinatus
CGGATACGTAAGATTTAAGAGGGGATACGTAAGATTTAAGAGCGGATACGTAAGATTTAAGAGGGGATACGGAAGATTTAAGAGCGGATACGTAAGATTAAAGAGCAGAGCGGATACGTAAGATTTAAGAGCGGATATGTAAGATTTAAGAGCGGATATGTAAGATTTAAGAGCGGATACGTAAGATTTAAGAGCGGATACGTAAGATTTAAGAGCGGATACGTAAGATTTAAGAGCGGATATGTAAGATTTAAGAGCGGATACGTAAGATTGAAGAGCAAGAGCGGATACGTAAGATTTAAGAGCGGATATGTAAGATTTAAGAGCGGATACGTAAGATTTAAGAGCGGATACGAAAGATTTAAGAGCGAATACGTAAGATTTAAGAGCGGATACGTAAGATTGAAGAGCAGAGCGAATACGTAAGATTTAAGAGCGGATACGTAAGATTTAAGAGCGGATACGTAAGATTGAAGAGCAAGAGCGGATACGTAAGATTTAAGAGCGGATACGTGAGATTTTTAGACCAGACGCATGACATTTTAAAGTGGATACATAAGATTTCAGATGCAAGAGATTTTAGAGCAGATACAGAAGATTTCAGAGCTGATATATGAAAATTTTAGAGCGGATACAGGTGGTTTTTGAACTGATACATGAAATTTTAGAGTGATACATGAGATTCTAGAGCGAATACATGAGAATATAGAGGGGATACACGAGATTTTAGATCGAGTACACTGGGCCGGGTCTTCATTTAGCGCCAATTTACGATAAATAATGTAGAAATAATGTAGAGCGATTGTGGTAATAAAAAAATACGATAATTTGGCGCGATTATAGAAATTTCGTGCAAATTATTGGCGTGATTATAAAAATTTCATGCAAATTATTGGCGTGATTATAGAAATTTCGTGCAAATTATTGGCGTGATTATAGAAAATTCGTGCAAATTATTGGCGCGATTATAGAAATTTCGTGCAAATTATTGGCGCGATTATAGAAATTTCGTGCAAATTATTGGCGTGATTATAGAAATTTCGTGCAAATTATTGGCGTGATTATAGAAATTTCGTGCAAATTATTGGCGTGATTATAGAAATTTCATGCAAATTATTGGCGTGATTATAGAAATTTCATGCAAATTATTGGCGTGATTATAGAAATTTCGTGCAAATTATTGGCGTGATTATAGAAATTTCATGCAAATTATTGGCGCGATTATAGAAATTTCGTGCAAATTATTGGCGTGATTATAGAAATTTCGTGCAAATTATTGGCGTGATTATAGAAATTTCGTGCAAATTATTGGCGGTGATTATAGAAATTTCGTGCAAATTATTGGCGTGATTATAGAAATTTCGTGCAAATTATTGGCGTGATTATAGAAATTTCGTGCAAATTATTGGCGTGATTATTGAAATTTCGTGCAATTATTGGCGGTATAGAAATTTCGTGCAAATTATTGCGTGATTATAGAAATTTCGTGCAAATTATTGGCGTGATTATAGAAATTTCGTGCAAATTATTGGCGGTATAGATTCATGCAAATTTTGCGATATAGAAATTCGTGCAAATTATTGGCGTGATTATAGAAATTTCGTGCAAATTATTGGCGTGATTATAGAAATTTCGTGCAAATTATTGGCGTGATTATAGAAATTTCATGCAAATTATTGGCGCGATTATAGAAATTTCATGCAAATTATTGGCGTGATTATAGAAATTTCGTGCAAATTATTGGCGTGATTATAGAAATTTCATGCAAATTATTGGCGCGATTATAGAAATTTCATGCAAATTATTGGCGTGATTATAGAAATTTCGTGCAAATTATTGGCGTGATTATAGAAATTTCGTGCAAATTATTGGCGTGATTATAGAAATTTCGTGCAAATTATTGGCGTGATTATAGAAATTTCATGCAAATTATTGGCGTGATTATAGAAATTTCGTGCAAATTATTGGCGTGATTAGAGAAATTTCGTGCAAATTATTGGCGCGATTATAGAAATTTCGTGCAAATTATTGGCGTGATTATAGAAATTTCGTGCAAATTATTGGCGTGATTATAGAAATTTCATGCAAATTATTGGCGCGATTATAGAAATTTCGTGCAAATTATTGAGGCTAGACATTCACTGTGCATAAATTATAATTTACAGCGAATACATGATAATTTGCAGCTAGTATTCAATAATTTACAGTGAATACGTGATAGTTTACAGCAGTATATAATTTACAGCGAATACATTATCATTTACAACAGTATTTAATAATTTACAGCGAATTCATGATCATTTACAGCGAATACCTGATAATCTGCAGCAGTATTTAATAATTTACAGCGAATACACAACCATTTACAGCGAATACATGATAATTTAGAGCAAATACATGATAATTTACAGCAAATGCATGCTCATTTACAGCGAATACATAATTTAGAGCAAGGGGTTCCTTAATGCTGGTAAAGCGCTCTGTAGCAGCAGCAACAGCAGCAGCAGCAGTTGTAGTACCTTCAGTAGTAGTGGTAGTAGTAGTAGTAGTAGTAGTAGTAGTAGTAGTAGTAGTAGTAGTAGCAGTAGCAGTAGCAGTAGCAGTAGCAGTAGCAGTAGTAGTAACAGTAGTAGTAACAATAGTAGTAACAGTAGTAGTAACAGTAGTAGTGTTGTTAGGTAAGACACATATGCAACAGTTAGGTATCTTTATTATGAAACGTTTCGCCTACACAGTAGGCTTCTTCAGTCAAGTACAGAAAAGTTGATAGAAGCAGAAGATACTTGAAGACGATGTAATCAGTCCATCACCCTTAAAGTTTTGAGGTGGTCAGTCCCTCAGTCTGGAGAAGAGCATTGTTCCATAGTATGAAACAATATGGAGAAGAAGTGACAGGATGGAGCTTTTATAGCGCCAGGAGGTGAGACGTAGGCCACTAGGAGAGGTAAGAACTCAGATGTTGAAAGGTTAGGTCCCTCTCAAACCCAGCCCCTCTCACTAGTGGAAGTTGTCGAAGTTGATTGCAGGTCTGTACCAAGATACCCTTGTGTTGCAGTGTCTGACAGATTGAACATTAAAATGGTATAAAATACCGACAGGTTGTTAGGTAAGACACATATGCAACAGTTATGTATCTTTATTATGAAACGTTTCGCCTACACAGTAGGCTTCTTCAGTCAAGTACAGAAAAGTTGATAGAAGCAGAAGATACTTGAAGACGATGTAATCAGTCCATCACCCTTAAAGTTTTGATAATAAAGATACCTAACTGTTGCATATGTGTCTTACCTAACAACCTGTCGGTATTTTATACCATTTTAATGTTCAATCTGTCAGACACTGCAACACAAGGGTATCTTGGTACAGACCTGCAATCAACTTCGACAACTTCCACTAGTGAGAGGGGCTGGGTTTGAGAGGGACCTAACCTTTCAACATCTGAGTTCTTACCTCTCCTAGTGGCCTACGTCTCACCTCCTGGCGCTATAAAAGCTCCATCCTGTCACTTCTTCTCCATATTGTTTCATACTATGGAACAATGCTCTTCTCCAGACTGAGGGACTGACCACCTCAAAACTTTAAGGGTGATGGACTGATTACATCGTCTTCAAGTATCTTCTGCTTCTATCAACTTTTCTGTACTTGACTGAAGAAGCCTACTGTGTAGGCGAAACGTTTCATAATAAAGATACCTAACTGTTGCATATGTGTCTTACCTAACAACCTGTCGGTATTTTATACCATTTTAATGTTCAACAGTAGTAGTAACAGTAGCAGTAGTAACAGTAGTAGTAGTAACAGTAGTAGTAGTAACAGTAGTAGTAGTAACAGTAGTAGTAGTAATAGTAGTAGCAGTAACAGTAGTAGTAGTAACAGTAGTAGTAGTTGTAGTAGTAGTAGCAGCATCAGTAGTAGTAGTAATAATAATTATAATAGTAGGAGAAATAGTAGTAGCAGTAATAGTATAGTAGTAGTAGTAATAATAATATAGTAGTAGCAGTAATAGTAGTAGTAGTAGTAGTAATAGTATATTAGTAGTAGTAGTAGTAGTAGTAATAGTATAGTAATAGCAGTAGTAGTAGTAATCGTAGTCTTACCAGTAGCAAAAAATACTGATAGTGGTTATATCATTGGTCCAGGATGGACCGAAACGTTGTCATAAGTTTCTCGTCTTCAATGCGAGTTGTGCGAAATGAGTTTTAATAATTAATCATGTTGGTTATCTCACTCTCCTCTCACTGAGAAACCCTCTTCATGTCCTGCATCCTTCCACACTTTATTAAATCCAATACACCTCGGCGCTGAAACGATATGTCATCCCTTAATAAAAGTTCGGTACTGTTGTTGGTGAAGACAAGAGCTCTTTTGTCTTCAGACTGTGAGGTTTCCCAGACATCCATGTCATCTCTAATAAAAGTTCGGTACTGTTGTTGGTGAAGACAAGAGCTCTTTTGTCTTCAGACTGTGAGGTTTCCCAGACATCCATGTCATCTCTAATAAAAGTTCGGTACTGTTGTTGGTGAAGAAAAGAGCTCTTTTGTCTTCAGACTGTGAGGTTTCCCAGACATCCATGTCATCTCTAATAAAAGTTCGGTACTGTTGTTGGTGAAGACAAGAGCTCTTTTGTCTTCAGACTGTGAGGTTTCCCAGTCATCCATGTCATCTGTAATAAAAGTTCGGTACTGTTGTTGGTGAAGACAAGAGCTCTTTTGTCTTCAGACTGTGAGGTTTCCCAGAATGTTTATGGGTTTTCACGTTGCTTGCTTGTTTTTCACTTAGTTTTTCCAGCATGTAATGGGGAATATTGCACAGGCTGAGGGACTGATCACCTCAAATTTGCCTCTTTGCTTCTTGTCTCCACCGTTTTAACCCCCTGTTGTTGACTGAATTAGACACTTGTGAAAAACTTGGGTATCTTTGTTGTGGAAATGTTTCCACAAAGATACCCAAGTGTTGCACAACAGTCTAGTTCATCATACTCTCGATTATCTGAACCATTTATCTACGTGATGAAGAACCTTGTTCTACAGGCGAATGGTTTCGACCAGAGAAATAACCACTTGGGTATCTTTATGTGTAGATGTTTCGCCCTCTAGTGGCTTTATCAACACAATACAAGGACATAATGTGAAGTAAGCAGAACTATATACAAAAGATGAGGTATTTTATACCATTCATGTACAACACGTGTCTTATTCAACACCTGAGTCTGAGGTCACATACACCACAAGTTCGACTCGGGTGAAACGTTGCAATGAAGTTCTTCCTGATACCAGTATCTTTATTTCCAGCACTGTACCGACATAAAATGCATGAAGTTTTATAACCATTGTTACAAAAATGGGTCGAAAAAATATATTTTTAATATTTTTTTCGGTTTCTCGCTCAAAGGAAAAAGGAAGTGTTTCGCTTTAGCGCTAGAATATTCATTTTTTTTATGACTACTACGAGGGAAATTGAAATTCGCTTGTGATTTTTGCTTTCATTCCTGTAGCAACAGTGTACTTATGATTGGCTAGCATAGTGTGTGTCTTGGGACGATAGTTTGTGTGTGTGTGTGTGTGTGTGTTCTGCGTACATACTGAACGGTCTACGGCAGATGGTGTTTGTTCTGTGTAGATATTGAACGGTCTAGGGGAGATGGTATTTGTTCTGTGTAGATACTGTGTTTCCTGGGGAGATATTATGTCTTGTTATGGTATTGTGTGTCCTGGGGAGACAGTTTTCTTCTGAGAAATGTGTGTCATTCACCTCTCTCCTCCCCATCTATCATGATATAAATTAGCGTGTCACCCAACGACAGTCACACAACACCAGTCACTCAACATCAGTCACTCAACACCAGTCGCACAACACCAGTCACACAACACCAGTCACACAACACCAGTCCCCCACACAACACACCATCACACAACACCAGTCACTCAACACCAGTCACACAACACCAGTCACACAACACCAGTCACTCAACACCAGTCACACAATACCAGTCACCCAACACCAGTCACACAACACCAGTCATCCAACACCAGTCACACAACACCAGTCACGCAACACCAGTCACACAACACCATTCACCAACAACACACTCACACAACACCAGTCACACAACACCAGTCACCAACACCAGTCACACAACACCAGTCACTCAACACCAGTCGCACAACACCAGTCACACAACACCAGTCACACAACACCAGTCACACAACACCAATCACACAACACCAGTCACCAACACCAGTCGCACAACTACGTCACACAACACCAGTCACACAACACCAATTACTCAACACAGTCACCCAACACCAGTCACACAACACCAGTCACAACAACACACAATCACACAACACCAGTCACCCAACACCAGTCCACAACACCAGTCACAACAACACCAGTCACACAACACCAGCACACAACACCAGTCACACAACACCAGTCACACAACACCAGTCACACAACACCAGTCACACAACACCAGTCACTCAACACCAGTCACACAACACCAGTCACACAACACCAGTCACACAACACCAGTCACACAACACCAGTCCACAACACCAGTCACACAACACCAGTCACACAACACCAGTCACACAACACCAGTCACACAACACCAGTCACACAACACCAGTCACACAACACCAGCCACACAACACCAGTCACACAACACCAGTCACACACACCAGTCACACAACACCAGTCACACAACCACCAGTCCACACAAACACCAGTCACACAACACCAGACCACACAACAACACCAGTCACACAACACCAGCACACAACACCAGTCACACAACACCAGTCACACAACACCAGTCACTCAACACCAGTCACACAACACCAGTCACACAACACCAGTCACACAACACCAGCTACATACCAACACGTTAAATTTAATTTTCAATCATATGCTACATACTAAGAGCACAGTTTAATATTACATTCTTAAAAAAACAAATGCACTGTTGAAAACAAGCACACTGCGTAGAGCACCATGAAAAAAAACAGCGCACTGTGAAGAACACTATAATGAAAAAGTGTGAGGAGAGCTGATGGAGTTGCAAAAAGGTTTCAGTACACGCTCGATCCCGTGTTAGATTAAGTCTTCCCTCTGAGGAGAATAAACCTTATCTTAGCCTGGCGTCTCCGGGCGGTCCCCCTCAGACAGCGTTGAAGCTCTTGCGGGGGGAAACTCTTTTGTCGTGTGAGTTTGTGGCCAAGGGGGTCTTTTATGGCGGGGCGTTCACGTATGATCCCGGATTTGCTTGATGGCAATAATGGCAGATGGGATCGGGGCTCCCTCGACGCCTCGCGATTCCTCAGTGCTTCGGGCTCTTCTGAGAATGTTTCGCACCAGACTGGCGATAAGTTCATTCCTCTCTCGTTAAAGTTCGGTCACATCTTTCCGCCGTTCAGCCAAGTCAAAAACTCTATTTTTTTCCTCGCGCGATAAATCGTTTTTCCGATGTTACTTTCGCCGTGTTTTTCTTATAATAATGTTAGGCCTTCTCTGGCTTTTATTGCTATATACGTATATACATTTTGTAAATGTGTTTTCCCAAAACGTATCCCTCTTCCTTACATCTTCGCTTAATGGCAGTAAAAATCCACTTTTTGAAAGGTTCGATCCCTGATATAAAGATGGAACATTTATGTTTGAAATTTCGAGCAATTATTATCTGTTCGAGGTAAAGAGAAGACTTCGAGAGACTGGGAGCAGTACATTTCTATTTCTTGTGCCTCATTCATCACTCTGTATTAGATTTAAGCGACATTCCACACTCGATGTAAGGCGCGGTGGTGAGAGTTCTGACTTGGTAATTTAAAGAGACTCCTGCAACAGATCGAGTCCCGTAGATAAATGATTCAGAGAACCGACAAGTTGGTAAATTCGATATATGTGCAACGTTGTATAGGACTGATGAAGTCACTGTGGGGCGAAACGTTTCCTCAACAAAGATACCCAAGTGTCGTCTAATTTACCAGTTCGAGTCCTGTTTCCTGAGTTTCGGTACGCTCCATACGAGATTAGCGCTTCCCAAATTAACTTAATAATTAGCAAGGACCTGTCGGTGATGCGACCTACTTCCGCGTAGCAGCGAGTCATCGCTGTTACGTCACTCCAACTTTAGTAAAACAAATTTCCTATATCTCAAATTATCCAACGTGAAATAAGAACATAAGCAAGGAAGAACACTGCAGCAGGCCTAACGGCCCATACTAGGCAAGTACATGTTACAATACTGGTAGAATTACCGACAATATGTTAGGTAAAAGGACACAGCTGCAATTAATCGACATTTTAAACTATAAGTAACAATATTGTATTTTCTTATTTCATAACAGGACGCGTGAACACCTCCCAAAACTTTTTTTTTTTGTGTAGATTATAAATGCGCCTCTGCTAGAAATCTACCAACTTTAGTCTGACTCTGCTCACACTATTTTGTCAAAATAATTTTCATATGAAAATGTGGAGGAGGCAGTATTGAGGAAGAAAGGTCACAGTACATTAGCTGGAATAATTTACAACTGACCCACAATAAGGTGCCTGTAACAATTTACAACTAACCCACAATAAGATGGCTGTAACAATTTACAACTAACTCACAATAAGGTGGATGTAACAATTTACAACTAACTCACAATAAGATGGCTGTAACAATTTACAGCTAACCCACAATAAGGTGGCTGTAACAATTTACAACTAACTCACAATAAGGTGGCTGTAACAATTTACAACTAACCCACAATAAGATGGCTGTAACAATTTACAACTAACTCACAATAAGGTGGCTGTAACAATTTACAACTAACTCACAATAAGATGGCTGTAACAATTTACAACTAACCCACAATAAGGTGTGAACAATTTACAACTAACCCACAATAAGGTGGATGTAACAATTTACAACTAACCCACAATAAGGTGGATGTAACAATTTACATCTGACCCACAATAAGGTGCTTGTAACAATTTACAACTAACCCACAATAAGGTGGCTGTAACAATTTACAACTAACCCACAATAAGGTGGCTGTAACAATTTACAACTAACCACAATAAGGTGGCTGTAACAATTTACAACTAACCCACAATAAGGTGGCTGTAACAATTTACAACTAGACCCACAATAAGGTGGCTATAACAATTTACAACTAACCCACAATAAGGTGGCTGTAACAATTTACAACTAACCCACAATAAGGTGGCTGTAACAATTTACAACTAACCCACAATAAGGTGGCTGTAACAATTTACAACTAACCCACAATAAGGTGGCTGTAACAATTTACAACTAACTCACAATAAGGTGGCTGTAACAATTTACAACTAACCCACAATAAGGTGGCTGTAACAATTTACAACTAACTCACAATAAGATGGCTGTAACAATTTACAACTAACCCACAATAAGGTGCCTGTAACAATTTACAACTAACCCACAATAAGGTGGATGTAACAATTTACAACTAACCCACAATAAGATGGCTGTAACAATTTACTACTAACTCACAATAAGGTGGATGTAACAATTTACAACTAACCCACAATAAGGTGGCTGTAACAATTTACAACTAACCCACAATAAGGTGGATGTAACAATTTACAACTAACCCACAATAAGATGGCTGTAACAATTTACAACTAACCCACAATAAGGTGGATGTAACAATTTACAACTAACCCACAATAAGGTGGATGTAACAATTTACAACTAACCCACAATAAGGTGGATGTAACAATTTACAACTAACCCACAATAAGGTGGCTGTAACAATTTACAACTAACCCACAATAAGATGGCTGTAACAATTTACAACTAACCCACAATAAGGTGGATGTAACAATTTACAACTAACTCACAATAAGGTGGATGTAACAATTCACAACTAACCCACAATAAGGTGGCTGTAACAATGTACAACTAACTCACAATAAGGTGGCTGTAACAATTTACAACTAACCCACAATAAGGTGGCTGTAACAATTTACAACTAACTCACAATAAGGTGGCTGTAACAATTTACAACTAACTCACAATAAGGTGGATGTAACAATTTACAACTAACCCACAATAAGGTGGCTGTAACAATTTACAACTAACCCACAATAAGGTGGATGTAACAATTTACAACTAACCCACAATAAGGTGGCTGTAACAATTTACAACTAACTCACAATAAGGTGGCTGTAACAATTTACAACTAACTCACAATAAGGTGGCTGTAACAATTCACAACTAACTCACAATACCGTGGCTTTAACAAGTCACAATTCAAAACCGTTGCCCGAACAAATCACAAATAATTCACACTTCGGAGACGAAACGTTTCGGTCCATCCTGAAGTATTATCAAGTCACAAGCTGATATTACTCCAGGACGAACCGAAACGTTGTCTAAAATCTCGTAAAAAATCGTGTGGATTACTGAAGCTTATGAAGCCATCACATAAACTCTACTGAGGAAAACATCTGTTCTCAGTGTGAAGAACATCTTGAGTATAAACTTCACACAGCTTTATGGTCGTACATGCTACACTCCGAGTATGGAATCTGACACTTAGTGCCTCACGGGAAATACCACTATACGGCCTCCATTCTTTCCCTTAGACAATTTCAATGAATTTTATACATAGATGTTTCGCGCTTATGTCAGTGATCGAAACTTTCAAAACGTGAATTTGGTTGCCCCTAAGCGAAGTTTCAGTTTCTGGACTGAAACGTTTTCTGATGTCTTTACTTAGGTGTTATTATTATTACTACTTCAATTATTATTATTATTCACGGGAGCACTAAACCCGTCGGGGTCATGCAGCGACTGGGGAAATGGAAGACAATCAGACTCGATTCAAGGAATCTGAGCACAAATCCAACCCCTCATCAGCATCAAAGAACCTTCCTAGAGGGGTTTAGTCTCGTGTTTATCTTCAGCAGTATAATGGGAAGGAAGAGGAGGAGGAAGAGGAGGAAGAGGAGGAAGAGGAGGAAGAGGAGGAGGAGGAGGAGGAGGAGGAGGAGGAGGAGGAGGAGGAGGAGGAGGAGGAGGAGGAGGAGGAGGAGGAGGAAGGGGTAAGTCAGGTTTACTGCAGGAGAGAGGAGAGCTTCAAATCCCAGTCTCAAAAGCCCCTCACCGACATCAATTTCATTACCACTGTAACTTGTTCAACTATCAAAACTTTGGGGTCCAGTCCCTGGACCCATTATGTACCTCTGTAATCTTTTGACTGCCGCCCACAGGATGGGTATGAGGTGCATAATAAACATATTAAAACTAAAATACCTAACAGCATCAATTCATCCCACGGTGAACTAGAAAAGCTTGAAGAAAATTATTTGGCTTCCGGATGACCGGGAAACCAGTCAAAAATGAAAATAAGATTCTAGAAACTGTAAATTTGTCTTCAAAGAACCATTAAAAAAATCCCTTATTATATACTAGACGACTTGACAAGATGGAGACTCACAGCATCTCAGGATACCTTTGACATCATTCCTCAGAGGAAGCTCTTTCATAAGATGTAAATACAGTCAGTGCTTATAAAGCTTCTCTGAGAAATGTAATTCTTAGTGCGATAAATGATTTAGAAAACCCACAAGTTGAAGAATGAGACACTTGCACAACATCTGGGAATCTTTACTGAGGAAACGTTTCGCCACACAGTGGCTTCCTCAGTTTAATAAAAAGAAGAAGAATGGTGCAAAAGAGGAGTTTGAAGTAATTAGTATCTCAGCCTGGAATCGATGTGTTCAGTCCATCAATCTTGAGGAAAGGCGGCTCAGGGACTGATTACCTCAAACTCGCCCTCTTTTTCTACCACAACAAAGATTCCGAAATGTTGTACAAGTGACTCATTCTTCAACTTGTAATTTTTAGTAAATACCCTTGAAGAAGTGCATCTAAAATTTATTACCGCGCAGGAAAGCCTTCAGAGTACGTACAGTTCAATTGTCGATGCACTTTGTCAATCGTATTTACGAAAAAAATTGAGCTATACGGAGGTTTATAAGAGTGTTGACTGTATATAGTTCATAAATACAAGCCAGTGTGATAGAGGAAGTGATCCAGTGGATTAAGGAGGACTTGAAGGAGAGAGACTGTATGTTAAACACCATTGAAGGAGGAGAGGGTAAGGGTGGTATTTTTATGCTAATGAAATTCACTGCATGACCCTTACGGGTATAGTTATCCCTTTATTGTAATAATATTTAACTTTCCTCTCTCCCTCCAGGTTAGATCCAATTTTTTACCTTCTCTCACCAGGTCAGATCCTGTTTTCTCCCTCTCCATCCAGGTCAGATCCAATCCTTTTCTCTCTATCCAAGTCAGATCCAGTCTTCTCCCTCTCCCTCCAGGTCAGATCCAATCCTCTTCCTCTCCATCCAGGTCAGATCCATTCTTCTCCTTCTCCCTCCAGGTCACATCCTATCTTCCACATCCTCTTTCCAAACCAGACACTATCATCCACACCCTCCAAACCTGTCTCCTCACACCCGTCTCATCACTGCAACACCTCACATAAAACAAGCATAAACCATCTCATCTTGACCTTCCTGAGGGTAAACAAACAACTCACTCAGACGCGAGAGTTACATCTCTGTGTGATGATATCCGTGGTGGGTCCCCCAGATGCTGCCTGCAGTGATATCCGGGGTGGGTCCCCCAGCTGCTGCCTACAGTGATATCCGTGGTGGGTTCTTGAGCTGCTGTCTGCAGTGATATCCGTGGTGGGTTCCTAAGCTGCTGCCTGCAGTGATATCCGTGGTGGGTTCCTACGCTGCTTCCTGTAGTGATATCCGGGGAGGGTCCCCCAGCTGCTGCTTGCATCCTAACCGCTTATTTGTCGCCTGAGATCAATGGGATGGCTCAGGTTTAACTATCCAGTAAGTTATTCATCTTTAGTTGGTAGTCTGTGCTTCCTCGGTAAGTCGTTAAATAATTCTTCAAGGACCATTACCATTACCTGTATGCACACGTCTCGATATATATATACTAATAGATACCTCTCAGCGAGTATAAATACAATAGACACACAACTCTCATTGTAAACACCCTGTGCAAACTGAACACTGAAGCCATGACAATATAATAATTATACATAAAAAGTAAGCACTGAACACGCATGGATTACACAGCACAAAGGTGACTTAAGCCATATTGATGGAGGTTAGCCAAGGTAGGGGGTTGGAAGAAATTTAATATATTTTATGCAGTAAGTTAGTTTTTGTAAGAAGCCACAAATGCAGTTAGTGTCAGAGGTGAGGCTTTCTGCAAGGAGGGCAGTCATGGTTAACGTATTCAGACAATGAAGGAGCAGAAAGTGAACCTTACATGCTCTCTGATAGACAAGCCAATCTATTAATATGTGGTGAATATTACAGCCACTCGGCAGCTCTCGCAGAGAGGTATTGACTTAATGGTATCTGTGTGTAAGTTGTGTGTGGCCAATTCGTAAATGCACGAGGGTGATTTTCCTCACATCTTCCGGCGATGGGAAACGCCCAGGAACACATCTTTGGTTTGGCAGAAAATAATTTGTTGATTCTCTAATCCAGTACTCCTGACAGCAGGTCCACACAACCTTTGGGGCAAAACTGTTAAATAATTAGAATCAGGGGAAGAGGCACAACAGTGACACCAGCAGCTAACATAACCTGGTTGATTGTCTAGACGTCAGTGCGATGGACTAGTAAATTTTAGACGGCCTGGAGAAGCTGGGAAAAAATTCATTACCATTCAATCATTATGTTTCATGATAAGCTTAATGAGCAAATTGATGGTGTTGCAATGTGTTCCTCACTTGGACCAGCCCTTGCCAATGTTTTTATTTTCTCTTACTATGAAACTACTTGGGATAACTGTCCAACTGTGAAAGACATGCTTGTGTGAGGTGTTGTCACCTTCTTTGAGTGAGGTGTCACCTGAGGGTTTAACATATAAAATGTGCTTCTCTTGAGTCATCTTCCTATTTATTGCTCTGAGAATATGTGTGTAAGCACACGAAAGCGCTAAAATTTTATTTCTTTTTTTATTGTGGCTTTTTCATATTGCAATCACGTGTTTTATTCTGATTTCTTCCACACACACACACACACACACACACGTGTGTGTGTGTGGGGGTGGAGCTGGCTCAGGGCTCACAGTCAGTTGTAGTGGAATGCGGTCATGAGATACACAATATTTCGTATTTTTCTGTATTCCAGCGATTAAACAAAGTGTATCAATAAAATATAATATTTATCTTTATTCTATGAGCATGTACGAAATTTATATACCAGATTTCATTTAAAGCTTGTGGGTTAGTCATGAATTGTTCCACTCACGGTATTGTAGGTTAGTCGTGAATTGTTCCACTCACGGTACTGTGGGTTAGTCATGAATTGTTCCACTCACGGTATTGTAGGTTAGTCGTTAATTGTTCCACTCACGGTACTGTGGGTTAGTCGTGAATTGTTCCACTCACGGTACTGTGGGTTAGTCGTGAATTGTTCCACTCACGGTACTGTGGGTTAGTCGTGAATTGTTCGAGCCACGGTATTGTTAATTGTTCTAGCCACGGTATTAACTGTAAACTGTTCCACTTATGGTATTGTTAATCTGGGTGGCCCGGTGGCCTGGTGGCTAAAGCTCCCGCTTCACACACGGAGGGCCCGGGTTCGATTCCCGGCGGGTGGAAACATTCGACACGTTTCCTTACACCTGTTGTCCTGTTCACCTAGCAGCAAATAGGTACCTGGGTGTTAGTCGACTGGTGTGGGTCGCATCCTGGGGGACAAGATTAAGGACCCCAATGGAAATAAGTTAGACAGTCCTCGATGACGCACTGACTTTCTTGGGTTATCCTGGGTGGCTAACCCTCCGGGGTTAAAAATCCGTACGAAATCTTATCTTATCTTAATTGTTCCAGTCATGGTGTTGTTGGGTACTTGTGATTTGCTCCAGCTACAGTGACCTTGCGAACATGCGCACACACGCACACAGCCAGCACGGATTCATGGTAGGCAAATCCTGTGTCACAAACCTACTAGAGTTTTATGACAAGGTAACTGAAGTAAGAAATGAGAGGGAGGGGTGGGTTGATTGCATTTTCTTGGAATGCAAGAAGGCCTTCGACACAGTTCATCACAAGAGATTTTTACAGAAGCTATAGGAACAGGCACGTATAACAGGAAGGGCACTGCAGTGGATCAGAGAATACCTAACAGGGAGGCAACAGCGAGTCATGGTCCGTGATTAGGTATCACAGTGGGCGCCAGTGACGAGCGGGATCCCACAGGGGTCAGTCCTGGAACCAGTGCTATTCTTGGTATATGTGAACGACATGACGGAAGGGATAGACTCAGAAGTGTCCCTTCTTGCAGATGACGTGAAGTTAATGAGGAGAATTAAATCAGATGTGGACCAGACAGGTCTACAAAAAGACCTGGACAGGCTGGATGTGTGGTCCAGAAACTGTCTCCTAGAATTTAAACCCACCAAATGCAAAGTCATGAGGATCGGAGGAGGGCAAAGAAGACCGCAGACAGAGTATAGGCTAGGTGGCCAAAGGCTGCAAACCTCACTCAAGGAGTGAGTATAATACCGAGTACATCGCCAGAAGCACACATTAACCAGATAACTGCTGCGGCATATGGGCGTTTGGCAAACCTGAGAATAGCGTTCTGATACCTCAGTAAGGAATCGTTCAAGACTTTATACACTGTGTACGTCAGGCCCATACTGGAGTACGCAGCACCAGTTTGGAACCCACACCTGGTCAAACACGTCTAGAAATTAGAGAAAGTGCAAAGGTTTGCAACAAGGCTAGTTCCAGAGCTAAGGGGAATGTCCTATGAAGAAAGGTTAAGGGAAATCGGCCTGACAACACTGGAGGACAGGAGGGTCAGGGGAGACATGATAACGACATACAAAATACTGCGTGGAATAGACAAGGTGGACAGAGACAGGATGTTCCAGAGATGGGACACAGGAACAAGGGGTCACAATTGGAAGCTGAAGACTCAGATAAGTCAAAGGGATGTTAGGAAGTATTTCTTCAGTCATAGAGTAGTTAGGAAGTGGAATAGTCTGGCAAGCGATGTAGTGGAGGCAGGAACTATACATAGTTTTAAGACTATGTATGATAAAGCTCATGGAGCAGGGGGAGAGAGGACCTAGTAGCGGTCGCTGAAGAAGCGGGGCCAGGAGCTGAGTCTCGACCCCTGCAACCACAATTAGGTGAGTACACACACACACACACACACAACACACCACACACACACTTAGGTAATCACACACATATATCGGAACACTGGACCTCCTCCTCACCCTCCCTACCCAAACATCGAGCCTCCATAATGATAGGGAGGAAACACAAATCAAAGTCTGCCATATTACCACTGGTGCCCACAGTAATTAACGCTTGACGAATGGCTGACGGAATTCAATTGAACAAACATGTAATTTGACAGAGGCCCACAGTCTCTCCGTCCCCCCTCCCCCCAACTGTTTGTTTTCACACACACTCATAATGTTTGGGACTTTAACAGACGAAAATCAAGCACCATTTGTGTTGTTATGACTCCAAATTATTCTCTCTTATTTTGTTGCTATGTAGACCAGTGCCTGGCGCTAGAATTGTATGTATGACGTGCCAATGATGGTTCATGATTTGTGTGTGTGTGTGTGTGTGTGTGTGTGTGTGTGTGTGTGGTGTGTGTGTGTGTGTGTGTGTGTGTGTGTGTGTGTGTGTGTGTGTGTGTGTATGTGTGTGTGTGTGTGTGTATGTGTGTGTGTGTGTGTGTGTGTGTGTGTGTGTGTGTGTGTGTGTGTGTGTTTGTAATTACCTTTTCTGTCATGAAATCTAATTATTCATTATAAAAATTTTACAGTTCCAGTATTTTATTCATCTGTTCGAAAAAAAAAAATATTACAGTCAATATTTTAAAACATTCGTTATTTTTTTAGAGATAAACAGATTTCTGCACATCACTTACCACTATTTTCTCAGCTGACTGACCTCCGTGGAAGAACGCTTCTTAATATACTTCCCAGAGGGTCACTAAGCACTGGGTATAAACCTTGGTAATAGATAAACACAAATTGGTTTATTGAGACACAGTAAACAAACACTAGGACACATTAGAAAACTTTTCGGTCATGGGACCTTGTTCACTTCTAACATACAGAAGTCTAAGTGTTTCTTCACTTATCTTCATTCATGAAGGTGATACCTCACAGAGTCATACTGCTTTATGTTCATGTGTTTCTGTCAACTATATAACTTCTCCCTCGTGTACAATATGGAGATAAATGGTATAAAGTACCGACATGGTGAGCTTCTTGCCAGGATACTTCTTTAGTGTTATCCTGGATAATAACATACACTCTCGCCCGTCCCGTGTAGGTCCGTCTCAAATACAACCTCCCCAACATTCTCCACCTGACTCTCCACACTATATATCATGTACTGTTTACCAGGCAGATCTGTCTGTGACTCTGGGCGAAACGTAGTCAATAAAGGATCTCATTATACTGCATATGTGTTTATTTTTCTACATGTACAATATTTTATATCTTAGCTGATACATCTTCAAGTCTGTTTCGCAGAAAAATAGATCCCTATAAACACTTTAAATATATATATTTTCCACTTAAAATACATTTTATCAAGCAAAATGTATCCTTCGATGTTTTAAAATTTGTCTTGTGTCCTTTTCATTCAGTTTTTTTTCTTTACGAATCTAAAAAAAATATTTGTGTTCCACTTCACTTTTACCTTGGATACAAGCGGAGTTAAGTGTCGTTTAAAAAAATTGCATCTGTGCTCGCCTGTTTGTAGTTTTGGGGTCGATTCACAGCTCCTGGCTCATGTCTTCATAAATATATTTAAAGGGGGTCAATCGAACCGTGCCATCATCACGAGACTTTAACAGCTGAGTCCAAAACCCCAGAATTGTTCAGCACTGAAGATCGGTACAATGCGGTTGTTCATGTTCTGCTCTTTACCAAAATCATCAGTCCTGTCCACGTGTCCGGGGTGTCTGGAGATAGTAAGGAAGATAATACCATCCGGAGACAGTAAGGAAGGTAATACCATCTGGAGACAGTAAGGAAGATAATACCATCCGGAGACAGTAAGGAAGGTAATACAATCTGGAGACAGTAAGGAAGATAATACCATCCGGAGACAGTAAGGAAGGTAATACCATCTGGAGACAGTAAGGAAGGTAATACCATCTGGAGACAGTAAGGAAGATAATACCATCCGGAGACAGTAAGGAAGGTAATACCATCTGGAGACAGTAAGGAAGATAATACCATCCGGAGACAGTAAGGAAGGTAATACCATCTGGAGACAGTAAGGAAGGTAATACCATCTGGAGACAGTAAGGAAGGTAATACCATCTGGAGACAGTAAGGAAGGTAATACCATCTGGAGACAGTAAGGAAGGTAATACCATCTGGAGACAGTAAGGAAGGTAATACCATCTGGAGACAGTAAGGAAGGTAATACCATCTGGAGACAGTAAGGAAGGTAATACCATCTGGAGACAGTAAGGAAGATAATACCATCCGGAGACAGTAAGGAAGGTAATACCATCTGGAGACAGTAAGGAAGGTAATACCATCTGGAGACAGTAAGGAAGATAATACCATCCGGAGACAGTAAGGAAGGTAATACCATCTGGAGACAGTAAGGAAGATAATACCATCGGAGACAGTAAGGAAGGTAATACCATCTGGAGACAGTAGGAAGGTAATACCATCTGGAGACAGTAAGGAAGGTAATACCATCTGGAGACAGTAAGGAAGGTAATACCATCTGGAGACAGTAAGGAAGGTAATACCATCTGGAGACAGTAAGGAAGGTAATACCATCTGGAGACAGTAAGGAAGGTAATACCATCTGGAGACAGTAAGGAAGGTAATACCATTGGAGACAGTAAGGAAGATAATACCATCCGGAGACAGTAAGGAAGGTAATACCATCTGGAGACAGTAAGGAAGGTAATACCATCTGGAGACAGTAAGGAAGATAATACCATCTGGAGACAGTAAGGAAGGTAATACCATCTGGAGACAGTAAGGAAGGTAATACCATCTGGAGACAGTAAGGAAGGTAATACCATCTGGAGACAGTAAGGAAGGTAATACCATTTGGAGACAGTAAGGAAGATAATACCATCTGGAGACAGTAAGGAAGGTAATACCATCTGGAGACAGTAAGGAAGGTAATACCATCTGGAGACAGTAAGGAAGGTAATACCATCTGGAGACAGTAAGGAAGGTAATACCATCTGGAGACAGTAAGGAAGATAATACCATCTTGAGACAGTAAGGAAGGTAATACCATCTGGAGACAGTAAGGAAGGAAATACCATCTTGAGACAGTAAGGAAGGTAATACCATCTGGAGACAGTAAGGAAGGTAATACCATCTGGAGACAGTAAGGAAGGTAATACCATCTGGGGGACAGTAAGGAAGGTAATACCATCTGGAGACAGTAAGGAAGGTAATACCATCTGGAGACAGTAAGGAAGATAATACCATCTTGAGACAGTAAGTAAGGTAATACCATCTGGAGACAGTAAGGAAGGTAATACCATCTGGAGACAGTAAGGAAGGTAATACCATCTGGAGACAGTAAGGAAGGTGATACCATCTGGAGACAGTAAGGAAGATAATACCATCTGGAGACAGTAAGGAAGGTAATACCATCTGGAGACAGTAAGGAAGGTAATACCATCTGGAGACAGTAAGGAAGGTAATACCATTTGGAGACAGTAAGGAAGGTAATACCATCTGGAGACAGTAAGGAAGGTAATACCATCTGGAGACAGTAAGGAAGGTAATACCATTCGGAGACAGAAAGGGAAAGGGTGATACCATCTGGAGACAGTAAGGAAGATAATACCTTTCTGGAGACCATTAAGAAAGGGAAAGGTAATACCATCTGGAGACAGTAAGGAAGGTAATACCATCTGGAGACAGTAAGGAAGGTAATACCATCTGGAGACAGTAAGGAAGGTAATACCATTTGGAGACAGTAAGGAAGGTAATACCATTTGGAGACAGTAAGGAAGGTAATACCATCTGGAGACAGTAAGGAAGGTAATACCATCTGGAGACAGTAAGGAAGATAATACCATCTGGAGACAGTAAGGAAGATAATACCATCTGGAGACAGTAAGGAAGGTAATACCATCTGGAGACAGTAAGGAAGGTAATACCATCTGGAGACAGTAAGGAAGATAATACCATCTGTAGACAGTAAGTAAGGTAATACTATCTGGAGACAGTAAGAAAGATAATACCATCTGGAGACAGTAAGGAAAGTAAAACCATCTGGAGACAGTAAGGAAGGTAATACCATCTGGAGACAGTAAGGAAGGTAATACCATCTGGAGACAGTAAGGAAGGTAATACCATCTGGAGACGGTAACGAAGGTATTAGCATCTAGAGACAGTAAGGAAGGTAATGCCATTAAGTCCAGTAATCCTACAGTAAGGACGAATCTCCAGTAAACAGGAATTTGATTGTCACAGCTGTGTAGCCAGCTGTTAGGACAAGTAGCCAGCTGTTAGAACAACTGGTGCCCGATATCTCTATTGATTTACAGGTAACTGATAGCGGCCAGCGAGGCTGGAAGGCCTGGAGGCATCATAGGTGCTGCTCTCTACATTAGTCAATACTGAATTCCTAAAGCAAAATGTCACTGTTTGGCGAAACGCCTTCATAATGCGGATGCCTAGGTGTTTCACATGTGTCTAGCTCATCAACTTGTCAAGTGTTGTGTACAATTAGTGGAATAATAATACTGATCGATCGTATCAAACTTTTTCTCTAACCAGAGGGACTGATTATCTCGTATCTGCATCTTCACTACTTCTGCTGTCTCCTCTCTATTTTGACTGAAGAAGACTGCTGATCAGGCGAAACGTCTTGGTAATAAAGATGCCAAACTGTTGCACATGCGTCTTACACATCTACCTCTTAGTAAAGTATACCACTGAAGGAATATACCACTGAAGGAGCCAACAGTACAGTGGCTGCAACCAGTCATCACCGACCCTTCTCAGAGGAAAACAGACGACGTTTCTCTCATGGCAACCTTTGTTATTAAACATTCTCCTTATTAATATACTTCCGCTTTATTATGCATTTATGTAGACGTATTCAAATGGGAATTCAAAATAAAATCAAAACTTTCTTCCTTATTTCGGACTTCTGTAATATTTTTTCGACAGGACGAATGTAAAGGAAATGACGAATACGTATTAGTGAAGACAGGGATACGAATATTAGTGAAGACAGGGATACAAATATAAGACGGATACAAATTTAAGACAGGGGGTACAAATATAAGTCAAGACAGGGATACAAATATTAGTGAAGACAGGGATACGAATATTAGTGAAGACAGGGATACAAATATAAGACGGATACAAATTTAAGACAGGGATACAAATATAAGTCAAGACAGGGATACAAATATTAGTGAAGACAGGGATACGAATATTAGTGAAGACAGGGATACGAATATTAGTGAAGACAGGGATATGAATGCAAGTGAAAACAGGGATACAAATATAAGTGGAGACAGGGAATACATAGGTGTAGATCCGACAGAAATAAAGAAAAGAAACAGCTGCAAATATAGCTGTTAATGTGACAAAGTTTCGCTCTGTGTAGAGCTTCATCAAGCTCAGTTTAGAGCTTCACCAAGCTTTGTCTCGAGCTTCACCAAGCTCTGTCTAGAGCTTCACCAAGCTCAGTGTAGAGCTGCGTCAAGTTATGTGGACATCTTTATCAAAACAACGAAGAATAATTAAATCCCCCTACACTAGGGATTCCAACCCTTTCACTACTCTCCACGAAGGATCCTTAACCTCTTCCGTTCACAAGGGATACCTTTTCCCCTACATCAAGGATCCCTGGCCCCCTCCCCATCCCTCCACGAGGGATCCGTACTCCCCCACACAGGACATCAAAGCGGACTTCCTACAGCAGGTGGGAACACAGACCTTTGACAACAAAAATCCCAGGTGTCCGGACGAGTCCCGCCACGCAACGCCACTATTCACTCACGTTGAAAAAAATATATAAATTCTGAGCGTCCATTTGCTCTAATCTGAGACTACTGAATGTGTACGTACTTACGCTTACACGTACAAAGATTGGAACATCGGATAACACGAAGATTGGAACTTCGTATAACACGAAGATTGGAACTTCGAATAACACGAAGATTGGAACTTCGTATAACACGAAGATTGGAACTTCGGATAACACGAAGATTGGAACTTCGGATAACACGAAGATTGGAACTTCTTATAACACGAAGATTGGAACTTTGGATAACAGGAACTCTTCATAACATAAAGAGTGGTGTTTGACATATCAATGAATGAGCTATTTTGGGAAATGTAAAATTTTATTGTGAAAATTAGAGGATTAGAAATGAACAAACTTAAATGTCCAGATAATAAATGAATAAAATTATACGAAATACACACACACACACACACACACACACACACACACACACACACACACACAGGAGCTAGGACTCGGGGCCAGGAGCTAGGACTCGGGGCCAGGAGCAAGGACTCGACCCTGCAACCTCATCTAGGTGAGTACACACACACTCACACACGCACACACACACACACACACACACACACAGGAGCTAAAACTCGGGGCCAGGAGCTAGGACTCGACCCCTGCAACCTCAACTAGGTAAGTACACACACAAAAAAAACACACACACACAAACACACACACACAAACACACCAAAAAACACACACACAAACACACACACACAAAAGAAAAACACACACACACGCACACACACACACACACACACACACACACACACACACACACACACACACACACACACACACACAAACACACAAAAAACACACACACAAACACACACACACAAAAGAAAAAAACACACACACACACACACACGCACACACACACAAACACACACACAAAGGAGGTTGGAGAAGGAGACAAAGAATTGGGAGGCACAAGTCGAAACTGCAGTAGCCAAGATAAGGGTCCTAGAAGTTGAGATAAATAGGCTGAAGCGAGTTACAGGGGCAGTGACCAGAGAAGACACAGCATATGAAGCTGCGAGGCCGAACAGGAAGGAAGGAATTATGAATTATGCTAAGGTCACATCAATCTGCCAAGGAGGACCAAGGAGTGAAAGGGAAGATCAGCTGGTTGCAGATGGAGAGGGTGATAGGTCGAATGCTGAGGCACAACAAGGCTATCAAGAGCCACTGGAAAAATCAAGGGAGAAACTGACCACATACAGCAGGATCCAGAGTCACAGAGGGTGAGGCAATGGGAGGAAGAAAGGGCAAAATCAGTGTTTATCATGGGCTTCAGGAGAGAGAGGAAAGGACACACACTGAAAGGCAGCAGGAAGAAAGAAGGAGATTGAGAAAATCATCACGGAAATAGGTGAAGAGATGGACGAGATTGTAAATTTTCAGAGAATAGGGGGGTACTCGAAGGGGAGAAACCGACCAATCAAGCTGATTCTCAGGACGGAAACAGTGCGGAACAGGATCCTCCAAGAGAAACCACGATTAAAATACTCGGAAGAGTACAAGAGGGTGTTCCTAGACAGAGACAGAACAAAATCAGAACGACAGCAGCTGAGGAAGAGGACAAAAAAGCGAAAGGAGCTAGGAAAAGAGACAAGGAGGGAACCAGCAGAGGTCAGTCAGAGCAGAACAGAACAGCAAGGGCAAGCACACACACAACTACTCTCAGAACCATACAACCTATCACACCATCCCAACACACACTACAATCCATACCCACAGCCTCCACCCAACACCGAGCTATAGAATCCCACAGTATGCCACCAGGTCCCCCACCCTCACAGGCCCCCCAAACCACAGTGTTGGAAAGGAAACTGAAGGTATGGTACACAAACGCTGATGGAATAACAAATAAGTGGGAGGAGTGGCATGAAAGAGTCAAAGATGCATCACCGGACATCATAGCTCTCACAGAAACCAAGCTTACAGGTATGATAACAGATGCCATCTTTCCAACGGGATACCAAATCCTGAGGAAAGACAGAGGGAACAGGGGGGGTGGAGGAGTGGCGTTGATCAAAAATCGCTGGAATTTTGATGAGCTGGAGAGAGGAGACAGCGGAGAAGAAAGTGATTACATAGTGGGAACACTTCACTCTGGAGGTCCCAAGGTGGTAATAGCAGTGATGTATAACCCACCACAGAACAGCAGGAGGCCAAGGCAAGAGTACGACGAGAGCAACAGAGCGATGGTTGACACACTGGCTAGAGTGGCCAGAAGAGCTCATGCATGCAGGGCAAAGCTCCTGATCATGGGTAACTTTAACCACAAGGAGATCGATTGGGAGAACTTGGACCACATGGGGGCCAAGATACATGGGGGCTAAGATGATGGAGGTGGTACTGGAAAACTTCATGTGCCAACACGTAAGGGACACTACAAGAGAGAGAGGAGAGGATGAACCAGCAAGGCTGGACTTAGTATTCACCTTGAGTAGTGCAGATATCGAGGACATCACATATGAAAGACCCCTTGGGGCCAGTGACCATGTGGTTTTAAGCTTCGAATACACAGTAGAGCTACAAGTGGAGGGAGAAGCAGGAAGGCCAGGAGGAATGAAGCCACACTACAAGAAAGGGGACTACACAGGAATGAGGAACTACCTGAACGGGGTTCAGTGGGACAGAGAACTGGCAGGGAAGCCAGTTAATGAGATGATGGAATATGTAGCAACAAAATGCAAGGAGGCTGAGGAGAGGTTTGTACCCAAGGGTAACAGGATTAATGAAAAAGCCAGGATGAGCCCATGGTTTACCCAAAGGTGCAGGGAGGCAAAACCAAGTCTGCTAGGGAATGGAAGAAATATAGAAGGCAAAGGACCCAGGAGAATAAGGAGAACAGTCGTAGAGCCAGAAACGAATATGCACAGATAAGAAGAGAGGCC
>NC_069445.1:13693421-13715921 GCF_026875155.1 Cherax quadricarinatus
TACTAGTTCTGTCATTTCCCTAGCTCCTAGTTCTGTCACTTCCCTAGCTACTAGTTCTGTCACTTCCCTAGCGCCTAGTTCTCTCACTTCCCTAGCTCCTAGTTCTGTCACTTCCGTAGCTCCTAGTTCTGTCACTTCCCTAGCTACTAGTTTTGTCACTTCCCTAGCTCCTAGTTCTGCCACTTCCCTAGCTACTAGTTTTGTCACTTCCCTAGCTCCTAGTTCTGTCACTTCCCTAGCTACTAGTTTTGTCACTTCCCTACCTCCTAGTTCTGCCACTTCCCTAGCTACTAGTTTTGTCACTTCCCTAGCTCCTAGTTCTGTCACTTCCCTAGCTACTAGTTTTGTCACTTCCCTAGCTCCTAGTTGTGTCACTTCCCTAGCTACTAGTTTTGTCACTTCCCTAGCTCCTAGTTCTGTCACTTCCCTAGCTACTAGTTTTGTCACTTCCCTAACTCCTAGTTCTGTCACTTCCCTAGCTACTAGTTTTGTCACTTCCCTAGCTCCTAGTTCCGCCACTTCCCTAGCTACTAGTTTTGTCACTTCCCTAGTTCTGTCACTTCCCTAGCTCCTAGTTCTGTCACTTCCCTAGCTCCTAGCTCTGTCACTTCTCTAGCTTTCAGCTCTGCCACTTCCCTAGTCATTCAAGGGGTAAATATGCTCATCACTACTGCGGCAGCTGCGACTTGGCGAGCCGTTGTCGGAAGTTCGTCCAAACTTCAGCATGTGATTCTTCTCCTACACAACACTTTGGGTTCTTCTCCAACATTACACCAGTGGTTCTTCACTACATCAGTGGTTCTTCAACACTACACCAGTGGTTCTCCAACACTACACAAGTAGTTCTTCAACACTATACCAATAGTTCTCCAACATTACACCAGTGGTTCTTCACTACAGCAATGGTTCTTCAAAACTACACCAGTGGTTCTTTACCACCATCATTTCACCATTGGTTCTCCAACACTACATTAGTTGTTCTAAAACACGACACTATATACACAATAACCCGCACATAGAAGAGAGGAGCTTACGACGACGTTTCGGTCCGACTTGGACCATTTACAAAGTCTCTTCTATGTGCGGGTTATTTGTGTATCGTTCCGGTCACGGTATTGTGCCTTTTTTTTTTTATTTACGACACCATATATTACAAAAAATCATCAGTACAATTCGGACACACAATCTCAACACATTCTTCATTACCACTGAAAATATCAGTAGTTCTTAATGCTTTCCATAACCTTAATCATCCAGTAGATGTAAAAATGTAGATATACTCTCAACATTTAATATATCTATAACAATGAATGTTAGCCACATCCTGTAATATTTGTTTCGACCTGCGGATACATGGAAGTGCTGGTTCAGCAATACATTTGTAAACAAGTAGTATCAGTGGAGAGAGAACCTGGGATAGGTTTTAAAAAATAGGTAGGACAGGTAGATGAGTGGGTGTGGGTGGGTGTGTGTTGGACCTGCCTAGCATGGGGTCAGTAAGACTTACTGTGGAGACAAATGATAATATAAAATACCGACACGATGGAAAAATACACACAAATGCAGTATAATGAGATCCTTTATTGACTACGTTTCCCCCAGGGTCACAGACAGATCTGCCTGGTAAACAGTACATGAGGATATATAGTGTGGAGAGTCAGGTGGAGAATGTTGGGGAGGTTGTACTTGAGACGGACCTACACGGGACGGGCGAGTGCGTATGTTGTTATCCAGGATAACACTAAAGAAGTATCCTGGCAAGAAGCTCACCATGTCGGTACTTTATACCATTTATCTCCATATTGTACACGAGGGAGAAGTTATATAGTTGACAGAAACACATGAACATAAAGCAGTATGACTCTGTGAGGTATCACCTTCATGAATGAAGATAAGTGAAGAAACACTTAGACTTCTGTATGTTAGAAGTGAACAAGGTCCCATGACCGAAAAGTTTTCTAATATGTCCTAGTGTTTGTTCACTGTCTCAATATACTACACTCTGCGGAGTATATTAAGAGGCCTCCTTCATGGAGGTCAGTTATGTAGGATAACGATGAAGAAGTTTCCTGGTAAGAACACGTGCATGTGTTGAGAGATGGTTAAGAAAGGCCCAGGAGTTGCATCCCCAACTTCGTACACACACACATACACAGTATATATTTTTCTTCGTGGTCTAATAACCAGGCGCACACATACACAAAATGTATGTGTGTGTGTGTGTATGTGTGTGTGTGTGTGTGTGTGTGTGTGTGTGTGTGTGTGTGTGTGTGTAAAATTGTTTATCTATCTGTCTGTCTGTCTCTCTCTCTCTCTCTCTCTCTACCTGCTCTTCTATTGTTCTCTTCTTCTATTGTTCTATTGTTATTTGTTTTGTGTTTTTGCGGCAGATGGTCACGGTATCTTGCACTAGCCCAGCCCTAGTCTTATGTATGACTTTCCCCTCTCTCACCCCCACCTTCCCCTCTCTCACCCCCACCTTCCCCTCTCTCACCCCCACCTTCCCCTCTCTCACCCCCACCTTCCCCTCTCTCACCCCCACCAGGAGCTGTGAATCGACCCCTACAACCACGAATAAATAGGTGAGCACACACACACACTTTACATAATGCACATGGGAGCATTGTTGATATCTAACATCCCTCACCCCCCTCTCAGCTGTCATTCATTGCTGACACGTGTTGACAGCCCCGCCCTTAACTGTCATAATCGACACATCTTGACAGCCTCGCTTCTCACCTGTCACTCATACTCGACACGTGTTGACAGCCCCGCCCCCAGCCGTCATAATCGACACACGTTGCCTATCCCTCCCACAGCTGTCAGTTATACACTACACGCTGACAGCCCCGCCCCCAGCCGTCATAATCGACACACGTTGCCTATCCCTCCCACAGCTGTCAGTTATACACTACACGCTGACAGCCCCGCCCCCAGCCGTCATAATCGACACACGTTGCCTATCCCTCCCACAGCTGTCAGTTATACACTACACGCTGACAGCTCCGGCCCAGCTGTTATAATCGACACACGCTGCCTGCCCCACCCACAGATGTCAGTTATACACTACACACTGACAGCCCCACCCTTAGCTGTCATTCCGGTTTCACACTTGACACATCTGACATCAGGCGCATCAAGTGACTAACTGACTCACTGACAGGTATTCAATAGGCCAGCTGTCAGACGTCAGAAGTGTCTGAGGTTCACGTTACCGACATGTCTGATATGCCTGAAATGACTGCTGCTCAGTATCAGACACGTCTGAAGAGGCAACAGAGATCATGACGGGAAATGTGTATCTTCAACCGCGATTGGCGGACGAAGGATCGAGTGTTCACCACTTACTGCGCGAAACGTTGCTCGTGGTTTTAACGTTTCATTTTGATCCAGGTGTTCCAACTTGCTAATGAGTTGTGTTCCAGATGTTCCAACTTGCTAACGAGTTCTGTTCCAGGTGTTTCAACTAGCAAACAAGTTTCGCTCCAGGTGTTTCAACTGGCAAACAAACTGTGACTATGGTGTTTCAACTGGCAAACAAACTGTGACTATGGTGTTTCAACTGGCAAACAAACTGTGACTCTGGTGTTTCAACTGGCAAACAAACTGTGACTATGGTGTTTCAACTGGCAAACAAACTGTGACTATGGTGTTTCAACTGGCAAACAAACTGTGACTATGGTGTTTCAACTGGCAAACAAACTGTGACTATGGTGTTTCACCTTACAAACAAGTTGCTTCCCAGGGCTGAATCTTGCAAACAACGCCTTTATACAGCAAGGCCTGAGGATGTTAGCACATGTCTCGTGTGTAAACACACATGTTTTGGTTGTAAATACTCATGTCTTGGTTGTAAATACTCATGTTTTGGTTGTAAATACACCTGTCTCAGACGTAAGTAAACATGTCTTGGTTGTAAATACACCTGTCTTAGACGTAAGTAAACATGTCTTGGTTGTAAATATATATGTCTTGGTTGTAAATAAACATGTCTTAGTCCTAAATACTCATGTCTAGGTTGTAAATACACATATCTTGGTTGTAAATGCATATGTCTTAGATGTAAGTAAACGTATCTTGGTTGTAAATATACATGTCTTGGTTGTAAGTGTGCATGCCCCATTTGTAAGTGCGCATCTATCGTTTGTAAATGCGCATGACAGATTTGTTAGTTCATGTTCCGTTTTTAAGTCCACATGTATCGTTTGCAAACGCACATGAATCGTTTGTAAGTGCGCATGACCGGCTTGTAAATTCACATCCGTTTGTAAGTGAGCATGCCCCGTTTGTAAGTGCATAAGTGCCGTTTAAAAGTGCGCATGTATCGCTTGTAGGAGTACCTGTCCCGTGCTCGTCACTCGTGGCTTTTGTAAGCTGGACAAAACACCCTTTCCTGAAAATACATATTTTCCTGTATTTAGCACCAGCGTCAGCACGCCAGGCTTCGCGACATTGATTTCACAAGCGGTAGCAATTTGGCTGCAGGTCAGCATTCCCCCTTTTATAAATCGGGTTGGAAGGAAATAAAAAAGGCCACTATATTGTGTAGGCAAGCAATCTGTATGCTAAAGTCCGGGCTTAGTTATCTGCCGGGGAGCTGCTACAGTAAGCACACCACCACGACAAATGTTTTCCCCACTAGAACACAAAGTTATTGTCGGACTATATAGTGGACACTTTGTAGGGGGATGTCCCTGGGTGTGGTACTGGGGATGTCCCTGGGAGTGGTACTGGGGATGGCCCTGGGAGTGGTACTGAGAATGGTACTAGGAGTGGTACTGAAAATGGTGCTGGGAATGGTTCTGAGAGTTGTACTGGGAATGGTACTGGGAGTGGTCCTGGCAGCAGTCCTAGGAACGATACTGGGAATGGCACTGGAAGTGGTCCTGGCAGCGGTCCTGGGAATGGTACTGGTAGCGGTCCTGGGAATGGTCCTGGGAGTGGTCCTGGGAATGGTACTGGGAGTGGTCCTGGCAGCGGTCCTGGGAATGGTACTGGCAGCGGTCCTGGGAATGGTCCTGGGAGTGGTCCTGGGAATGGTACTGGGAGTGGTCCTGGCAGCGGTCCTGGGAATGGTCCTGACAGTACATGGTTCAGAGAGCCGACAGGATGATAAACTAGTCACTTGTGCAAATCTTGGGTAATCTTTACTGTGGCAACGTTTCGCTCTCCAGGAGCTTTGTCAAGCAGTTACAAACAATACAAGGACTCAGAGGGTATATACAGGTGTTAAAGTGAGGTGCAAGGCATAATATAATCATTGTAGGTAGCAGTAGTAATACTAGTAATAGTAGTTGTAGTAGTACTTGTGGTGGTGGTGGTGGTTGTAGTTGTAGTTGTAGTAGTAGTAGTAGTAGTAGTAGTAGTAGTAGTAGTAGTAGTAGTAGTAGTAGTAGTAGTAGTAGTAGTAGTAGTAGTAGTAATTCATAGTCCTGGAAGAGGTCCTAAAAGCAATCTTTACCACGGAAGGGCCTGCAGTACTCCTCCATGGTATGAAGTAGCTTTTAACGCAGAGAGCAATCAAGACTGAAATAAAGTGAATACAGTAGAAAGTCTTTGATTTAACAAACATTCCACCAACGGAGAGTATATACATTTTTTATTCAACTCTGTACAGTGTTCGAGAACAGGTTAAACCTAAAAGTAAACAGAATTTTGGAGAGGGTGAGTATGAGAATACTCTCGCTACTACTACAGCTATTAACACGTTCATACAGAAGTGCATAAGTTATGGTGTGAGCCAGCTAGGGGCACGAGAGAGTCTGATGGTCTGAGGTGTTCTTAAAAACGAGGTAACTTCCCCCGGCCACCAACACTTTCTCTGAAACGTCGTCAGGTCAGAGCACCCAATTAGCCACCCTACGCTAGGATGGTCGACTCATCCTAGAAGGCAATGACTAACCGTCCTTCCGGTTAGCTAAGATGACATGCACGAAAGCGGTTTTTGTATGCCTTGTTTCGAGAACAGGACGAATGGTCTCAGTTAGCTTAACCTAATCAGAACATCCACCTACTGTACTCTGAGCATACCACAATCTATGAAAGAGTCTTGGAAGTAGTCCCGGGAGGGGGGTCTAGTGGTCCTGGGAGAGGTCGTACTGGTCCTGGGAGGGATTCTAGTGTCCTTGGAGGGGTCCTAGTGGTCCTGGGACGGGTTCTAGGAGTGTTCCTGGAGGGTAGTCGTGCGAGTGGCTCTATGAGTCGTACTGGGTGATGGGAGTATTATTGAGTGGCTCTGAGAAGGGCCTTCTAGGACTTAAGAATGGCCTTCTAGGCCATGGAAGGTGTCAGATTTTGTAGGATCACGGTCACAAGGTAAGAGGTCACCTCATGGGAATAAGCTTTGATAACAGGGTTATTGAAAATGGGTTAAGCATATTTTTGTTAGTGCGTTTTGATTTGAGAAGAACTTGCCTAGTATGGGCCAACAGGCATGCAGCAATGTTCCTCCTTATGTTCTTATTCGTGGGGGGAAGGAGGGGTCAAAGATTGTAATGCTAGAAAATCGTGGGGTCAGAGATGGTAGTATCAAAAGTCGTAGGACTGTGAGGTCAGAAATCATGGGGTCGGCTTTAAGCTACTGCCATTAAACTTTCAGTTTGGATTCTGGACTCCAAACAGAGATTTCTGCATAGCTCGTGGCGTTACAGAGGAAATAACTTTATAGTAACAGGCCCCGCTAGCAGACTCTATTGTAAAGCCTTTTAAAAGACTTGGCCATGGAAATTCGATCGGACTTGCAAGGAAGTACAAGGTACGTACACTGCTCCATACCCCCTCACAGCAGACGTACCGAGGCTTAGGGACTGACCGCCTCAAACTTACTTTTATTTTTGTTCCCTGAGGGACTGATAACCTCATAGCTACTTCTCAACCACATTCACTGTCTCCATTATTTAATTCACCTCTGTATTTCAACTGAAGAAACGAAGCCAGTTACAAAGAGAAGAGCCGATGCTTAAAGACAAAGAAGAGGACAAGAACATAGCCTCAACTCGAAACCAAAAACACTACAAATTTAAAGACAAACCAAAGAAGACAACAGCCAAACTGAAGCAAAATAACAAAAAAAAAACACATTCAAGTTCTTAGTGTCAGTCCACTGCATTATAAGTCCAACACAGTGGGACTTAGATTTTAGAAACACATTCCGACATTCTTCATGAAGATAAATAGTCCCATCTCATGTCACTTTTCCAGCTAGCAGCCGGTTCCTTTCAAAGGCACATGCACCAGGTGAGGTTTTACTGTCCCCGCTGTCCAGCGGGAAGCGTTCAAATAAAGAATTCTTGTAGAATATCCGTACCAAAACTCTCCCTGTCTTTTAAGCTGGAATCTGAGACGAGATACAAAGGGCCACAACAAAAATGCTTATTCTCTCGCTCTCCCGACACAAGACCTGGAGGGCTGTGTCCTCTGTGTAAGATATATGCAGATCTTCCTGGTTCTAGATTTAGGTGATCCGCTTCTCTTCACATCTCTAACACATGCAAACACACAGTCCCTCTCTGCCTCTCTCTCTCTTCCTCACTCTCTCTCTCTCTCTCTCTCTCTCTCTCTCTTCTCTCTCTCTCTCTCTCTCTTCTCTCTCTCTCTTCTTCCCTCTCTCTCTCTCTCTCTCTCTCTCTCTCTCTCTCTCTCTCTCTCTCTCTCTCTCTCTCTCTCTCTCTCTCTCTCTCTCTCTCTCTCTCTCTCTCTCACTCACACACACATCATGCTTTGGGGAGGCCAAACAATTGTTTTGCTCACTGAATGGATTCTCACATGCTTGGAGAATATGGAGAATAGCAGCCCCACGCTGCTTGTCCTCAATCACAGTAACAAAACATCCAGGTCACAGCAGCAAGAACACAGGTCAGAGCAGCAAAAAACACGGGTCACATCAGCAAAAAAAAAAAAATTGTAGATCAGAGCAGCAAAAAACAGGTCAACGCAGCAAAAAACAGGTCAAAGCAGCAAAAAACAGGTCAAAGCAGCAAACAAAGTCACAGCATCAAAAAAAGCACAGGTCACAGCAGCAAAAAAACACAGGTCACAGCATCAAAAAAGCACAGGTCACAGCAGCAAAAAACACAGGTCACAGCATCAAAAAAAGCATAGGTCACAGCAGCAAAAATCACAGGTCACAGCAGCAAAAAACACAGGTCACAGCAGAAAAAAGGAGGTTACAGCAGCAAAGAACACAGGTCACAGCAGCAAAAAACAGACTAGACAGTCTTCCTCGTGGACACTCAGGGATACCCACTAGACAGTCTTCCTCGTGGACACGCATGGATACCCACTAGACAGTCTTCCTCGAGGACATGCAGGGATACCCACTAGACAGTCTTCCTCGAGGACACGCAGGGATACCCACTAGACAGTCTTCCTCGTGGACACTCAGGGATACCCACTAGACAGTCTTCCTCGTGGACACGCAGGGATACCCACTAGACAGTCTTCCTCGTGAACACGCAGGGATACCCACTAGATAGTCTTCCTCGTGAACACGCAGTGATACTCATTAGATAGTCTTTCTCGAGAACAAGTAGGGATACTCACTAGAAAGTCTTCCTCGAGGACACGCAGGGATCCTCACAAGACAGTCTTCCCCGAGGACACGCAGGGATACTCACTAGACAGTCTTCCCCGAAGACAAGCAGGGATACTCAATAGACAGTCTTCCCTGAGCACAAGCAGGGATACTCACTAGACAGTCTTCCTTGAGGACAAGCAGGGATACTCACTAGACAGTCTTCATCAAGAACAAGCAGGGATACCCACTAGACAGTCTTCCTCAAGGACAAGCAGGGATACTCACTAGAGTCTTCCTCGAGAACACGCAGGGATACCCACTAGACAGTCTTCCTCGAGGACACTCAGGGATACCCACTAGACAGTCTTCCTCGTGGACACGCATGGATACCCACTAGACAGTCTGCCTCGAGGACACGCAGGGATACCCACTAGACAGTCTTCCTCGTGGAAACGCAGGGATGCCCACTATACAGTCTTCCTCGAGGACACGCAGGGATACTCACTAGACAGTCTTCCTCGAGGACATGCAGGGATACTCATTAGACAGTCTTTCTCGAGGACAAGTAGGGATACTCACTAGACAGTCTTTCTCGAGGTCAAGCAGGGATACCCATCCCACTAGACAGTCTTTCTCGTGGACACGCAGGGATACCCACTAGACAGTCTTCCTCGTGGACACGCAGGGATACCCACTAGATAGTCTTCCTCGTGGACACGCAGGGATACCCACTAGACAGTCTTCCTCGTGGACACGCAGGGATACCCACTAGACAGTTTTCCTAGTGGACACGCAGGGATACCCACTAGACAGTCTTCCTCGTGGACACTCAGGGATACCCACTAGACAGTCTTCCTCGTGGACACGCAGGGATACCCACTAGACAGTCTTCCTCGTGGACACGCAGGGATACCCACTAGACAGTCTTCTTCGTGGACACGCAGGGACACCCACTAGACAGTCTTCTTCGAGGACACGCAGGGATACGCACTAGACAGTCTTCCTCGTGGACACGCAGGGATACCCACTAGACAGTCTTCCTAGTGGACACGCAGGGATACCCACTAGACAGTCTTCTTCGTGGACACGCAGGGATACCCACTAGACAGTCTTCTTCGAGGACACGCAGGAATACCCACTAGACAGTCTTCTTCGAGGACACGCAGGGATACGCACTAGACAGTCTTCCTCGTGGACACGCACGGATACCCACTAGACAGTCTTCCTCGTGGACACGCAGGGATACCCACTAGACAGTCTTCCTCGTGGACACGCAGGGATACCCACTAGACAGTCTTCCTCGTGGACACGCAGGGATACCCACTAGACAGTCTTCTTCGTGGACACGCAGGGATACCCACTAGACAGTCTTCTTCGAGGACACGCAGGGATACCCACTAGACAGTCTTCTTCGAGGACACGCAGGGATACGCACTAGACAGTCTTCCTCGTGGACACGCACGGATACCCACTAGACAGTCTTCCTCGTGGACACGCAGGGATACCCACTAGACAGTCTTCCTCGTGGACACGCAGGGATACCCACTAGACAGTCTTCCTCGTGGACACGCAGGGATACCCACTAGACAGTCTTCTTCGAGGACACGCAGGGATACCCACTAGACAGTCTTCTTCGAGGACACGCAGGGATACCCACTAGACAGTCTTCTTCGAGGACACGCAGGGATACCCACTAGACAGTCTTCTTCGAGGACACGCAGGGATACCCACTAGACAGTCTTCTTCGAGGACACGCAGGGATACCCACTAGACAGTCTTCTTCGAGGACACGCAGGGATACCCACTAGACAGTCTTCTTCGAGGACACGCAGGGATACCCACTAGACAGTCTTCTTCGAGGACACGCAGGGATATCCACTAGTCTTTCTCCAGGACAAACGAGTCCTTTCGCCTCTTTTAACTCTTTATCATATCATGCCAGTTATTATCTTAATATTCCTGTTATCTTTTTCTTATCCTCTTCCTTCTTTTCCTTCTCCTATTCTCCTCTAAACATCATCATCCTCTTATATCCTCTTCCTTTTGACGCTCCTGTAACTGCTCCTCCTTTCCTTCCTCCCCTTCTTCTTCCTCTTGCCAATTTCTCGTATAATCTTTCTTCCTGGAGCACCTGATTTATTCTCTATCAATTATATATTTTTTACTTCCTAGACATTGTTGAAAAAGAGAGATTTTTATTCTGGGTTCACTGAAGATGGTGAAGTGTGGGTAGAGATAACTCCTTTATCTTGGAGGAGAATGTGAGATTAGGAAGAGTGAGAGAGAGAGAGGGAGGGAGATGGAGAGAGAGAGAGAGAGAGGCACCAGGGCCTCTTAGCAAAACTTCAAGCACTGGGAATTGCAGGCTCTACGCTGTGTCTCCTCAGTGATTACCTTCATGGTAGATCTCTAAGTGTAGTTCTCAATGGAACGGAATCAGCAAGACATCCTATTGGGGCAAGTGTTCCACAAGGAAGCGTGCTGGGTCCATTGTTATGGAATGTCTACTTCAACGACCTTCTTCATCTAATCCCAGAATCACATGCATATGCAGACGACTGTACACTGACATTCACTTATCCAAGAGAAGAAATGCCAGCTGCTCTAAGCTACATCAATCACCAGCTGAGAGCTATATCAGCTTGGGGAAATAGATGGTAAGTAACATTTGCACCTGAGAAAACGCAAATGATGATCGTCTCTAGGCACCATGATGGTAATGCTGGTGCAGTAGTAAGGATGAATGGGAGGGTGTTGGCACCCGGAGAAGAAGTTGGTATCCTTGGGGTGAAATTTGACTCCAAACTAACCATGAAGAACCATGTTGTAAATCTTGCAAACAAGGCAGCCAGGAAGCTTACAGCACTTCGCCGTATCTCGCATCTGCTTGACAGTAGGGGTTTCAAGATTCTGTACGAGGCGCAAGTACGCTCACACCTTGAGTATGCTCCACTTTCTTGGTTTGCCTGCCCCCCCTCTCATCTGCGACTGCTTGACAGAGTAGAGAACAGAGCAAGACGTCTCATCTCTCGCCTGGACCCATCCTGGATAGATCTGTCATTTCAGCAGAGCCTTCAACATAGGAGGAATGTGGGTGGCCTTACTGTTATGTACAAGGCCAATATTGTCAAAATACCACACTTGGATCCACTTCGAGGACAGCGTGAAACAAGCTTTTATGCCACAAGACGGGCAGAAAGCAGCAACTTCACTCTGGCTGTACCCTTCTCCAGAGCATCACTCCATCTGAGATCATACATACCCAGGATGACTCGAGTATGGAACACATTCGTACAGCATAATGATGTCAACGAGATAAAGTCAGTTAATCAAATGAAAATGCTGGCCCACAGTTGGCTCCAACTTTATCCTGTTCCCTACTTGTATGTCTCTTAACAATACAAATGCTTTCAAATGAGCTGATGTAGGTAACAGCTCTTAGCTTGCCAATAAAGTTAGGAATCCTTAACCTGTAAATAGCTTGTCAATAAAGCTAGGGATCCTTAATCTTGTCAAACCCTGTGTAAAAGAGAGAGAGAGAGAGAGAGAGAGAGAGAGAGAGAGAGAGAGAGAGAGAGAGAGAGAGAGAGAGAGAGAGAGAGACCTTACTTTATCAGAGCTTTAGCTGAGGCTTAACTTCATTATAACTACCTCAAATTTAGCGTGGATAATCTAGGGAGTGGAGTAGCAGAAGGCTCTCTTCCCACCTTTCTGCTGCTCCAAAAAAAATATTTTAACACTTCAGCCGTCGCCCACTGAAGTATGGCGATAGGCAAAAAAGAAGAGACACTTGCACCGTTATTCATTCAATCAATGTCTTGCCAGAGGCATGCAGACATCACAACTAGGATGGCCCTCTGAGGTGCAAGATCCCCACCCATCCTTCAGAGTGCAGACACTGTACTTCCCACCTCCAGCACACAAGTCCGGTGTCCCTGAATACTTCCATAAATGTTCTTAATGATTATGTGTCACTGGAGTCTTTTTTCCATATCTCAGTGTTACACAGTTCGTGTTTGCACTGATGTTTATAGTCAGGTTAGTTTTAGTACAGATGTCTTTCCCACTGTTGGTGTTAATGTCACTGTTTTTACGCCTTTCCCACTGCTGGTGCTGGAAGAAGATCACTGTTTCAACGCCTTTCCCATTGCTGCCGTTGATTTCCGTGCCTTTCCCATTGCCTCAACGGAGGCTGGAAGAGCAATGTTGGCGTTAATCTCTTTAATTAAGAGCTGAGAGCGTCGTGAAAACTCAAGCTCTCATCAAGCAGCCAAAAGCTGCACTTAACTCCAAATTTGACTGCCTGCCAACATTACCTTTTGCAAGTAGTCGTGACAGGATCCCACCTCTGCCAGAGGATACGATGGGCTGGACCGGGTTCTGCTTTGTTAGAATGGGCTTAGTTCTGCTGATCTGAGCTTAGTTCTGCTCAACTAGACTTAGTATTGCTAGGCTGGGTGCTGCTGGTGCCAGAATGAAAAAAAATTAAATCTTCATAGCCTTGGAAACACTAACTTAACTGTCTCTGTATTTATTCGTTTTGTCCTCTTTCTCTTTCGTTAATTAGTTGGTTGAAACATCAGTTATTTATGAATATTATTATTATTATGATTATTATTGTACGAGTATGGTATACAATACCGACGTGATGAAAACAGAGACACATGTGCAACACCTGGGTAACTTTATTGCAGACGTTTTGCCATCCAGCGAAGGAGAAAGGGGTTCTGCAAAACCCTTTCTCCTTCGGGAGCCAGAGACGGGTCATCGTAAGATGACTCCGGTCTTGGCGAACATTATACATACATGCCTATGCTCCAGAATCTTCACTGCTACGGTGCTCTTCACACCAACTGCAAGGCTGACGGACTAATTACTTCATCTTTTGTATATAGTTCTACTGCCTTCAAATTATGTCCTAAAACCTGTATTGATAAAGCCACTAGATGGCGAAACGTCTACAATAAAGATGTTGCACATATGTCTCAGTTTCATGATAATTATTATTATTATTATCATTATTATTATTATTATTATTATTATTATTATTATTATTATTATTATTATTATTAATATTATTATTATTATAAGAGGCATCATCAGCAGCAACAGTAGCAGCAGAAGCAGCAGCATTATATTCATGAGGGAACAATACCGTGACTGGAACAATACCGTGGCTGGAACAATACCGTGGCTGGAACAATACCGTGGCTGGAACAATACGACACACTTGACACGATACAAAACAGAGAGCGACACGATTCGCAATCTGAACCACAAACATGTGTCAGTAACATTACGCACACACACAGAGACAGAATCACGCGTTCACGTGTGTTCATTCATGTGCGTACATACACATGTGTACACTCGCGTGTGAACATTCATGAGTGTACATTGGAAGTTATATTAGATCTGGACTGTGTTTCAAGGATCGTTGTAGAATTTGTTGTCAGCGCTCAAAGGTCCAGCTTGTGTGTGTGAGAGAAAGAGAGAGAGAGAGAGAGAGAGAGAGGAGAGAGAGAGAGAGAGAGAGAGAGAGAGAGAGAGACTGCTATCAATCTACCCTGGGAATTAATTCATCCCTCCTGTCTTTCACAATGGATTGGAAATTAACATCACAATTCAAAACTGAAATTATGAACCAGTGGGCATGTGTTTATCATGAATTATATAAAAAAATAATTCAATATTCTCGTTATGCTCATACATTTATTGATTTTTTCACCCACGATGAGTTCATCAGATTTCCAATTATCAGATCACCTACTGTCCACGGATAAGGGAAAGGTGAAAAAGATAATACGATTACTACACGAGAGGTCATTATGGTTTTATCACAGAAACTTTAATTTATATATATACATTGTTTAGAATTCGCAGAACAGGAGAAATATTCACAAACGCTAATCTCTGGTCGAAGGAGACTCCAGCCTACGAACTTTGGAGCAAGGTACGCAGTGCTCTAACCATCGTACCACACTTGACACACTCGTCGGTCCATGCATGCAGGGGATGAGATGAAATAACTGACGCTACCTGTTTGAGTGCTGGATGCCTTGGATCATAACGTCGAGCGTTGGCTGGGCGCCAAGATATTGTCCAGTGTGGTACGGTGGTTAGAGCACTGCGTACCTTGCCCCAAGGTTCGTAGGTTCGAGTCACCTTCGACCAGAGATTAATATATATATATATTATATATATATATAATATATAATATATATATATATATATATATATATATATATATATAATAATAATTTTATATGGAGAAAAAGAGAGAGGTTAAGAGAGTGGTGAAGCAATGTAAAAAGAGAGCAAATGAGAGAGTGGGTGAGATGTTATCAACAAATTTTGTTGAAAATAAGAAAAAGTTTTGGAGTGAGATTAACAAGTTAAGAAAGCCTAGAGAACAAATGGATTTGTCAGTTAAAAATAGGAGAGAAGAGTTATTAAATGGAGAGTTAGAGGTATTGGGAAGATGGAGGGAATATTTTGAGGAATTGTTAAATGTTGATGAAGATAGGGAAGCTGTGATTTCGTGTATAGGACAAGGAGGAATAACATCTTGTAGGAGTGAGGAAGAGCCAGTTGTGAGTGTGGGGGAAGTTCGTGAGGCAGTAGGTAAAATGAAAGGGGGTAAGGCAGCCAGGATTGATGGGATAAAGATAGAAATGTTAAAAGCAGGTGGGGATATAGTTTTGGAATGGTTGGTGCAATTATTTAATAAATGTATGGAAGAGGGTAAGGTACCTAGGGATTGGCAGAGAGCATGCATAGTTCCTTTGTATAAAGGCAAAGGGGATAAAAGAGAGTGCAAAATTTATAGGGGGATAAGTCTGCTGAGTATACCTGGTAAAGTGTATGGTAGAGTTATTATTGAAAGAATTAAGAGTAAGACGGAGAAAAGGATAGCAGATGAACAAGGAGGCTTTAGGAAAGGTAGGGGGTGTGTGGACCAGGTGTTTACAGTGAAACATATAAATGAACAGTATTTAGATAAGGTTAAAGAGGTCTTTGTGGCATTTATGGATTTGGAAAAGGCGTATGACAGGGTGGATAGGGGGGCAATGTGGCAGATGTTGCAAGTGTATGGTGTAGGAGGTAGGTTACTGAAAGCAGTGAAGAGTTTTTACGAGGATAGTGAGGCTTAAGTTAGAGTATGTAGGAAAGAGGGAAATTATTTCCGAGTAAAAGTAGGCCTTAGACAAGGATGTGTGATGTCACCGTGGTTGTTTAATATATTTATAGATGGGGTTGTAAGAGAAGTAAATGCGAGGGTCTTGACAAGAGGTGTGGAGTTAAAAGATAAAGAATCACACACAAAGTGGGAGTTGTCACAGTTGCTCTTTGCTGATGACACTGTGCTCTTGGGAGATTCTGAAGAGAAGTTGCAGAGATTGGTGGATGAATTTGGTAGGGTGTGCAAAAGAAGAAAATTAAAGGTGAATACAGGAAAGAGTAAGGTTATGAGGATAACAAAAAGATTAGGTGATGAAAGATTGAATATCAGATTGGAGGGAGAGAGTATGGAGGAGGTGAATGTATTCAGATATTTGGGAGTGGACGTGTCAGCGGATGGGTCTATGAAAGATGAGGTGAATCATAGAATTGATGAGGGAAAAAGAGTGAGTGGTGCACTTAGGAGTCTGTGGAGACAAAGAACTTTGTCCTTGGAGGCAAAGAGGGGAATGTATGAGAGTATAGTTTTACCAACGCTCTTATATGGGTGTGAAGCATGGGTGATGAATGTTGCAGCGAGTAGAAGGCTGGAGGCAGTGGAGATGTCATGTCTGAGGGCAATGTGTGGTGTGAATATAATGCAGAGAATTCGTAGTTTGGAAGTTAGGAGGAGGTGCGGGATTACCAAAACTGTTGTCCAGAGGGCTGAGGAAGGGTTGTTGAGGTGGTTCGGACATGTAGAGAGAATGGAGCGAAACAGAATGACTTCAAGAGTGTATCAGTCTGTAGTGGAAGGAAAGCGGGGTAGGGGTCGGCCTAGGAAAGGTTGGAGAGAGGGGGTAAAGGAGGTTTTGTGTGCGAGGGGCTTGGACTTCCAGCAGGTATGCGTGAGCGTGTTTGATAGGAGTGAATGGAGACAAATGGTTTTTAATACTTGACGTGCTGTTGGAGTGTGAGCAAAGTAACATTTATGAAGGGGTTCAGGGAAACCGGCAGGCCGGACTTGAGTCCTGGAGATGGGAAGTACAGTGCCTGCACTCTGAAGGAGGGGTGTTAATGTTGCAGTTTAAAAACTGTAGTGTAAAGCACCCTTCTGGCAAGACAGTGATGGAGTGAATGATGGTGAAAGTTTTTCTTTTTCGGGCCACCCTGCCTTGGTGGGAATCGGCCAGTGTGATAATAATAATAATATATATATATTTATATATATTATATATATATATATATATATATATTTATATATATATATATATATATATATATATATAACTAGAAAGTTATGGTTCCATGCCTCACAATGCCGCAAGTTACAGCTGGTATTAAATGTTTTAATTCGTCGAGACTGAGAAAGTACACAGAGGGAAAATTACAGGAGAAGTAGTATGCCATTCTGGCGTTACTGCAGTGTTGTTGTCTAACGCAGCGAACTGCAGAGTAAATTTACCTCCCTTGTGCTGGGCACTGGTGAAAGAGAGAGAGAGAGAGAGAGAGAGAGAGAGAGGGGGAGAGAAAGAGAGAAAGCGAAAACTTGCAAAGGGGCAAGAGAGACATGTTGACTGCAGAAAAAACGTAACACAAGAAATATATTGATAAGAAACAAATGAAGAAAATAAACTATTGACGGGTTTTTTTCCCAATAATTCCGTCTTCAAGAAGCCTTCCCGACAGCTTCGAGAAATATATATAAAAATTTATAATATTATAAAAATTTTTATATAAATTATTTTTTTTTTTTTTTTTTTTTTTTACACACCGGCCGTTTCCCACCAAGGAGGGGGGGCCCGAAAAAAAAAAACTTTCCCCATCATTCACTCATCACTGTTTTGCCGAAGGGTTTTTTAAACAAACATTTTTTTTTAAAACTGCAACATAAAACCCCCCCCTTCAAGGGCAGGCACGACTTCCCATCTCCGGGCCCAAAAGTCGGCCCCCCGGGTTTCCCTAATCCCTCAAAAATGTTACTTTGCTCACACTCCAACAGCACGTCAATATTAAAACCATTTTGTCCCATTCATCCTATAAAACACCCCCCAGCCTCGGGAAGTCCAACCCCCTCGCCCCAACAAAACCCCCTTACCCCCTCCTCCAACCCTTCCTAGGCCGAACCCCCCACCCCCCCCCTTTCCCCCATTACAGACTGATACACTCTTTAAGTCACTGTTTCGGGGCCATTCTCCACATGTCCCCAACCCCCTCAACAACCCTTCCTCACCCCCTTGGACAAAAGTTTTGGTAATCCCGCCCTCCCCCTAACTCCAAACTACGAATTTCGCATTATATTCACACCACCTTGCCCTCAGACATACATTCCACTGCCCCAGCCTTCTCTCGTTGCAACATTTTTCACCCCCGCTTCACACCCCTTAAGACGTTGTAAAACAATCTCATACATTCCCCTTTGCCTCCAAGGGCAAAGTTTTTTTTTCCACGACTCCTAATGCACCCCTCACTCTTTTTCCCTCATCAATTCTTGTTTCCCCCATCTTCATAGACCCACCGCTGACACGTCCCCCTCCCAAAATCTATACGTCACCTCCTCCCTACCTCCCCTCCAAACGATTTCAATCTTTCATCACCTAAACTTTTTGTTATCCTCTAACCCTTTCCTTTCCTGTATTCACCCTTTAAAATTTTTTTCTTTTTCCACCCTACCAAAATTCATCCCCCAATCTCTGCAACTTTCTTCAGAATTCCCAAACACATTCTCAGCAAAGAGCAGCTGTGACAACTCCCACTTTGGTGTGATTCTTTATCTTTTTAAATCCACGCCCTTGCCAAAAAACCCCCGCATTTCTTCCTTACAACCCCATCATAAATTATTTAAAAAACCACGGGACATCACCATCCTTGTCTAAGGCCTACTTTTACTGGGAAAAAATTTCCCTTTTCCTACAAACTCTAACTTGAGCCTCATACCCGTAAAAACTCTTTTTACTCTTTCAAAACCTACCTCCTCCCATACACTTGCAACATCTGCCACATTGCCCCCCATCCCCCTGTCATACGCCTTTTTCCCAAACCATAAAAGCACAAAGACCTCTTTAGCCTTATTTAAAAACGTTCATTTATTTTCACGTAAACACCCGGTCCACACCCCCCCCACTTTCCTAAAGCCTCCCCTTTTTCATTGCTATCCTATTTCTCCGTCTTACTCTTAATTCTTTCAATTATAACTCTACCATACACTTTACCAGGTACACTCAACAACTTACCCCCTATAATTTTTTTGCACTCTCTTTTATCCCTTTGCCTTTATAAAAAAGGAACTAGCATGCTCTCTGCCAACCCTGGGACCTCCCCTTCCATACATTTTTTTAAAAATTGCCCCAAACCCCCTCCAAAACTAATCCCCACCTTTTTTTAAAAAACATTTTTACCCCCCTAAAAATCCCGGCTCCCTTTACCCCCTTTTTCATTTTACCTACTGCCTCACGAATTTCCCCCCACTCACAACTGGCTCTTCCTCATCCTACAAATTTATCCTCCTTCCCCCATACACGAAATCACGCCCCCTATCTTCTAAAATTTTAAACAATTCCTAAAATACCCTTCCATTTTCCCAATACCTCTAACCCCATTTAATAACCTCCTCTCCTATTTTAATACAAACCCATTTGTTCCTGGTTTCTTAACTTGTTAATCTCACCCAAAACTTTTTCTTATTTTCAAAAAATTTTGATAACATCCACCCACTCCCATTTGCTCTCTTTTTACATTGTTCACCCACTCTTTTAACTTCTCTCTTTTTCTCCATATACTCCCCCCTCCTTGCATCACTTCTTTTTTGTAAAAACTTCTCATTGCTAACTTTTTCTCCCTTACTACTCTTTTTACATCACATTCCACCAATCGCTCCTTTTCCCCTCCTGCACCCCCTTTCCTGTAACCAAAAACTTCTGCGAACACTCTAACACTACATTTTAAACCCTACCCCATACCTTTTGGGCCCCATTGCCTTTGCTTCTTAGCCATCAACCCTCCAATACGGTTTATATCTTACCCTAATGCCTCCTTTTTAGTTTATAAACCTTCACCTCTCTTTCCCCGATGCTTCTATTCCTTGTATCCCCCTACCTTTCTTCATATAGCTACAAAGAAAATGATCTGATATACTGTGCCCCTCATAAACATGTACATCCTGAAGTCTACTCAACAGTCTTTTTCTACCAATACATAATCCAACAAACACTGCATTTCGCCCTACATCATACGTGTATACTTTTTATCCTCTTTTTCTAAAAAAGTATTACCTATAATAAACCCCCTTTTTATACAAAGTTTTAATCAAAGGGCCCCATTTCTTTACACCTGGCCCCCCAAACTTCCTACCACACCCTCTCTAAAATTTCTCCACTTTAGCATTCAAGTCCCCTACCAAATTACTCTCTCACTTGGTTTAAAGGCTCCCTTACATTCACAACATTCCAAAATCTCTCTCTCTCCTCTCATTCCTCTTTTTCCTCCAGTGCATACAGTTATTATACCCATTCTCGCAAACCAACCTTTTCTTTAATCCCCTAATTCTTTTAATTTTAAAATTCATATTTCTTTTCTCCTTCCATAACTGATCTTTAACATTACTGTACCCCCCCTTTTTGCTTAACTCTCTCAGATACTCCGATTAAACCATTTATTTCCCCCACTGAAACCTCCTACCCCCTTCAGCTTTGTTTGCTTAGGGGCCCGGACATCCAACTTCTTTCTTCAAACATCAAAACAATCATCTGTTTCTTTCATCCGCACACATCCACGCACATTTAACAACCCAGTTTTTATAAAGTTTTTTTTTTCCTTTTTTATAAATTGTATACAGGAGAAGGGGTTACTAGCCCATTGCTCCCGGCATTTTAGTCGCCTCATACGACACGCATGGCTTACGGAGGAAAGATTCTTTTCCACTTCCCCATGGACAATAGAAGAAATAAAAAAGAACAAGAGCTATTTAGAAAAAAGAGAAAAACCTAGATGTATGTATATATATATATGCATGTGCGTGTCTGTGAAGTGTGACCAAAGTGTAAGTAGGAGTAGCAAGATATCCCTGTTATCTTAGCGTGTTTATGAGACAGAAAAAGAAACCAGCAATCCTACCATCATGCAAAACAGTTACAGGTTTTTGTTTCACAGTCATCTGGCAGGACGGTAGTACTTCCCTGGGTGGTTGCTGTCTACCAACCTACTATATATATATATATATATATATATATATATATATATATATATATATATATATATATATATATATATATATATTATATATATATATTATATATATATATGTCGTGCCGAATAGGCAGAACTTGCGATCTTGGCTTAAATAGCAACGCTCATCTTGCCATATAGGACAAGTGAAAATTTATGTATGCAATAATTTCGCCAAAATCATTATGAACCTAACGAAAAAAAAAATATTTGATTGTGTTTGTTTAGTACTAAATTACTGTAAAAGTATTTAAAATATATTTAGTTGGGTTAGGATAAAATAAATTGCTCTTGTTATAATAAGGTTAGGTAAGTTTTCTAAGATTCTTTTGGTGCAAAATTAAAAATGTTTACATTAACATTAATGAAAAAAATATATGTTTAAACGTGTAAGAGAAAATTTTAGAAAGGACTTAATTTTAAATGAGTTCTTGCTAATTTCCCAGTTTTACATATTCGGCACGACATATATATTATATATATATATATATATATATATAATATATATATATATATATATATATATATATATATATATATATATATTATATATAGTAGGTTGGTAGACAGCAACCACCCAGGGAAGTACTACCGTCCTGCCAGATGACTGTGAAACAGAAACCTGTAACTGTTTTGCATGATGGTAGGATTGCTGGTTTCTTTTTCTGTCTCATAAACACGCTAAGATAACAGGGATATCTTGCTACTCCTACTTACACTTTGGTCACACTTCACAGACACGCACATGCATATATATATATACATACATCTAGGTTTTTCTCATTTTTCTAAATAGCTCTTGTTCTTCTTTATTTCTTCTATTGCCCATGGGGAAGTGGAAAAGAATCTTTCCTCCGTAAGCCATGCGTGTCGTATGAGGCGACTAAAATGCCGGGAGCAATGGGCTAGAAACCCCTTCTCCTGTAGACATTTACTAAAAAAGAGAAGAAGAAAAACTTTATAAAACTGGGATGCTTGAATGTGCGTGGATGTAGTGCGGATGACAAGAAACAGATGATTGCTGATGTTATGAATGAAAAGAAGTTGGATGTCCTGGCCCTAAGCGAAACAAAGCTGAAGGGGGTAGGGGAGTTTCTGTGGGGGGAAATAAATGGGATTAAATCTGGAGTATCTGAGAGAGTTAGAGCAAAGGAAGGGGTAGCAGTAATGTTGAAGGATCAGTTATGGAAGGAGAAAAGAGAATATGAATGTGTAAATTCAAGAATTATGTGGATTAAAATAAAGGTTGGATGCGAAAAGTGGGTCATAATAAGCGTGTATGCACCTGGAGAAGAGAGGAATGCAGAGGAGAGAGAGAGATTTTGGGAGATGTTAAGTGAATGTTTAGGAGCCTTTGAACCAAGTGAGAGGGTAATTGTGGTAGGGGACCTGAATGCTAAAGTAGGAGAAACTTTTAGAGAGGGTGTGGTAGGTAAGTTTGGGGTGCCAGGTGTAAATGAAAATGGGAGCCCTTTGATTGAACTTTGTATAGAAAGGGGTTTAGTTATAGGTAATACATATTTTAAGAAAAAGAGGATAAATAAGTATACAAGATATGATGTAGGGCGAAATGACAGTAGTTTGTTGGATTATGTATTGGT
>NC_069445.1:13725921-13755921 GCF_026875155.1 Cherax quadricarinatus
ATATATATATATATATATATATTATTAACACATCGGCCGTTTCCCACCAAGGCAGGGTGGCGCGAAAAAGAAAAACTTTCACCATCGTTCACTCCATCACTGTCTTACCAGAGGCGCGCTTACACTACAGTTATAAAACTGCAACATTAACACCCCTCCTTCAGAGTGCAGACACTGTACTTCCCATCTCCAGAACTCAGATCCGGCCTGCCGGTTTCCCTGAATCCTGTCATAAATGTTACCTTGCTCACACTCCAACAGCACGTCAAGTCCTAAAAAGCATTTGTCTCCATTCGCTTCTAACACGCTCACACATGCTTGCTGGAAGTCCAAGCCCCTTGCACAAAAAAGATCATTTACCCCCTCCCTCAACCCTAACCTAGGTGGACCCCTACCCCGCCTTCCCTCCACTACAGATTTATACACACTCGAAGTCATTCCATTTTGTTCCATCCTCTCTACGTGTCCGAACCACCTCAACAAACCCTCCTCAGCCCTCTTCATAATAGTTTTGGTAATTCCACACCTCCTCCTGATTTCCAAACCACGAATTCTCTGCATTATATTCACACCACACATTGCCCTCAGACATGACAACTCCACTATCTCCAGCCTTCTTGTTGAACATTCACCACCCATGTTTCACACCCATGTAAAAGGGTTGGTATAACTATACTCTCATACATTCCCCTCTTTGCTTCCACTGGCAAAGTTTTTTGTCTCCAAAGACTCCTAAGTGCACCACTCACGGTTTTTCCCCTCATCTTTCATAGACCCATCTGCTGACACGTCCACTCCTAAATATCTGAATACATTCCCCTCCTCCCAACTCTCTCCCTCCAATCTAATATCCAATCTTTCATTACCTAATTTCTTTGTTACCCTCATCACCTTACTCTTTCCTATATTTAATTTTAATTTTCTTCTTTTACATACACCACCAAACTCATCCACCAACCTCTGCAACTTCTCTTCAGAATCTCCCAAAAGCACAGTGTCATCAGCAAAGAGCAACTGTGACAACTCCCACTTTCTGTTAGAATCTTTTTCTTTTAACCCCACACCTCTTGCCAACATCCGAGCATTCACTTCTCTTACAACCCCATCTATAAATATATTAAACAACCAAACTGCTAACTTGTTTCTTGGTTTCACTGCTTCACACACACACACACACACCACACCCCACATATATATATTTTTCAACATACCGCCGCATCCCACCAAGGCAGGGTGGCCCAAAAAGAAAAACGAAAGTTTCTCTTTTTAAATTAGTAATTTATACGGGAGAAGGGTTACTAGCCCCTTTCTCCCGGATTTTAGTCGCCTCTTACAACACGCATGGCTTACAGAGGAAGAATTCTGTTCCACTTCCTCATGGAGAATATATATATATATATAAAATATATATATATATATATATATATATATATATATATATATATATAATATATATATATATATATATATGCAATAGATCACAGTAAACAGGTGATATCAGAATATGCAAAACAACCACTGTGAAAGAAATAGTGAAATTCCAAGCGCTTTCGTGACTTCTCACATTATCAATGAACTATACAAACAATACATCAAAGGAAGGCATATAAAGGTCAAGACTACACCACACCATCAATCCCACAACAAAGAAACACCTGACGCGTGACGACACTGACTCATAAGAACGAGGAACATATATATAATATATAATATATATATATATATATATAATATATAATATATATATATTATATATATATAAATATATATATATATATATTCATAAACTACCACAATGAGAAATAAAAAAGGGAATAAAAGTCTTATTAGAGAGAGGGTGTCATAATGGGGTGTGTAACAACTGCAGTGTTATGTAACAGAGGTGCTAGACTGCTACTCGTGTTCATTACTCGGTTGGCCAGCCACGAACCTCTGAGCGCCTTAATTGGCTGCTGAAAATTATGGCAGAAAAATTTGGGTGCGTAACCGTTAAAAAGAGCGGGGAAGATTTTGGCGCGTAATAGTTAAAAAGAGCGGGAAGAATTTGGCGCGTAATCATTAAAAAAAAAAGGGAGGGAGGAGAGAAGGCTACCTGGCGGAGCTTTTGCAATATTGTTGCTGTTCTTCACGCTGTTGTCTTTTGATGCCGTTGAGTGCGTTGTTAAGCACATGTTTGTTTTCACTTTTAATATTAGTATATTCCTCAAAACGACGATATTTAAACTGAAAAACTTTCGCTTTAATACAGCAAAGCTTTTGATCCTTCTCTTGTATTTTAAATAACGTTTGTGTTACCACATAGGCACTACACACTATCAAAAGGCTTCCCTCTGTTTACAGACACACATGGAAAAAAAAAAAGTTGAAATGGGATAACAGGACGAGGAGAATGTTTGAACACAAAAGGTTGCTTCAAAGAAAGATGCAGGTGATGGCTTCAACGGAAAGAGTGAAACTCTACTCCCTAAGCACAAAGAAACCTTCCCTTTACTAAAGAAAGTCTGAGACCTGCTGAAGAGGTTTTCCGACATGCTAAAAAGGGGTCTCAGACGTGCTGAAGAGAGTCTCATACCTGCTGAAGAGGCTTTCCGATCACCTAGAAAGGGTCTCAGACCTGCTGAAGGTGTTTTCCAACCTGCTGAAAAGGGGTCTCTGATCTCTTTTTACTTGTGTTTCAGTTTTTTTTTTTTTTTTTTTTTTTTTTTTTTGCAAGTTGTTCTTCAGTTGTCTGGCAAGGAGACCCAGCAAGCCTGGCATGAGGTACTGCTGGATAAACCAGAGATCTGTCCGAGTATCACCGTCACCTGGAATACTGCCATCAGCTGGAATATTACCGTCAGCTGGAGTATTACCGTCAGCTGGAGTATTACCATCAGCTGGCCCGCTTCCCAGACGTTGACTCTCCTAAGAGTCGCGTTTCTTAGAGAAATGGAGAAGAGCCTCGCAATGATGGAGACTAAATATGAGTGGAGCCACTCCACCACCACATCTTATGAGGCACTTGCAAGTGGATAACAATGTCACTTTGTAGCTAAAGGCTCTATTAGAAAAAATATTGAACCTGGAATCGCTTAACGAGTGCTCTATCCGCTTCTTTTTTAAACTCTTCCACAGATTTTCTCTACATTACTTTCAGTATGCACTCTATTTCAATATATTTCACTATACTTTTAATGTTCACTATGCTTTACTGCTCACCATATTTTAGTGTTCCCTAAATTTTATTGACCACTTCATGACTGCACTTCACTGCAGTTCGAGTATTCCAGCACAAAGTCTAATTCTGAAAAGAATAGAAAGCCACAATTCCGTGGCTGCAACACTTCACCAGTTCACCTCTCATAGGAGAGAGGAGCCTATATATACAGGCTCCATCTCTCTTTTCAGTTAGTATGACTTTATAAATGGTCCAAGTCGGAACGAAACGTCGTCGTAAGCTCCTCTCTCCTATGTGCGGGTTATTTGTGTATTGTTCTAGTCACGGTATTGTGCCTTGTTGTTCTTTACGTTACGTTTCGTTCAGTAAGGTTATGTTAGCGTATATGAAGACATATTTACACATGATCTGGCCCTACGTCTAGCACCTGCAGAACAAGTTGACGTCGCTATGAACGTTGGTTTCGCCATGCACGCTGGTGACAGGATGGATGACTTGCTGCCAGACAGACCCACTGAGTGAAATATGGGAACTCCTTAAATGCAGACTGACAGATACATTATGATGGTGGAATATTTCTCAACAATGATGTTCTTTAAATTATTATTATTATTATTATTATTATTATTATTATTATTATTATTATTATTATTATTATTATTATTACTATTATTTATTTTTGCTTTTATTTTTATATTATTAATTTTGTTGTTGTTGTTATTATTATTATTATTATTATTATTATTATTATTATTATTATTATTATTATCATTATTATTATTTATTATTATTATTATTATTATAAGTAAGTGATGAAAGTTGAATGTAATCTACTCACCATTAATTAAAAATACTTTAATCCCTAATAAATGATTACAATGAACTCTAATTGTCTACAGTATACACCGAGGAACATGCACCTCTCTGCGTATACATCCAGGTTCCTCCTTCGGCTTACAAGAGGCCGAGAAACATCATATGATCATTAAAGCTTCAGTGTGGGCTTCAGGATATGCTACTGCAGTATTACCGACACTGTGATCAGAAGTGGCTATGTGCAATCACCTCTTGTTTAGATAAGGGGAGGTGTGTACTCACCTATTTGTGGTTGCAGGGGTCGAGTCACAGCTCCTGGCCCCGCCTCTTCGCTGATTGCTACTAGGTCCTCTCTCTCCCTGCCCCATGAGCTCTATCATACCTCGCCTTAAAGCTATGTATGGTTCCTGCCTCCACTACATCCCTTTCTAGGCTATTCCATGGCCTGACTACTCTATGACTGAAGAAATACTTCCTAACATCCCTTTGATTCATCTGAGTCTTCAACTTCCAATTGTGACCTCTTGTGTCTGTCCCTTCTCTGGAACATCCCGTCTTTGTCCACCTTGTCTATTCCGCGCAGTATTTTATATGTCGTTATCATGTCTCCCCTGACCCTCCTGTCCTCCAGTGTCGTCAGGCCGATTTCCCTCAACCTTTCTTCGTAGGACAATCCCCGTAGCTCTGGGACTAGTCTTGTTGCAAACCTTTGCACTTTCTCTAATTTTTTGACGTGCTTGACTAGGTGTGGATTCCAAACTGGTGCTGCATACTCCAGTATGGGCCTGACGTAGATGGTATACAGAGTCTTAAACGAATCCTTACTGAGGTATCGGAACGCTATCCGTAGGTTTGCCAGGCGCCCGTATGCTGCAGCAGTTATCTGATTGATGTGTGCCTCAGGAGATATGCTCGGTGTTATACTCACCCCCAGATCTTTTTCCTTGAGTGAGGTTGCAGTCTTTGGCCATCTAAACTATATTGTGTCTGCGGTCTTCTTTGCCCTTCCCCAATCTTCATGACTTGCATTTGGCAGGGTTAAACTCAAGGAGCCAGTTGCTGGACCAGGCTTGCAGCCTGTCCAGGTCTCTTTGTAGTCCTACCTGATCCTCGTCCGATTTGATTCTTCTCATTAACTTCGCATCATCTGCAAACAAGGACACTTCTGAGTCTATCCCTTCCGTTATGTCGTTCACATATACCAAGAACAGAACAGGTCCTAGGACTGACCCCTGTGGAACCCCGCTTGTCACAGGCGCCCACTCTGACACCTCGTCGCGTACCATGACTCGTTGTTGCCTCCTGTCAGATATTCTCTGATCCATTGCAGTGCCTTTCCTGTTATGTGTGCCTGATCCTCTAGCTTTTGCAGTAACCTCTTGTGAGGAACTGTGTCGAAGGCCTTCTTGCAGTCCAAAAATATGCAGTCGATCCACCCCTCTCTCTCTTGTCTTACTTCTGTCACCTTGTCATAAAACTCTAGTAGGTTTGTGACACAGGATTTTCCTTCCCTGAAACCGTGCTGGTTGTCAATTATACCCTTGTTTCTTTCCAGGTGCCCCACCACTCTCCTCCTCATGATCTTCTCCATGACCTTGCATACTAACATGTTAGTGATACAGGTCTGTAGTTTAGTGCCTCAGTCTGTCTCCCTTTTTAAAAATTGGGACTACATTTGCCATTTTCCATACCTCAGGAGTTGCCCAGTTTCAAATGATGTGTTGAAGATCTTTGTTAATGGCTCACACAATATCTCTGCTCCCTCTTTAAGGACCCATGGAGAGATGTTGTCTGGTCCCACCGCCTTTGAGGTGTCAAGTTCGCATAGCAGCTTCTTCACCTCCTCCTTGGTTATATGTACCTCATCCAGCACTTGCTGGTGTGCCCCCCCCAGTTGTGATTTCTTGGAGTCCTACTGGTTTCCACTGTAAATACCTCTTTAAATCTTGTGTTGAGCTCCTGACAAACCTCTCGGTCGTTTCTTGTGAATTCCCCATCACCCTTCCTCAGTCTGATTACCTGGTCCTTGACTGTTGTTTTCCTCCTGATGTGGCTGTACAACAGCTTCGGGTCAGTCTACTTTTGATGCTATGTCATTTTCATACTGTCTCTGAGCCTCCCTTCTTATCTGTGCATATTCGTTTCTGGCTCTTCGGCTGATTTCTTTATTTTCCTGAGTTCTCTTTTCTTCTGTACCTTTTCCATTCTCTATTTACCCCTAGTTTTTGCCTCCCTACACCTTTGGGTAAAACCAAGGACTCGTTCTGTTCTTCCCCATTATTTCTGTTTCCCTTGGGAACAAACCTCTCCTCGCCTCCTTGCATTTTGTTGCTACATAGTCCATCATTTCTTGTACTGGTTTTCCTGTCAGTTCCTCTCCCACTGAATGTCTTGAAGGAAGTTCCTCATGCCTGAGTATTTTCCCCTTTTGTATTTTGGGTTTTTCCCAGCCTTTTCCTGCTACTCTCTCCACTTGGAGCTCAACTATGTAGTCGAAGCACAGAACCACATGATCACTAGCCCCCAGGGGCCTTTCATACATGATACCTTCGATTTTCCGAACTACTCTGGTGAATACAAGGTCCAGCCTTGTGGTTCATCCTCTCTTCTCTCTCTGGTGTGTCTCTAACATGTTGTTGCATGAGGTTTTCCAGTACCACATCCATCATCTTGGCTCTCCATTTTTTTGGGACCCCCATGGGGCTCCAGGTTTTCCCAGTCAATCTCCTTGTGATTGAAATCACCCATAACTAGTAACTTTGCTCCCCCCATGTGTGCTCTCCTGGCCACCTCGGCTAGTGTGTCGATCATTGTTTCTGTTGCTCTCATGTATTCTTCTCTTGGCCTCCTGCAGTTCTGTGGTGGGTTGTACATTACTGAAATTATCACCTTATGTCCCTCAGACTGGATTGTTCCTACCAATTTAGCCCCTTTGCCCGTGCCATCCTTTTCTTCCATTTTCTCAAAACCCCATGGTTTTAATGAGCAGTGCAACTCCTCCTCCCCTCTCCTCCCTCTGTCTTTCCCTGAGGATTTGTTATCCGGATGGAAAGATTGAATCTGTTATTATTCTGGTGGGTTTTGTTTCTGTGAGTGCTATTATGTCTGGGGATGTCTCTTTGATTCTTTCGTGCCACTCCTCATACTTGTTTGTTATTCCATCTGCATTTGTATCCACACCTTCAACTTCTTTTCTAAGACTGGGGTCTGGGAGGTTATTGGGTTGGGGAAGTGGGAGACCTGGTAAGGAACTATGGGTTGTTGCTGTAGGGGTGGAGTTTGTAATTTAGTGGGTGGGGGCATTGGATGTGGCATGGGTGTTTTGATTTAGAGTGTTTGGTTGCACTGGGGTTGACCTGGTTGGGAGGCTTCTATGGGGAAGTTGTGAGGGAGGCTGTATTTGATCTTCTTCCTGGGTCTGGGATTCCTGTCTGTCTTCTCCCCCCCTCTCTTTCTCCTTTCGCCTTTGTACCATCTCTCTCAGTTTCTGCTTTTTCTTGTGTTCTGTCGTGGTCGAGATACACCTTCCTGTATGCCGGCATGTCCCTTAATCGTGCTTTCTCCTGCAGGATCCTGGTCCGAGTGCTTCTGCCTTTAAGGTCCCCTCTCATGGCGGGTTCTTTTTTTTACAAACCCCCTATTCTCCAAAAAATTTTTCCAGCTGGGTCATGTCGTCTTCTCCTATTGCTTTTTATGATGCTTTCAATTGCTTTTTTTCCCCCTTTTTTTTCTTGCTTCATATGTTTCCCCTTCAACTTCCTGGAGCCCAACACAAAGATGACCTCACCCTTTTATTCTCCCACTGCATATCCCTGTGTATCCCCTCATTTAATTTGGTTTCCTCCACTGCAGCTTTCCTTTTATCAGTTTCACTGGCTAATGTACTTGGGCTCAGTGGCCTGTCATTTTCCCCTTTTCGGCTTTCCTTGGGCTCTGTTGTTGTCTGTTAGGGCCTCCATATAAAGCCTTAGCTCTTTCATTTTCTACAGTCTCCCCTTGGGTAGAGTTTCTCCATGCAGTTGTGCCCCTTCTTTCCTACAGTCCCCTTATTTGTGGCTGAGGGTAGCAGTCTCTGTTGTCAATCCCAAAATGTTCTTTAGTTCTTTAGGCTGTTTCAGATTTTTCAATTCCTCTTCTGAACTCTGTATCCTAGCTTCTGCTGCTTTGACATGCACCTCCCACTTCCTGCTTTCCCTATTTTTCCTCTCTTCCATTCTCATGCTAAGTTCTTTAGTTTCTTTTCCCATTCATGATCCCTTTTTATGAGCTCTGCTGCCCAATCTTCCTTTGCAGTTTCTCCTCCTGTCCCTTGGTTTTTTTTTGTTGCTCTCTGGCAAACCCATTTTTGTTTTATCCTGATTGCCTCAGAGTGGGAAACCTATGTAGTTCTGTATGTTAAGTTAGTATGTGTGGGGTGTGTGTGGGTGTGTGTGTGTGTGTGTGTGTGTGTGTGTTGTGTGTGGGGTGTGTGTGTGTGGTGTGTGTGTGTGTGTGTGTGTACTCACCTATTTATGGTTGAAGGGTCGAATCACAGCTCCTGGCCCTGGTTCCTCGTTGGTAGCTACTGTGTGTGTGTGTGTGTGTGTGTGGTGTGTGTGTGTGTGTGTGTCGTGCCAGACAATGCATTAACAAGTACAGTCACAGGACAAGCGTCAGTGGTCACACACAACACACACACAGTAGCTACCAACGAGGAAGCAGGGCCAGGAGCTGTGATTCGACCCTTGCAACCATAAATAGGTGAGTACACACACACACACACACACAGGAGTCATTCAGGACCATGTACACCGTGTACGTTAGGCCCATATTGGAGTATGCGGCACCAGTTTGGAACCCACACCTAGCCAAGCACGTAAAGAAACTAGAGAAAGTGCAAAGGTTTGCAACAAGACTAGTCCCAGAGCTAAGAGGTATGTCCTACGAGGAGAGGTTAAAGGAAATCATCCTGACGACACTGGAGGACAGGAGAGATAGGGGGGACATGATAACGACATACAAAATACTGAGAGGAATTGACAAGGTGGACAAGACGGATTTCCGAATTGGACACAGTAAACAAGGGGACACAGTTGGAAGTTGAAGACGCAGATGAAATCACAGGGATGTTAGGAAGTATTCTTCAGCCACAGAGTAGTCAGTAAGGGGAAATAGTTTGAACGAAGTAGTGGAGGTAGGATCCAAACATAGCTTTAAGCAGAGGTATGATAAAGCTCCAGGGCCCCTCAGGAGAGTGACCTAGTATAGCGATCAGTGAAGAGCGGGCCCAGAGCTCGCACTCGACCCCCCAAACCCTCAACTAGGTGAGTACACACACACACCACATCACACACACATACCCCACACACACACCCCACACACACACACACACATACACACACACACCACAAAACCCCACACAAAACACACACACACACCCCACACCCCCCACCACACACACACACACACACACACAACAGCTCTTTCAGGAACAACAACGTTTCTCCTGTTGGCGCCTTATCAGTCATTAATCACTCGATAAAGCTTCAATAGAGCGAAAGATTGACTTAGTACAAACTTGTGGAGCAAATGTGTCTTTATTCAATAAGTTCGGCAGTGTGCTATTTGAACCCCATGCAGACAAACACACACGCATCTCAAGATTACAATAGCTAATAAAACTAAAGATTTTCTATTGAATAATAATCTCGACGACAGGTTTCCCAAGAGGATTTATTAAACAAGCTCTGATTAAAGTTAAGTTTGTCAATAAACGCACACACACACTCACACCACACACACACACACACACACAAACACACACACACACACACCACCACACTCACACACACACACACACACACACACACACACACACACACACACACCACACACACACACACACTTCACACACACACACACACACACACACACACTCACACTCAAAACACACACACACACACACACTCACACACACACACCACACACACACTCACACTCACACACACATGCCGTTCCTTGTCAACATTAGAGCAAACACAGACAACACGCAACTCTCTACGCTGTGCAGTTCGTTGTCGTTAATAATAGGAGACCTCTCGTTCACCGTCCATAATGCGTGTGTCCACTGACAGACTTTTCACCAAAAACCCGCACTTAGGACGTTTCGGTGCGTCCTGCTCATGTGTCAATTCACAACTGAATTATTCCAGCCACGGAATTGTAACTTCCCCACCGAGAGACTTCTCTCGTTCCACACACTCCAGCCACAGGCTTTCAATAATCTATTTTATGATTCATCTCATCTTCCTAGAGACTCAACTGCTGCCACATTCACTCCCTAACATATACATCCACATCCACTACACACTTTCCCACCCATCAAGTCTCCATCCTTCAGCTCACTACATTTAATATGGTAGTCACAGTCAGGGCCATGATAAGGTGACAAACTTTAAAATATAGTATTTCAACAAACTCATCTGTAAAGGAGCAGAAGCTGTCAATGCTCTTGGGTCAATTTCTGGATGTTGGAAAAGGATGTGAGCTTTCAGAGTTTCTGGAGACGGGAAGAGCGAGGTAAGACACACTATCTGTCTGGTAAAGAACTAAAAAGGCACAATACCGTGAGTGGAACAATACACAAATAACCCGCACATTGGAGGAGCTTACGACGCACCTTCGGTCCGACTGAAGCGTCGTCGTAAGCTCCTCTCTTTTATGTGCGGGTTATTTGTGTATTCCAGTCTAGTATTAAAGAAGCGTATCCAACTGGATGTATTTTACTAGTGAGTCTGGTGTTGTAGCCAGAACTCTGACCTAATAATTAAAGCCATAGTGTTCCAATGGATAAGGACCTGCCTCGTATGGATAAGGACCTGCCTCGTATGGGCCAGTAGGCCTTCTGCAGTGTTCCTACATTCTTATGTTCTTATGTTTCCTGAGCAATTTCACCCATATGACTCTTAAATTAAAACTCATTCCCAAGGAAAAGTCACTTTTTAAAAGTGACTCTTTGAACTTTGAACTGTATCAGGTGAAACAAGTTCAATAACCCAGCTAACTACTAGTTCAGTCTCCCTTTCTCGATCAGTAATTAAATGCCCGCTGCCGCTGTGAAAAAAAAAATACCACCACTTCCTAGTAGATCATTAGAACAAATTACTCCTGCAATTGCAAAAATATCTCGAAATATAGCCCTCAAACTCATTAAAAAATCATACATTATTGCCCGGAAAGATGGAGCAATTATTCAATTTAAAAAAAAAAAAACTGGTATACGAAATGCCCCCAAAAAATTATTTTAGATAGTAAAGAAAACGATGTGGGGGTAATTTTTTTAATGGTATTATATTTAACTTTAATTCTTTATCAGTTTGCAAAATCTGCTTTAATTTCAATAAATCTTTATATTTGAAGATGTTACAAGTGGTTATATCGCACTTGAATTATTATTATTATTATTATTATTCTTAAAAAAATTGGGGAAATGAAGGAGAGATCCAATTCCTTGGAACAAGAGCCCATTCTCGGTAATAAGGCTCCTCTTCCCACTTTGAAGTGTGTGTGTGTGTGTGTGTGTGTGTGTGTGTGTTGGTGTGTGTGTGTGTGTTGGTGGGGTGTGTGTGGTGTGGTGGTGTGTGTGTGTGTGTATGTGTTGTGTGTGTGTGGTGTGTGTGTGTGTTGTGTGTGTCTGTGTACTCACCTAATTGTGGTTGCAGGGGTCGATCTATAGCTCCTGACTCCACCTTTCACTTGTCGCCACTTGGTCACTCCCTCCTTGGTTCAAGAGTTTTATCATACCACTTCTTAAAGCTGTGCATGGATCCTGCCTCCACTACTTCACTTTAAAGACTATTCCACTTCCTGACAACTCTATGACTGAAGATATACTTCGTAACATCCCTGTGGCTCATCTAAGTCTTCAACTTCCAATTGTGACCCCTTGTTGCTATATCCCATATGTGTAACATCCTGTCTCTGTCCACTTTATCGATTCCTCTCAGTATTTTATATATCGTAATCATGTCCCCCCCCCCCTGTCCCTCCTGTCCTCCAATGTCGTTAGGTCGAGTTCCCTTAACCTCTCATCGTAGGACATGCCCCTTAGCTCCTGAACTAGTCTCGTTGCAAACCTTTGCTCTTTCTCTAGTTTCCTGACGTGCTTGACCAGGTGTGGGTTCCAAACTGGTTCTGCATACTCCAATATAGGCCTGACGTACACGGTGTACAGAGTCCTGAATGATTCCTTGGTGAGATGTCGGATGCTATTTTTAGGTATGCTAGGCGCGCCCGTAAGCTGCACATTATATGTTGATGTGTCCCTCAGGAATGGTGCCCCGGTGCTAAACTCACCCCAAGATCCTCTTTCTTGACAGCGGTTTGTAGAGTCCTCTGTCCCCCCCTAGACCAGTACTCCGTCTTTGGTCTTTTTGCCCTTCCCCAAATCTTCATGACTTTACACGGTGGGGTTGAACTCCATGACTAATTTCTGGCCAGGCCTGCATCCTGTCTAGATCACTTGTAAGTTCAGTCAGCAATCAACTCTTGGTTATCTAGTCCGACCTGAATTCTTCTCATATAACTCACATCATCTGCAAACAGGAACACTTCTGAGTTCCCCCCTTTATTTCCCTTCCATCACGTCGTTCCACGTAACCAGAAACATGCACTGTTCCTAGCACTAACCCCTGTGGAACCCCATTCATAACAGCGCCCAGCTCTGACACCTCGTCACGTACCATGACTCGTTGATGTCTTCCCCGACAGATATTCCCTGATCCATTGCGGTGCCTTCCCTGTTATACCTGCCTGGAGTACCAGGCAGGTATAACAGGGAAATCACTGCAACTAATCTCTTGTGTGGAACTGTGTCAAAAGCCTTCTTACAGTCCAAGAAAATGCAATCTACCTACCCATCTCTCTTTTGTCTTACTGCCGTCACCCTGTCATAGAACTCCAGTAGGTTTGTGACATAGGATTTCCCATCCCTGAAATCATGCTGGTTGTCGCTGATAAGCTCATTCATTTCTAGGTGCTCCACCACTCTTCTCCTGACATGTCAGTGACACTAGTCTGAAGTTTAATGCTTCAGTCCTAGGAAGTCTAAGTCAATCCTCTAGACCTGAGCGTCGTTCTCACCAGCAAATTCTCCCTTGCTGTAATCTCACAAGCAAGGAGACACAAGCAGGGAAACACACAAGCAGGGAGACACAGGCAGCTGAAGTTACCAGACGAGTAATGGCAGGAGGAAGCAAATTCGAACACCCCACCCAGCTTCCTCTCTCCCTCAGTTACGAACACTTCAGAAACGTTTGTTACGATCCAGACCCTGATAAACATGGGCGTGCCAGACAACCACCACAACTCTCAGTCCTTAACTGGCCTATTATTATAATCAGTATAATTAAGTTTATTATTTATTATAATAATATTATTAATTATTATTATTACTTTTTGATTATTATTATTATTATTATTATTATTATTATTATTATATTATTTAATTATTATTATTATTATTGTTGTTGTTATTATTATTATTATATAGAAAAATGGTAAACATACAGGAGTCACAGTCACATGGTAGGCAACTAGGTTTGACCCAAGGCAAGGGAGAAGCTGCTTCACAGGCCTGATGTTGACAGGATGGACCAATGGTTGGCAGGGGTTGGACACAGTTAACAGGGGTTGGACATGGGTTGACAGTGGTTGGACACGGGTTGACAATGTTTGGACATCGCCGACAGGTTTTTGGACATAGGTTAAATAGGGCTAGACACGGGATGACCGCGCCTGGTGCGTGTCTAGGGCGTTGAAATACCTGCCAGCTGAAGTAAGTGAAACGCTGGATTAACACCTTGCCTATCCCATTCATTTCCGCTTAATGACCTCGAGAAAACATTTTTAGCGCTAATGATACCGAGGGAATAAAATGCCCCCGAAACCACATTAATTTATATATATATATATATATATATATATATATATATATAAATATATAAATATAAAGTATATTATATATATATTTATTATCACACTGGCCGATTCCCACCAAGGCAGGGTGGCCCGCAAAAGAAAACTTTCAACCATCATTCACTCCATCACTGTCTTGCCAGAAGGGTCCTTTACACTACAGTTTTTAAACTGCAACCTTAACACCCCGTCTTTTCAAGTGCAGGCGACTGTACTTCCCATCGCCAGGACTCAAGTCCGGCCTGCCCGGTTTCCCTGAACCCCTACATAAATGTTACTTTGCTCACACTCCAACAGCACGTCAAGAAATAAAAAAACCATTTGTCTCCATATCAAATCTAAACCAAACAACGCTCTACGCATGCCTCTGGAAGTCCAAGCCCCCGCACACTAAATCTCTTAAACACCCTCTCCCCAAACCTTTCCTATCCGACCCCTACCGCCGCCTTCCTACCACTACAGACTGATACACTCTTGAGTTATTCTGTTTCGCGCCATTCTCTCCACATGTCCGAACCACCACAACAACCCTTGCCTCAGGGCCCTATATGGACATACAGTTTTGGTAATCCCGCCACCCCCTCCAAACTTCCAAACTACGAATTCTCTGCATTAAATAATTCACCCACACATTGCCCTCAGACATGACATCTCCACTGCCTACACCTTCTCCTCGCTGCAACATTCATCACCCATGCTTCACTACCCATAAAAGAGCGTTGGTAAAACTACCCTCTCATAAACATAACCCCTCATTGTCCTCCAAGGAGCAAAGTTCTTTGTCTCCCACAGACCTCCCTAAGTTCACCACTCACCCTTTTCCCCACATCAATTCATGATTTCACCTCATCTTTCATAGCCCATCCGGCTGACACGTCACTCCCTAAATAAATCTGAATACATTCACCTCGCTCCCATACTCACTCCCTCCAATCTGAAAACCACTCTTTCATCACCTAATTTTTTTGTTATCCTCATAACCTTACTCTTTTTCCTGTATTCACTTCTCAATTTTCTTCTTTGCACACCCTATACCAAATTCATCCACCAATCTCTGCAACCTTCTCTTCAAACTCCCAAGAGCACAGTGTCCTCAGCAAAGAGCAACATGTGAAAACTCCCACTTAATGTGTGATTCTTTATCTTTTTAAAACCTCCACGCCTCTGCCCAGACCCCCTCGGCATTTACTTCTCTTACAACCCCATCTAAAATATATTAAACAACCTACTTTTACTGGGAATAATTTCCCTCTTTCCTCATACTCTAAAACTTTGAGCCTCACTATCCTCGAAACACCTTTTCACTGCTTCAGTAACCTACCTCCTACACATAGAACACTCGCAACATCTGCACATTGCCATCCCCTATCCACCCTTCTTACGCCTTTTCCAAATCCATAAAAGCCACAAAGACCCTCTTAAAGCCTTATCTAAATACTGTTCACTGTTGATATGTTTCACTGTAAACACCTGGTTCCACACACCCCCCCTACCGTTTCCTAAAAGCCTCCTTGTCATCGCTATCCTATCTCCTGTCTTACTCTTTTAATTTCTTTTAATAATTAACTCACGCATACACTATGCCAGGTATACTCAACAGACTTATCCCCCTAAAATTTTTTGCACTCTCTTTTATCCCCTTTGCCTTAATACAAAGGAACAACGCAATGCTCGTCTGCATGCCAATCCCAAGGGTACCTTACCCCTCTTCCATACATTTATTAAATAATTGCAACCAATCCTACTCCAAAACATATCCCCACCTGCTTTTAACCATTTCTATCTTTATCCCATCAATCCCGGCTGCCTTACCCCCTTCCATTTACTACAGCTCTACCACGAACTCCCCCACACCCTCACAACTGGCTCTTCCTCACTCCTACACAAGATTTGTTCCTCCTTGCCCTAAACACTAAATCACGCTTCCCTATCATCATCACATTGAACAAATCCTCAAAATATCCCCCTCCCCCCCATCTTCCCAATACCTCTAACTCTCCATTTAATAACTCTCCTCTCCTTTTTATTAACTGACAAATCCATTTGTTCTCTAGCTTTCTTAACTTGTTAATCTCACTCCAAAACTTTTTCCTTATATTCAACAAAATTTGTTGATCAACAATATAACCCACTCTCTCATTTTCTCTCTTTTTACATTGCATCAACCACTCTCTTAACCACCTCTTCTTTTTCTCCACATACCTTCCACCTTGCATCACTTCTACTTTGTAAAAACTTCTCATATGCTAACTATTTTCTCACGTTACTACTCTCTCACATCATCATTCCACATCGCTCCTCTTCCCTCCCGCACACCACTTTACCCTGTAACCACAAACTTCTGCTGAACACTCTAACACTACATTTTTAAACCTACCCCATACCTCTTCGACCCCATGCCTATGCTTCTCATACCCATCTATTCCTCCAATAGCTGTTTATATCTTACCCTACTGCCTCCTCATTTATTTTATAAACCTTCACCTCTCTCTTCCTTGATGCTTCTCTTCCCCTTGTAATCCCATCTAACCTTTTACTCTCAAGTGTTAACTTACAACTAGAAAGTGATTTTTCCCAAAATTCCTGATATATCTGTGGCCCCTCTATAAACATTACAACCTGAAGTCTACTAACAGTCTTTATCTATCAATACAAAATCCAACAAACTCTGTCATTTCGCCTACGTCATATCTTGTATACTTATTTATCCTCTTTTTCTTAAAATATGTATTACCTATAACTATATATATATATACATATATATATAATATATAATATATATATATAATATATATCTAGATATATATATATATATATATATATATATATATATATATACATATATGCAATAAGATCACAGTAAACAGGTGATTTCAGAAAATCCAAAAACAACCAACTGTGAAAGAATAGAGAATTCCAAGCGCTTTCGTGACTACTCACATTATCAAGGAACAATGAAAGTAAAGCATCCAAGGAAGGTATATAAGGGGTCCTTGGCCAACACCTCACTAATTCAGATCCCACAACAGTTAAACACCTACGCGCGACAGGCCCAACTTTACAGTCCTTCGCACAACTCACCAACAAACTTATTCTACCCAAGAAATAAGAAATTTTAAAAAATATTATTTGTCCAGTGTATTATTAAATTCTTTCAAATTTATTTAATTATAAATGGATCTAATTTATATAACCAAAGGAAGATATACATATTTATTGTCAAAACTGCTTTTTATGAAACAAGATTCAAATAAATTCCTGTCGACCATGGACTTGCTTAGTCCAACAGTTCTCACTTTTGAAATCAATTTTGGATGGTTAAAATCTCTACAAGAAATAAATAGAGCATTGGAATCTTGTCCAGATCTAATGCTATATTTAATGATTGTTTTTAACTTAGTTCGAGATATTTTTACCTATTTGACCGAATAAACTTTATCGCAATTTTACAAGGAATCATTATAGAACACATCCATCACATTTTGGGTTGAATTCTTTATCAAAAGTTTTTTTACTGTAACAAGATTTTGAATACAACTTTAATATTAAAAGTCTTTATGAAGAGAAAGGCATATCAACCAAGTATTCATGGTAATGGGAACCAACATCTTTTTTAGTTGAAAAGGCTGGTTGTCCCCTTTTTGGATTGTAAAAAAGCATTTCTAGCAACTTAAAAGATTTATCAATTACATTTCTTGGGGCATTTAAATCATTACCTATTTCATAAATATTTGGATAGTTCCTCATCTATGAACCAGGACTACAAATTCGTAAAGCTCATCAAAAACATTGATGAGAAAATAGACAGTTTAGACTCCAATCTGATCGAAGAATAATAGTGGGACATAGGAACAGTTATTTGTAGGTTTTCTGTAAATTTAAGGCTTAATATTAAAGTTTTATTCAAAAATCTCGATACAGTAAAAAAAAAAATCTTTTGATAAAGAATTCCCCTCAAAATTGGCCGCTGATGGATGTGTCATAAGATTCCTTGTAAAAATTTGCGATAAAGTTTTATTACGGTCAAACCTGGTGAAAAATCTCGAACTAAAGATTAAAACAACATAAATATAGCATTTAGAATGTACAAGATTCCAATGCTCTATTTATTCATGTAGAATATTTTAACCCATCCAATTGATTTCAAAAAGTTTTGAGAAAGTAGTATCAAGCAATCCATGTCGAGACAGGAATATAATTGATACTTGTTTCATAAAAAGCAGTTTTGACAATAATATGAATATTTCCTTTGGTTTATATAAATTAGATCCATTTGGTAATTAATAGAATTTGGAAGAATTTAAATATACAACTGGACAAATAATAATTTTTTAAAATTTCTTTATTCTATGGGTAGAATAGTTTGTTGGTGAGTTTGTGCAAAGGACCTGTCCAGTTGGCAGTGCCGCGTCAGTGGTTAACTGTTAGATGGGCTCGATAGTGAGGTGTTGGCCAGACCCCATAAATACCTTCTTGGATGCTTTATTTCATATTTTTCTTGATAATGTGAGAGTCACGAAAGCGCTTGGGCATTCTCTAATCTTTCACAGTGGTTGTTTTGCAATATATATTACAGATATATAAATATATTAAATATATATATATTCTATATATATAGTATAATTATAATATATATATATAATAAAATAAAATTATATATATATATATATATATAATATATATAGAGGAGCCTTTTGAACCAAGTGAGAGAGTAATTGTGGTAGGGGATGAATGCTAAAGTAGGAAAACTTTTAGAGGAGGGTGTGGTAGGTAGTTGGGGTGCAGGTGTAAAGATAATGGGAGCCCTTTGATGAACTTTGTATAGAAAGGGGTTTAGTATATAAGGTAATACCAATTTTAAGAAAAGAGGATTAATATATACACGATATGATGTAGGGCGAAATGACAGTAGTTTGTTGGATTTTATGTATTGGTAGTATAAAAGACTGTTGAGTAGACTTCATGATGTACAAGATTATAGAGGGTCCACAGATATCATCAATCACTTTCAAGTTTGTAGCAAAACTACCCTGGATAGTAAAAGTTAGATGGGATACAAGTAGAATAGAAGCTTCAGGGAAAGAGAGTTAAAGGTTTATAAACTAAAAGAGGAAAGCAGTTAGGGTAATGATATAAACACTATTGGAGATAGATGGTGCTAGACATACAGAGCGCACGTCTGTGGCCGATGGTATTCTGGAACGAGTATGAAGATGGGTAGGGTATAGGTCAGTAAAAAATGTAGTGTTAGATGATGTGTCATGTGATTTCAGAGCAGAAGTTTGTGGTTACAGGAAAGAGGGTGCAAGGAGGGAATAGGAGCGATTGGTGGAAATGATGATGTAAAGAGAGAGTATAAGGGAGAAAAAAGTTAGATATAGAAGTTTTTAACAAATTAAGAAGTGATGCAAGGAGGGAAGAGTATATGAGAAAAATAGAGAATTTTAAGAGAGTGTGTGCAGCAATGTAAAAAGAGAGCAAGTATGAGAGAGTGGGTGAGATGTATCAACAATTATGTTGAAAATAAGAAAAAGTTTTGAGTGAGATTAACAAGTTAAAAGAAAGCCTAGACAAATGGATTTGTCAGTTAAAAATAGGAGAGGAGAAGTTAATAATGGAGATTAGAGTATTGGAAGATGCAGGAATAATTTGAGGAATTGTTAAATGTTGATGAAGATAGGGAAGCTGAGATTTCGTATAGGGCAAGGAGGAATAACATCTTGGTAGGAGTTGATGGAAGAGTCAGTTGTGAGTGTGGGGGAAGTTCGTGAGGCAGTAGGTAAAATGATAGGGGTAAGGCAGCCGGGAATTGATGGGATAAAGATAGAAATGGTTAAAAGCAGTGGGGCTATATTTTTTGAGTGGTTGGGGCAATATTTAATAAATGTATGGAAGAAGGGTAAGGTACATAGGGATTGGCAGAGAGCTGCATATTCCTTTGTATAAAGGCAAGGGACTAAAAGAGAGTGCAAAAATTATAGGGGGAAAATCTGTTGAGTGTACCTGGTAAAGTGTAAGGTAGGAGTTATAATATGAAAGAATTAAGAGTAGACGAGAATAGGATAGCAGATGAACAAGGAGGCTTTAGGAAAGGTAGGGGGTGTGTGGACCCAGGTGGTTTTACAGTGAAACTACATATGAACAGATATTAGATAAGGCTAAAGAGGTCTTGTGTCATTTATGGATTTGGAAAATCGTATGACAGGGGTGGATAGGGGGCAATGTGGCATGATGTTTGCAAGTGCGGTGTAGGAGGGTAGGTTTACTGAAAGCATGAATAGTTTATACGAGATAGTGAGCTCAAGTTAGAGTATTAGGAAAGGAGGGGAATTTTTTCTCCAGTAAAAGAGGCCTAAGACAAGGATGTGTGATGTCACACCGTGGTTGGTTTTAATATATTTAAAGATGGGGTTGTAAGAGAAGTAAATGCGAGGGTCTTCAGGCAAGAGGCGTGGCGAGATAAAAGATAAAGAAACACACCAAAGTGGAGTTGTCACAGCTGCTCGTTTTGCTGACGACACTGTGCTCTTGGAGATTCTGAAGAAGAAGTTGCAGAGATTGGTTGATGAATTTGTTTAGGGTGTGCAAAAGAAGAAAATTAAAGGTGAATACTGAAGAGTAAGGTTATGAGGATAACAAAAAGATTAGGTATAAAAATGAATATCAGATTGAGGGAGAGCCGCTGACACCCACTCCCCAAATTCTGAATACGTTCACCTCCTCCATACCCCCCCCTCCAATCGATATTCAATCTTTCATCCCCTAATCTTTTTTTTATCCTCAAACCTTACTCTTTCCTGTATTCCCCTTTTAAATTTTTCTTCTTTTGCACACCCAAATCCAAATTCATCCACCAATCTCGCAGCTTCTCTTCAGAATCCCCCAAGAGCACAGTGTCATCAGCAAGAGCAGCTGTGACAACTCCACTTTGTGTGTGTTTTCTTTATTTTTTAACTCCACGCTTTTGCCAAGACCCCGCATTTACTTCTCTTACAACCCCATCATAAATAAAATTAAAAAAACCACGGTGACATCACACATCCTTGTCTAAGGCCTACTTTTACGGGAAAAAATTTCCCTCTTTCCTACATACTCTAACTTGAGCCTCACTATCCTCGTAAAAACTCTTCCTGCTTTCAGAAACCTACCTCCTACACCATACACTTGCAACATCTGCCACATTGCCCCCCTACCCACCCTGTCAAAACCCTTTTCCAAATCCATAAATGCCACAAAGACCTCTTTGCCTTATCTAAATACTGTTCACTTATATGTTTCACTAAAAACCCACCTGGTCCACACACCCCCTACCTTTCCTAAAGCCCCTTGTTCATCCTATCCTATTCTCCGTCTTACTCTTAATTCTTTTAATTTTAACTCTACCATACACTTTACCGGTACACTCAAAACTTATCCCCCTATAATTTTGCACTCTCTTTTTTCCCCTTGCCTTTTTACAAAGGGAAATATCATGCTCTCTGCCAATCCCTAGGTACCTTACACCTCTTCCATACATTATTAAATTATATATATATATATATATAATATAATATATATATAATATATATATAATATATAAATATATAATATATATAAAACAAAAATTAAATAAAATTATATATATAATATATAATATATATATATATATATATATATATATATAAAAAAAGAAAAATATAATAAAATATATATATATATATATATAATATATATAATAAAATATATATATATAATATAAAATATATATATATATATATATATAATATATATATAATAATATTCAACATATGTGAGGTATGTGGGTAGGGAGGAGTACCAAGACCACTAGCGTGTGATACGAATCTGAGCCGAGATGAGTACTGATGCTGCCTCAGGATGCTGGGCCTCCACCTCAGCACTCGCCGATTACTAGGGGAACTGGTAGTAATCAGGTTTGATCCGAGGAGAGATATGGATAGTTCCAGTTTTGATGAATATGACACATGGGCAACACCTGGGTATCTTCATGGGGAAGATGTGTCACTAACCAGTGGCTCATGCTTAGTTCAGTTGAGAGATTATATACTTCAGACAGTGGAAAATGAGGTAGTCAGTCCCTCAACCTTGACAGAAGATGTTTAGTACCTCAGTCTTAGTAGAAGGTGTTCAGTCCCTCATTCTTATTAGAAGGTGATCAGTCCTCATTCTTGATAGGTGTTCAGTCCCTCAGTCTTGATAGTAGGTGGTCAGATCCTCAGTCTTGATAAAACGTGTTCAGTTTCTTAGCGTTGAGAAAAGGTGTTCAGTCCCTCAGCCTTGACAGAAGGTGTTCAGTCCTTCGGTCTTGATAGAAGGTGTTCAGTCCCTCAGTCTTGATAGGTGTTCAGTCCCTTCGTCTTGATAGGTGTTCAGTCCCTCAACCTTGATCAATCTGTACAAGAGACATGAGGATGGTATACTAATATACTGTAGTCAGATGAAGTGCAGCAGATGAAGGCATCACGACAGGTGGACGGGACCCACTAGAGGAAGCAGGTCGTACCCAAGAGATGAACTGGAGTGTAGCAATAGAGTTGTAGAAGATATCTTCTGTGCCAAGATTACATGGTGCTGTTGTATCAGACAAAGAAATCTGTCTCACACATAACACACTTTCTCTCTCTCTCTCTCTCTCTCTCTCTCTCTCTCTCTCTCTCTCTCTCTCTCTCTCTCTCTCTCTCTCTCTCTCTCTCTCTCTCTCTCTCTCTCTCTCTCTCTCTCTCTCTCTCTCCCCAGCTCACCTGTGTCCCAGGTAGAATACATAATACACGAGGTTATCAATACCAGATAAATGTCACATGTATTACGCTCTACCATAAAAGAATTCGCCTTTACTCTCCTTGGTATTACGTTTTCTTGAGGATGACGAAGGGTTCTTGATCAGAGGAGTCTGAGCTGCTTTCCGCCCTTGGAACAAATCTCGCTGCCCCCACCCCCCTTTCTTTCATACAGTTTAGCGCTTCCTCATCAATGTGGTGGTAAGGTCAGGCCAGCATTTGTATTCCAAGGTAATTGGTTCTGTATATTGATAATCACACTATCGTATAATGACGGTTACGGTGTCGTATAATGGTCACGGTAGTTATAATGGCGGTCACGGTACTGTATAATGATCACGGTGCCACATAATGACTGTCATGGTATCATATAATGACTATCACAGTATCGTATAATGGTCACGGTAGCGCATAATGATGATCACGACAGCATATAATGACGTTCACAGTATTGTATAAGGACGGTCACGGTACCAAGAAAGATGGCCAGTATGTAAGCCAGCTGTCGGCTTTAAAGGGTCTGACTGAGCAAAAGTCGATTAATTGAGTATGAAGTCTATCTACTACACAAGGGTCCTTAAGGCTGTATATAGCCTCATCACCACCACTCAGGAGTATTTTAATTTTTAAAAGAGGGATTACAGTAACCTCTAAGTGTATATACACTGAGAGGAATACACATCTCAAATGTGTAGAACCGACAAGTTGATAAATTAGACACAAGTGCAACACTTGGGTATCTTTATTGAGGAAACGTTTCGCCACATCAAACTTGATGGACTGACCACATCGACTCAAGGCTGAGGGACTGATTACCTCAAACTCCTGTTCTTCAATGCTCTCCTTTGTATGGACTGATGAAGCCACTGTGTGGCGAAACGTTTCCTCAATAAAGATACCCAAGTGTTGCACATGTATCTAATTTATCAACATCTCAAATGTATATACTACCCTAAGCAAGCCAACCCTTCTCTGAGAGGTTAGAATGCCCCAGCACTGCCCTTCCCCCAGGGTAGCTAGTCTCGTCCACTGACCGCTAGATGGCTCTGGCCACTCGTACGTTCAGTTAGCTAAGATGACTTAAGGGATCGTGGTTTTGTACCGCAGTTTCGAGCAAAGAGCGATATATACCATTGCAAAGAACCAGGGTAGGCATGACAGCAACGTGCATCCCGTTGATGCACTCGACACATGCAATACTCATGATACATATGAAAGAATTATTATTATCAATATTATATTATCATTACTATTATTATTATTATTACTATTATTATTATTATTACTATTATTATTATTATTGTTATTATTATTATTATTATTATTATTATTATTATTATTATTATTATTTTTATCATATTTATTATACTATTATTATTATTATTATAACTTATTATTATTATTACTATTATTATTAGTATTAGTAGTAGTTGTAGTTGTAGTAGTAGTAATAGTAGTAGTAGTAGTCGTAGCTGTAACAGTAGTAGTAATAACAGTATATTAATCGGGAAGCGCTAAACCTGTAGGAGTCAAACAATACTACGAGTGAACGAGATACAATCAAATTTGACCCGAGGAAAGGAGAGGGCAACTCGAGTTTCTTGGATCAAGAGCCCTGTACCAGAGCTACCTCCCGCAGCTCTGGTACAGCGGCTGCGGGAGGCGCCGATTATTATTTTTACTGTCATTATTATTATTCTTATCGTTAATACAGTTACTGTATAATTTATTCTACTACTGTATTCACTGAGGTTTATGAGTCCTGAATAATTCAGGTGAAATTTATTTACTAAGCTAATGAATATTAATATAAATTACGAATATTAAAATGATTATATAATTGCAAGCATTTGTCAAGCAACATTTTAATTAAAAAATATTATTGTTAATGATGATGATGATGATGATTATGATAATAATAATAATAATAATAATAATAATAATAATAATAATATAATTATATTATCATTATTATTATTATAATTATTATTAATGATTCATTTTAAAGTTATTGATGTTCTTCAAGATACACAGACACAGGCCATTTAACTTTACACTCAACATTAACTCATGATTTTAACAGGAGCTTCAAAGCCTTTTAACTTTTTTTAAACATCAATGTCAAAAGGTAAAAACAACTTCGTGACAGTACCGGTTAAGAGATGATGATTATAGTGCATGGAGAAGATAATCACTGCTTGCGCTGACTTAGAGGAGATAATCACTGCTTACGCTGATTGGAAGTTAAGAAAACAAGCCTCGGATCTCGTCAATGATTATTTAGAGGGGTTTAAAAAAAAACGATTGGTCTTCAGGGGTGAAGGACTATGGATCAGATAAGAATTGTCTATCTTACCCCTTTCCTTTGATCAAAGCTGATTACCTTCCAGTTCCCAGAAGCGCTGTGTGACTCCCTTTGGGCCTAGAGCTGCATTCCTACTGAGGAATTCTGTCCTTATGACTGCTGGCAGTAAACCAGGTTGAATTCCAACACACAAATCTCTATATGGAAGTGACTGCGGTTTGTGGACAAATGGCTTTAAACAGACAAATGGCAGCAGAAAGGTACCTAAAGCAAAGAAGAACCTCTTATTTAAAAATGGTTTTATCCCATGGGGAAGCTTATTTATACAAGGGTATTCATTAAGTACAACTCCCCTATATAAGCCATTTTTCATAAACACAATCGTAAAGTGTATCGAAAACTGAGTAACATGTACTGTGATGGCCTTTCCACGAGCTATTTAATTTTGGCTGTACGTTTTCAATCGCAATTACGAAAAAAAAGTGTACTATACGGAGGAAGTTTTTAAGAGAGCTGTACTAGACAATGACAACGATAAAGCTCAATATTCGTCAGTTTCTGACAAAAAAAATACATAAAACATATCCAAAATGGAACTGACTTTGCATGGAAATACCTACAAGATGAACTGAATGACCCTTAGATGCATTGGCTTCCATTAAGCAAGTGCGGTACCAGATCCAAACTGTGATGATGTTGGTAGAATTACCGACAATATGTTAGGTAAAAGGACACAAGTGCAACTAATGGGACATTTTATTGTGGCAACGTTTCGCTCTCCAGAAGCTCTGTTGCATTAGCTGCACTTGTGTCCTTTTACTTAACAAATTCAAATTCTTCAAAGTGGTAAACCGTAGCTGGTGAAGAGCTCTTGATGCGAGAAAACAGAGCTTGTCTCCCGTGGTTGCCTCCCTGTCCACCTTCCTCTCTCATTTCCGCCAGAAGTTACAACTTGCAGCCAATGCCAGCTTTTCAACGCGCAACATGTACGTCAAGACGTCTACTCTCTTTTTTCTTCCCCCTGGAAGAGGAAGGATCCGAGGCTCGTATTTATCCGAGGCAAAGATGAAGAGAACTAACTGCCAGTCGGCCGTGTACTCATTAGCCAAATGTTTAATTAGCGAAGTCCAATTAGCCTGTCTAACCAGGAACTGATCAGTCACAAGTTGCGCTTCTCAAAGGCCCGCCGTGGTCCTCAGCCTGTACATGCCCCGATAGATTCGTGCTTGCCCTGTTTGCTTCTTGCCCAAGCATTCGAGCAGGTGTGTGTCTACGCATTACCGTGTTTGTTTGCTCGTCGATCTACTCACGTAGTCCAATTACCTGCTTCCTTTGTCGATCCATCGGTTCTATTTACGTCTCAATCAATGTTTTCTCTCCAAACAAGTATTTCCATTTTCGTTTATTTATATCCCTTCTTCTCTACGTCTCTTGTAGGCCTTCTGACTTTCTAACCTTGACTCATGTACATAGATATTACCCGACAGCTCCTAATTTAGATAAAAATAGATAGTTATCACCACATACCTTCGGTGTAGACTTCCGAGGTCTCTGTTTTGTGTCATTCCCATGTACTCCCAGGTGCTATGTCTTTCCCATGTACTCCCAGGTACTATGTCTTTCCCATGTACTCTAGGAATTCCCTTATCCACCTATTCTGCTTACTGACCTTTCCACTTACACTGTAAATGTAAATATCTGTCCTTACTGCCTAATTATCTATCCATCTATTTTGAATGTTTGCTAATCTGCCTGATCAACGAATTTCCCTATTACACTATTTCTCTGTGTTGCCCAGTCTGTTATGTTTGTAAAATACCGTGGTACTTCTTTGTGTTGATAATTATTAATATTATCCAAAGAATCAGAGCTACCCTTATTTTCTTTCGATCGAATTTGCCTTGCCTCCCATTTTCCGTGCGTTGAGCGACCTTCCCATGACTACACTAACAGTCACCAAGGTACTGAGAAGTAGCTCTCTCGGGTATATACTATGAAGCTAATATGAAAGTTAAAGTCTGCGCTATTCAGGTAAGTCCAGAAGAAGAATAGAAGCAAAAATACCTTGGTTGGAAAGATTCACAGCTAACCCACAATACCTTGGCTGGAAACATTCCTAACTACCTCACAATACTGGTACCTTAGCTGGAAAGATTCTTATCTAGCTCTAAATACTCGTACCTTGGCTGGAAAGATTCACAACTAACCTACAATAGTTTGGCAGGAAAGATTCACAACTAACTCACAATAACTTAGCTGGAAAGATTCATAACTAACCCACAATAACTTGGCTGGAAAGATTCACAAATAAACCACAATACCGTAACTGGAACACTTCAGAATTAACCCACAGTCCCGTGACTGGAACACTTCACAGCTAACCTATAATATCGTGACTGGAACACTTCACAAATAACCCCTCACCTAAGAGAGAACACTTTACTCGACGTTTAGGTCCGTCCCGAACCAATTCTGAGCTGAAAACTGTCTGGGGAGGACCGAAACGTGTCTAAAACCCCCCTAAATGTGGATTATAAGTGAATTAAGTAAATCCAAAGAGTACGAGCATAACAACCATCTCACTTAATCACTTAATAACGAAAAGAACTCTAAATTTGTTTTACCTTATTAATGAGTATTTATCTTCAGAGTTCAAAAATATACTTTTTGGGGGGTTATTAAACCACATTGTGTGTATTACTGAAAAAAAAATAATCAATGAGAGCTATTGTTGAGGAATGGTAAGATTCTTGTCGAAAAAAGGCAATGCATTTTGATTTTGTAATTAAGAAGATAATACAATGGAACATGTGATCTCTCGGTGTTGTCAGTGGTGGAACTGGTTGTTGTCAGTGGTGGAACTGGATGTTGTCAGTGGTGGAACTGGTTGTTGTCAGTGGTGGAACTGGTTGTTGTCAGTGGTGGAACTGGTTGTTGTCAGTGGTGGAACTGGTGTTGTCAGTGGTGGAACTGGTTGTTGTCAGTGGTGGAACTGGTTGTTGTCAGTGGTGGAACTGGTGTTGTCAGTGGTGGAACTGGTTGTTGTCAGTGGTGGAACTGGTTGTTGTCAGTGGTGGAACTGGTTGTTGTCAGTGGTGGAACTGGTTGTTATCAGTGGTGGAACTGGTTGTTGTCAGTGGTGGAACTGGGTGTTGTCAGTGGTGGAACTGGTTGTTGTCAGTGGTGGAACTGGTTGTTGTCAGTGGTGGAACTGGTTGTTGTCAGTGGTGGAACTAGGTGTTGTCAGTGGTGGAATTGCTTGTCATTGGTGGAACTGGTTGTTGTCAGTGGTGGAACTGGGGTTGTCATGTGAACGGTTGTATCGTGGTGGAACTGGTTTTGTCATGTATGTTGTCAGTGGTGGAACTGGTTGTTGTCAGTGGATGGAACTGGTTGTTGTCAGTGGTGGAACTGGTTGTTGTCAGTGGTGGAACTGGTGTTGTCAGTGGTGGAACTGGTTGTTGTCAGTGGTGGAACTGGTTGTTGTCAGTGGTGGAACTGGTGTTGTCAGTGGTGGAACTGGTTGTTGTCAGTAGGTGGAACTGGTTGTTGTCAGTGGTGGAACTAGGTGTTGTCAGTGGTGGAATGTCTTGTCATTGGTGGAACTGGTTGTTGTCAGTGGTGAAACTAGGTTTGTCAGTGGTGGAACTGGTTGTTGTCAGTGGTGGAACTGGGTTTGTCAGGTATGGTTGTGTCATGTGAAGGTTGTTCAGTGGTGGAACTGGTTGTTGTCAGTGGTGGAACTGGTTGTTGTCAGTGGTGGAACTAGGTGTTGTCAGTGGTGGAACTGTTGTTGTCAGTGGTGGAACTGGTGTTGTCGTGGTGGAACTGGTTGTTGTCAGTGGTGGAACTGGTTGTTGTCAGTGGTGGAACTGGTGTTGTCAGTGGTGGAACTAGGTGTTGTCAGTGGTGGAACTAGGTGTTGTCAGTGGTAGAACTGGGTGTTGTCAGTGGTGAACTAGGTGTTGTCAGTGGTGGAACTAGGTGTTTCAGTGGTGGAAACTGGTTGTTGTCAGTGGTGAACTAGGTGTTGTCAGTGGTGGAACTAGTTGTTGTCAGTGGTGGAACTAGGTTGTTGTCAGTGGTGGAACTAGGTGGATGTTGTCAGTGGTGGAACTAGGTTGTTGTCAGTGGTGGAACTAGGTGTTATCAGTGGTGGAACTGGTTGTTGTCAGTGGTGGAACTGGGTGTTGTCAGTGGTGGAACTGGTTGTTGTCAGTGGTGGAACTGGTTGTTGTCAGTGGTGGAACTGGTTGTTGTCAGTGGTGGAACTGGGTGTTGTCAGTGGTGGAACTGGTTGTTGTCAGTGGTGGAACTGGTTGTTATCAGTGGTGGAACTGGTTGTTGTCAGTGGTGGAACTGGTTGTCGTCAGTGGTGGAACTGGTTGTTGTCAGTGGTGGAACTGGTTGTTGTCAGTGGTGGAACTAGGTGTTGTCAGTGGTGAAATTGCTTGTCATTGGTGGAACTGGTTGTTGTCAGTGGTGAAACTAGGTATTGTCAGTGGTGGAACTAGGTGTTGTCAGTGGTGGAACTGGTTGCTGTCAGTGGTGGATATAGGTGTTCAGTGGTGGAGCTTCTTGTTGTCAGTGGTGGAACTAGGTGTTGTCAGTGGTGGAACTAGGTGTTGTCAGTGGTGGAACTTCTTGTTGTCAGTGGTGGAACTAGGTGTTGTCCGTGGTGGAACTAGATGTTGTCAGTGGTGGAACTGGTTGTTGTCAGTGGTGGAACTAGGTGTTTTCAGTGGTGGAACTAGGTGTTGTCAGTGGTGGAACTAGGTGTTGTCAGTGGTGGAACTAGGTGTTGTCAGTGGTGGAACTAGGTGTTGTCAGTGGTGGAACTAGGTGTTGTCAGTGGTGGAACTAGGTGTTGTCAGTGGTAGAACTGGTTGTTGTCAGTGGTGTAACTAGGTGTTGTCAGTGGTGGAACTAGGTGTTGTCAGTGGCAGAACCGGATGTTAAAGTGATAGCAGATT
>NC_069445.1:13760921-13790921 GCF_026875155.1 Cherax quadricarinatus
AGAATTAAGAGTTTGCAGTGTTCGGAGGCGGCTTGCGTCTATTCGGCTCTCTCTCTCACACAGTGGATTAGCCTTAAGCCGATCAGGTCAGGTAAATTGCTAATGAGAAATATCCAATTCCACGAAGCACCTGGCTCGCTACGAGCACCTATTTACCTATCAGGTACGACCACTACCACCACCATCTCCCACGTAGTCCCACTGCCACCATGAGACCCCAGGTACCACTACTACTATCATCAGCTGCCGAGGTAAACTGAGACATCTGGTTTTAGGGATTTAGTGTATTGTTGGAGTGTAAATACAGTAACGTATGTAAAGGATTTAGGGTCTTGGGTCCTGGAGGTTGGTAGTACAATGCCTACACTCTGAAGGATGGATGAGGATGTTACAGTCCTGGAGGTGGGAAGTACGGTACTTGCACTCTGAGGGATGGGTGGGGATGTTACAGTCCTGAAGGTAGGAAGTGCATTACCTGCACTCTGAAGGATGGGGTGAGGATGTTATAGTACAGAGATCCATTTGAACTGTTATGAACTGCCTGAACTGTCAAGGCTTCCTTTTCTGGAGAGAATTACTCTACCCCGGTGGGAAACGGCCGATTGGTTAAAAAATACAAATGTGGATAATAGAATTACAGTGACACGTGTCGCACAAGGAGAGCTCTTTATCAGGTCTTAATAAATGGCTCTGATTGAACGAAACGTTGTCTTTGTATTACCAAGAAAAAAGAGAAGAAGGTGGCAGATTTGTAAACTAGAAGTCACCCACCCACACAATAAACACACCCACACACACCCATAAAAAAAATACACCACCAACCACTTCACTAAAATAATAACAAAAGATAAAAATCATTAACAGATCTAAAAAAAAATCCGGATTAACAATTGAGGAAAATGCCAATTTTTCTTTTATTTACCATTATTTATTTTATATTTTTTTTTATTTAAATTTTTATTTTAAATATTATTATTTATATATATATATATATTATATTATTATATATATATATATTATATATATATATATATATATTTTATTATATATAAATAAACTTTTTCCCTCAGAAAATTTTATGGTTAATAGTGGTTGGAGGATCTTCGTTTTTTTCGGGGCCCCGGAGGTGCAGGGCAAATATCCTTTTTCTTGTTTTACTTCTGTGGGGGGTTAAAAAAATATTTGTGTGAGCAGATTTATTTTTGTTCTTTTGGTAATGTACATTTCCGATGTCTCGGTTTCGGACAAAATTATGCTGTTGTCAAAACGTTGTGCAACACACACACACACCACAACCACAAAACACACTGATTTGTACCGTCAGGACATAATACTTTCGTATATCTTTTTTTTTTTTTTGCATTTTTAATTTATTTTGGGAGGGCCCTGCGCCGAATGAGGCGGGGATAAAATTCTCATCTATTTTTGAGATAACTCCCGTTGAAACTCATTATGTAGGGCTTCATGTTTGCAGGAAGTGCCCGGAGGTTTTTCGCAGGCAGCGCCCGGAGGTTATCGCAGGCAGTGCCTGGGGTTATCGAGGGGCTGAAAGGAGGTTTTGCAGGCGCTGCCCGGAGGGTTTTCGCATGCACCTGCCTGGAGGGTTTTCGCAGGCAGCTGCCGAAGGTTATCGCAGCAACTGCCTGGAGGTTTCGCAGGCAGCTGCGTGGAGGCTATCGCAGGCAGCTCCTGGAGGTTATCGAGGCAGCTGCCCGGGGTTATCGCAGGCAGCTGCCCGAAGGTTTTGAGGCAGCTGCCTGGAGGGTTTTCGCAGGCAGCTGCGTGGGGGCTATCGCAGGGCTGCCGGAGGTTTTCGCAGGAAGCTGCCTGGAGGGTTATCGCAGGAGTGCCCGGAGGCATCGCAGGCAGCTCCCGGAGGTTATCGCAGGCAGCTGCCTGGGGGTTATCGCAGGCAGCTGCGTGGAGGCTTCGCGGGAGCTGCCTGGAGGTTATCGCAGGCAGTGCCTGAGGTTTTCGCAGGGGGCCTGCCTGGGGTTTTACGCGGAGCTGCCTGGGGTTTGCAGGCAGCTGCGTGGAGGCTATCGAGGCAGCTGCCTGGAGTTATCGCAGGCACTGCCTGGAGGTTATCGCAGGCAGCTCCCGGGAAGGCTATCGCGGGCAGCTGCCTGGGGGTTTATCGCAGGCAGCTCCCGGAGGTTATCGCAGGCGGGGGGCGGGGCGTGGGAGGTTATCGCGGCAGCTCCCGGGGTATCGCAGGCGGTGCCTGGAGGTTTATCGGAGGCCACCCCTGGTGGAGGCTATCGGGGCAGCTGCGTGGAGGCTATCGAGGAGCGCCTGGGGTTTTCGCAGGCAGTGCGTGGAGGCTATCGAGCAGCTCCCCTGGAGGTTACGCAGGCGCTCCTGGAGGTTATCGCAGGCACTGCGGGGAGGCTATCGCAGGCAGCTGTGGGGTTACCCAAGGCAGCTGCCTGGGGGGTTATCGCAGGCAGCTGCCTGGGGTTATCGACGAGCTGCTGGGGTTATCGCAGGCAGTGCCTGGAGGCTACGCAGGCGCTGTGGAGGTTACGCAGGCAGTGCCTGGGGGTTATCGAAAGGCAGCTGCGTGGGGTATCGCAGGAGCTGCCTGGAGGTTACGCAGGCGCTGCCTGGGGGTTTATCGCAGGCGCTGCCGGAGGCTATCGCGGCGCTGCCTGGAGGTTTCGCAGGCACTGCCTGGGGTTATCGCGGCAGCTGCCGGGGCATCGCAGGCGCTGCTGGAGGTTATCGCAGGCAGCTCCCCTGGAGGTTTCGAGGCAGCTGCGGGAGGTTATGCAGGCAGTGCCTGGAGGTTATCGCGGCAGCTGCCTGGGGGGGTTTCGAGGCAGCTGCCTGGGGGCTATCGGGCAGTGCCTGGAGGTTATCGCGGCAGCTCCCTGGAGGTTATCGCAGGCGCTCCCGGGGAGGCTATCGCAGGCGGGTCCCTGGGGGTTTCGCAGGCAGCTGTGGGGTTATCGCAGGCAGCTGCCTGGGGCTTCGCAGGCAGCTGCCTGGAGGTTATCGCAGGCAGCTGTCTGGGGGCTATTCGCAGGCAGCTGCCTGGAGGTTTTCGCAGGCAGCTGCGTGGAGGCTTTCGCAGGCAGCTGCCTGGAGGTTATCGCAGGCAGCTGCTGGAGGTTATCGCAGGCAGCTTCCTGAAGGTTTATCGAAACGCAGCTGCCTGGGGGTATCGCAGGCAGCTGCCTGGAGGCTATCGCAGGAAGCTCCCTTTGGAGGTTAAACGCAGGCAGCTGCCTGGAGGTTATCGCAGGAAGCTGCGTGGAGGCTATCGCAGCAGCTGCCATGGAGGTTATCGCAGGCAGCTGCCTGGAGGTTATCGCAGGCAGCTGCCTGGAGGCTATCGCAGGAAGCTGCCTGGAGGTTATCGCAGGCAGCTGCCGGGAGGTTATCGCAGGCAGCTGCGTGGAGGCTATCGAAAGGCAGCTGCCTGGAGGTTATCGCAGGCAGCGCCTGGAGGTTTTTCGCAGGCAGCTGCGTGGAGGCTATCGCAGGCAGCTGCCTGGAGGTTATCGCGGGGCAGCTGCCTGGAGGTTATCGCAGGCAGCTGCCTGGAGGCTATCGCAGGCAGCTGCCTGGAGGTTATCGCAGGCAGCTGCCTGGAGGTTATCGCAGGCAGCTGCCTGGAGGCTATCGCAGGCAGCTGCCTGGAGGTTATCGCAGGCAGCTGCCTGGAGGTTATCGCAGGCAGCTGCCTGGAGGCTATCGCAGGCAGGCTGCCTGGGGTTATCGCAGCAGCGGGCGTGGAGGCTATCGCAGGAGCTGCCGGGAGGTTATCGCAGGCAGCTGCCTGGAGGTTATCGCAGGCAGCTGCCTGGAGGTTATCGCAGGCAGCTGCCTGGAGGTTATCGCAGGCAGCTGCCTGGAGGTTATCGCAGGCAGCTGCGTGGAGGCTATCGCAGGCAGCTGCCTGGAGGTTATCGCAGGCAGCTGCGTGGAGGCTATCGCAGGCAGCTGCCTGGAGGTTATCGCAGGCAGCTGCCTGGAGGTTATCGCAGGCAGCTGCCTGGAGGTTATCGCAGGCAGCTCCTGGAGGCTATCGCAGGCAGCTGCCTGGGGTTTATCGCAGGCAGTTGCCTGGAGGCTATCGCAGGCAGCTGCCTGGAGGTTATCGCAGGCAGTTGCCTGGAGGCTATCGCAGGCAGCTGCCTGGAGGCTATCGCAGGCAGCTGCCTGGAGGTTATCGCAGGCAGCTGCCTGGAGGTTATCGCAGGCAGCTGCCTGGAGGCTATCGCAGGCAGCTGCCTGGAGGCTATCGCAGGCAGCTGCCTGGAGGCTATCGCAGGCAGCTGCCTGGAGGTTATCGCAGGCAGCTGCCTGGAGGCTATCGCAGGCAGCTGCATCAGATAACTTCATTCTGTCCTGCTCAAAAAAAATTTGACTCTTTTCTCGAGCATTTGTTAGCGTTTTGAGTTGTGTAAATATTATTTTTTTTAGAGAAAGCGAGACATAGAGAGAGAGAGAGAGAGAGAGAGAGAGAGAGAGAGAGAGGGAGAGAGAGAGAGAGAGAGAGAGAAATAATGGGTAATGTAGATTCTCAGTAATTCTTTTATCTTCTTTCACTTTTTTTAAGTATTTTTTCGTTCGCTTTTCATTATTATTTTTTTTAAATCAATAATTTCAGGTGTTTATTTTTTGCTCTTTTTTCAAACATTTCCTTATTTTTTCCTTCTCTTTTTCATTAATTTCTTTCACGTTTCTCCTTTTTTTTATATTTCATTTTTATATTTTTTTTCTTCTTGTACCTTTGTATTTCATTTTCCCTATTTATCTTTTTTATTTCTTTCCTCTTATTTACTCCTCCTTTATTTACTCCTCCGCCATCTTCTTATTTCCTTATTCCGGGTTTCGCTTCTCCTATCTCTTCTTTTTCATTCATCTCTTCTGTGTATGTTTTCCCCTCTACTATCGTCCTTTCTTTTATTTTTCCCTGGTTTCTTTACCTTCTGTTTCTGTGGTTTCTTTATCCTTCTTCTATTTCTCTGGTTTCCTTACCGTTCTTCTCTTTCTGAGAGTGATAGAAATGACCACTTCTTTCCTGTGACTGATAGAAATGACCACTTCTTTCCTGTGACTGATAGAAATGACCACTTCTTTCCTGTGAGTGATAGAAATGACCACTTCTTTCCTGTGAGTGATAGAAATTACCACTTCTTTCCTGTGAGTGATAGAAATGATCACTTCTTTCCTGTGAGTAATAGAAACGACCACTTCTTTCCTGTGACTGATAGAAATGACCACTTCTTTCCTGTGACTGATAGAAATGACCAAATTCTTTCCTGTGATGATAGAATAACACCTTTCTGGACGATAAAATGACCACTTCTTTCCTGTGAGTGATATAAATGACCACTTCTTTCCTGTGAGTGATAGAAATGACCACTTCTTTCCTGTGAGTGATAGAAATGGCCACTTCTTTCCTGTGAGTGATAGAAATGACCACTTCTTTCCTGTGAGTGCTAGAAATGACTACTTCTTTCCTGAGAATGATAGAAATGACCACTTCTTTCCTGTGAGTGATAGAAATACAGTAATGAGAAGCTGAGTATTGTTTTAAGTAGAAGCGTCAAAGTACGTCGATCGCACGTCTGTAAAAAAAATCTTGACTGTGTCACCAAGTTACGGTACGAAATGTTCTTGACTGTATCAGCAAGTTACATAACAAAATGTTCCTGACTGAGGCACGACAGGATCTTTCCTATCCATTATCACACGGAATCAAATCACGTATGCTTTAAAACTGGTCAAACATTGATGAGTCTCGACAATGCTGAACCAAAATACAAAATCCTTCACAAACGTAATTCCACAAATGTTAAACTTCTCGTCGGTGTTAATTCTATAAGGATTCAATTTACCCTCCCTACGTACCAGCAAGACGAGTAGAGGAAGGGATTCTTAACGTTCTTGTTGATGCTCCAGAGTCATATATACATATATATATATATATATATATATATATATATATATATATATATATATATATATAAATAAATCATCAAAAGCCAAAAACAGGCCGAATAGTAGGTTAGGGAAGATACCTGTGTCGCTAAATTTGGGAAATCTAATATAGTCGGAAAGTGGTAGTCCGGAATGCGGTTTTCCCTCAAGACAAGAATATGACCATTTCCTAGGAAGATACCTGTGTCAGTAAATTTGGAAAATCTAATATAGTCGGAAAGGGTAGCAAGTCCGAATGCGTTTTCCCTCAAGACAAGAATATGACCATTTCCCCCTCAGGACAAGAATATGTAAGACAGTCAAACCTAAGAACTGCCTTCAGGAAAGAGAGGAAAGAGCTACGCAAGCTCTATATGCGTCATGTGTCTGGCTCATAACATACGTCATGTGTCTGGCTCAAAACATACGTCATGTGTCTGGCTCAAAACATACGTCATGTGTCTGGCTCATAAACATACGTCATGTGTCTGGCTCACAACAGAGTACTCAGCGCCAGCATGATTTACGATAATTGCATTGAATACCATGAAGATGAGAAATTAGACGCACCTGCAGCACCTGGGGGTCTTATCTAGTTTTCATCAGTTCAATACAGAGATGATATTGAAAGTCAGTAAAAGATGAGGTAATTAGTCCCTCAGACTTGTATATAGTTCCGCAAGACTGAGAGACTGATTACCATATCTTCCTCTGTCATTGTCATTTCTGCAATAAAGTAATAAAGTCACCGGTTAGCGATACATCTTCAAATAAAGATACCCAAATGTTGCACATGTGTCTGATTCTCCAGCACCAGCATGGAGCCCACACCTGATCAAACATATCCTGAAAGATACATAAAATGCAGAGCTCTGAGACAATAACAAGAAATAACCCGCACATAGAAAGAAACTGATGACGACGTTTCGGTCCACTTGGACTATTGACTGGCACTTGACAATAGCAGTCAGGTGCCAGAAGTGCAGAAGGTGCCAGAAGATCTCTAAGGAGAGACTAAGAGAAATGAACGACAGAATGGACAGGACGAGACTGTTTGAAAAGAGAGAACCAGCAATAAGAGGACATGGATGAAAAGTAACCACAAAAAAAAAAGAATGCGCCATGTAAATGACAGGAACCAGTTCTTATGTCATAAGTTTGTTAAGAAGCCAAGAAAGAAACCCAAGAAACTAGTAACCGGTAAATCTGGTCGCTCTTGATTAAGCGGAAGGGCATGAAGCTCGACCCCTGCAAACACATCTAGGTGAGTGCACACCTACACAACCAGAGTCCCGCCCCATCCTTCTCTTGGTTGTATTAAGCACTAATTACAAATCAAGTATGTATGCAACGTCGTTCTCATTAACCAAACTTGGAATATTCATCTCCAGAGCCAGAGAGAAAATGAGAGGTGATTAACATGCTAGTGGACTATAGTGTCGCATAATTAAACAGCCGAGTATATGTGGCCAATGTACTGTTATGGTGGAAATATTTGTATTGTTGTTGTGGTAATATTAGTATTGTTGTGTTGGTAATATTATTACTGTTGTGGTGGTAATATTAGTATTGTAGTGGTGGTAATATTTGGAGCGTTGTGGTTGGTTGGAATATTTGTTTGACGTGGCAGCGTGCTTGTTGTCAAGCTCGCTGAAGTAATGAGATGGATGAGAAATATTCTCCCCCCTCCCCTCCTCTCACTCACATCTCCTACCCACCTCTCCCCTCCCATGCACCCTTTCTCTAATTTACCTATTCTATCCTCACTCGTGTATGACACGGTGTAGCGTGACAGCGTGAATAGGGTGACAACGTGAAGGCCACAGGGAGGGGTTTTTGATACACTGAGGACCGCCCTTTCCCAGATTTGGGAAATTACCCATAATTTGAAAAATAAAACCCTTTTAAATCAAGACCACTTAAACCAGCTTATTGGGTTAAAAGTAGAGGGGGACAACAAAGACATTTAAAGTTTTAAGGGAAAACAAAATGGGTGTCGAACATTTTTTTGGCCTCCTCTGAAAGGGACAGAAAACCCCTTGGGAAAACAGACGGGGCGTCGAACACTCTCTGCTTTTCCCTTTTTACGAAAGAGGGGAGTGGCTCTTTTTAAAATAAAAAAAATCCCTTTAATAATTCACCATTAAGCTGCAAACATTTTAAATTTTGGATAAAATTAAAAATTTTTTTATCGGGGTTTTTGCGGGTAAAAAAGCAAAAAAAAATTAAAAGCGGTGCAAAAATTTTAAAAATTAGGATAAGCTTTTGGGCCAAAGCTTGAAAAAGCGGCTCGGTGAGTGATGGGGGGGGGAGGGGGAAGGGGGGTTTTTCAAGCTCTGCGATAAAATAGTCTACATTTACGCCTTTTTCTATTTTTTTCTATGGGGTTTTCAAAAATTTTCACGAGGTTTTAACGTGGTTTTAAAAGGGGCGTGTGACTTGTTCTCTTTTTCCACGCAGAAATTTTAGCTAAAGTGCGAGACTGAAAAATGGGGAAACAAGGGGCTGACTCCCCCAGGAAGAAACACCCCCAGCCAAAAGCACCATCAGAAGAAAAACACCCCCAACCAACCCCCCAATCAAAAACCCCAACCATCACAAGCCCCAAAACCACACAACCCCAAACCCTCACAAGCACCACCCCCCCACAAGCACCACCATCACAAGCACCACCAACAAAAAACACCAGCCACAAGAAACCCCCACCCAACAAGCAAACCACCAGAAAACAAGCACCCCCAAACCACAAGCACCACTACACAAGCACCACCATCAAAAAGACCCCCATCACAACCCACTACCACAAGCCCCACCACAAGCACCCCCAGCAAAAAAGGGCACCCCCCAGCAAAAACCACCCCAGCCACAAGCACCACCATCACAAGCACCACCATCACAAGAAACCACCATTTAAAAAGAACCACCGGGCCACAACCCCCCCGGCCAAACACAAAAACCACCATCAAAAGGGCACCCCCATCACAAGCACCCCCAAGTCACAAGCCCACCAGCCAAAAGGGCCCCCACCATCAAAAAGCACCACCTTTCACAAGAAAACCAGCATCAAAAAGCCCCAGCATCAAAAGCACCACCACCCCAACCCACCCCCCATCAAAAACACCACCGCACAAGCACCACCATCAAAAAGCACCACCATAAAAAGCACCCCCATCACAAGCACCACCATCACAAGCCCACCACCCACAAGAACCCCCATCACAAGCACCACCATCAAAAGCCCCACCATTTCCCCCAAGCACCACCAGCAACAAGCCCACCAGCCAAAAGGGCCCCCCCCCCCCATCACAAGCACCCCCAAATCATAACCCACCACCAGTCACAAGCCCAAACCAGCAACAACACCCCAGCCACAAGCCCCAAAATCAAAAAAGCACCACCAAAACCAACCCCCACCATCACAAGCCCCCACCAGTCAAAAAGCACCACCACAACAAGCCCCCAGTCACAAGCGCCACCATCACAAGCCCCACCAGCACAACACCACCTCACAAGCACCACCACACAAGCACCACCATCACAACCCCCCATCACAACACCCCAAACCACAAGCCCCCACCAGTCAAAGAAACCCCCCAGAAACCCAAGCCCCACCAGCCACAAGCACCACCATCACAAGCCCCCAACCACCCCACAAGCACCACCATTACAAGCCCCCACCAGAAAACCACCCCCCCCCCCCCCCAGAAAAACAATCACCCCCAAAGCAAAAAAACCAAAACCATCACAAGCCCCACCAGCCCAAGCACCCCCCATAAACAAGAAACCAAAACCTTTCAAAAAGCACCCCATTAAAAAGCACCACCATTACAACCCCAAACCCCCAATTACAAGCACCACAAAAAGCACCCCCAGCAACAAGCCCCCCCAAAACAAGCACACCAGCAAAAAAGCACCCCCCATCAAACACCCCCAGCCCCCAAGCACCACCATCACAAGCAAAACAATCAAAGCACCACCATTACAAGCACCCCCAAATTAAAAGCCCACCACCATTACAAGAAACCACCACAAAAGGGCCACCACCACCACAAGCACCCATCAAAACACCCCCATTAAAAGGGCCCAAACCAGCAAAAGACCACCATCAAACCCACCACCACAACAAGCACCACCATTGCAAGCACCCCCGGGCAAAAAGCACCCCAGAAAACAAGCCCCCCCAAACACAAGCACCCCCAGCCACAAAGCACCACCATCACAAGCACCACCATCACAAGCACCCCCCAGAAAAAAGCACCACCATTGCAACACCCCCAACAACAAGCCCCCCAGCCACAAGCACCCCAAACCAAACAAGCCCACCAAAACAAGCACCACCAGCAACAAACCCCCCAAGCAACAAGCACCCAGCAACAAGCACCCCCGAACAAGCACCCCCAGCAACAACAACACCACCAAACAAGCCCCCTAGAAAACAACACCCCCAGAAACAAACACCACCAGAAAACAAGCACCACCAGAAACCCAAGCACCCCAAAACAAGCACCACCACCCAACAAGCACCACCAGCAACAAGCACCACCGCAACAACACCACCAGCAACAAGCACCCCCAGCAACAAGCACCACCGCAACAAGCCCCCACCAGCAAAAAAGCACCACCAGAAACAAGCCCCCCCATCCAACCCCCACCAGCCACAAGCCCAAACCCCCCAACCAAGCACCACCATCACAAGCACCACCAGCAACAAGCACCCCCATTGCAAGAAACCCCCACAAAAAGGGCACCACCACCCAAAACAAAGCACCACCACAACAACACCCCCAAGCAACAAGCCCCCACCACAACAAACCCCCCCAGCAACAAGCACCACCCACCAAACAAGAAACCCCAGCAACAAGCACCCCCAGAAAACAAGCACCACCAGAAACACGCACCACCAGCAAAAAAAGAACCCCACAACAAAACCCACCGGAAACAACACCACCACAAAAAGGGGGCCCACCCACAAAAAGCCCCCCCCCAAACAACAAGCCCCAAACCAGCAACAACACCCCCAGCAAAAAGGGCCCCAAACCAGCAACAAGCACCCCCAGCAACAAGCACCCCCAAACAACAAGCACCCCCAGCAAAAAAGCCCCACCAGCAAAAAACACCCCCAGCAAAAAGGGCCACCACCAGCAACAAGAAACCCCCGCAAAAGCACCACCGCAACAAGCACCCACCAGCAACAAGCCCCAAACCACAAACAAGAAACCACCAAAACAAGCACCACCAGCAACAAGCCCCCACCAGCCCCCAAACACCCCCAGCAAAAAAAGCACCACCAGCAACAACACCACCGCAACAAGCACCCCAGCAAAAAGCACCACCGCAACAAGCACCACCAGCAACAAGCACCACCAGCAACAAGCACCACCAGCAACAAGCACCACCAGCAACAAGCCCCACCAGCAACAACCCACCACCAGCAAAAAAACACCCCCCAGCAACAACACCACCAGCAAAAGCCCCACCAGAAACAAGCACCACCACAAAAAGGGCCCCAAACCAAAAACAACACCCCCAGCAACAACCCCACCAGCAACAAGAAACCCCCAGCAAAAAGCACCCCCAGCAACAAACACCCCCACAAAAGCACCACCAGAAACAAGAAACCATCCCAGCAACAAGCCCCACCAGCAACAGAAACCACCCACAACAAGCCCCAACCACAACAAGCACCCCAGAAAACAAGCACCCCCCACAACAAGCCCCACCAGAAAACAAGCACCACCAGCAACAAGCACCACCAGCAACAAGCACCACCAGCAACAAGCACCACCAGCAACAAGCACCACCAGCAACAAGCACCACCAGCAACAAGCACCACCAGCAACAAGCACCACCAGCAACAAGCAAACCACCAGCAACAAGCACCACCACAACAAAACCCCCAGCAAAAAGCACCACCAGCAAAAAAGCACCACCAAAAACAAGCCCCAACCAGCAAAAAGCACCCCCCAGCAACAAGCACCACCCAACAAGCACCACCGGAAACAAGCACCCCAGCAAAAACACCCCCCAGCAACAACACCACCCAAAAAGCACCACCAGCAAAAAGCACCACCACAACAAGCACCACCAGCAACAACACCCCCGGCAAAAAGAACCCCCAAACAAAAACCCCAACCAAAAACAACACCCCCCACAACAAGCACCCCCACCAACAAGCCCCCCAAAAACAAGCCCCAAACCAGCAAAAAGCACCCCCAAAGCAAACAAGACCACACCCAAAAAAGCACCCCAGAAAACAAGAAACCCCCAAACAACCAACCCACCACCAGAAACAAACACCACCAGCAACAAGAAACCACCAGCAACAAGCACCCCAGCAACAAGCCCCCCCAAACAACAAGAAACCCCCAGCAACAAGCACCCCCAGCAACAACCCCACCAGCAAAAAAAACACCCCAGCAACAAGCCCCACCAGCAAACAAACACCACCAGCAAAAAGGGCAAAAACCAGCAAAAGCACCCCCCAGCAACAACACCCCCGAAACCCAAGCACCCCACAAAAAAAAAGCCCCACCAAAAACAAGCACCCCCACAAAAAACACCACCAGAAAAACAAGCACCACCACAACAAAAAAACCCACCGGAAAACAAGCACCACCAGCAACAACCCACCCCCAAAAAAACAAGCCCCACCAGCAAAAAAGCACCAAACCAGCAAAAAAGCACCACCACAACAAGCACCACCAGCCACAAGCACCACCAGCAAACAGAAACCAAACCAGAAAACAAGCACCACCAGCAACAAGAAACCCCCCAGCAACAAAGCACCCACCAGCAACAACCCCCACCACAAAAAAGCACCCCACCCAAAAAGCCCCAAACCACAAAAAAGCACCACCACAACAAGAAACCACCAGCAAAAAGCCCCACCAAAAAACAAGAAACCACCAAAACCCAAGCACCCCCAGAAAACAAGCCCACCAGCAACAAGCCCCACCACCAAAAACCCCAAACCAGCAACAAGCCCCAACCAGAAAACAAGCACCACCACCCACAAGCACCACCAGCAACAAGCCCCACCACCACAAACCCCAAACCGCAACAAAAACCAAACCAGCAACAAGCACCACCAGCAACAAGAAACCCCCAGCAAAAAAACCCCACCCCCGGGCCCAAACACCCAAACAAGCCCACCAGACAAGCCCCAAACCAAGAAACAAGACCCCACCACCAAAAAAAAAACCAACCCCACCAGCAACAAGCCCCAAACCCAGCAAAAAGCCCACCGCCAAAAACACCACCAGCAAAAAACCCCACCAGCAAAAAAAGCCCCCCAGCAACAAGCACCACCAGCCACAAACACCACCCAACAAAGCACCACCAGAAAAACAAGCCCCCCCAACAAAAAGGGAAACCACCGGAAACAAGAAACCCCCAGCAACAAGCACCACCAAAACAAGCCCCAAACCAGAAAACAAGCCCACCAGCAACAAGCACCCCCGGGGCAAAAAGGCCCCCACCAGCAACAAGCACCACCGGTCCCCAAACACCACCAGAAAACAACACCACCAGAAAACCAAGCCCCAAACCAGCCAAAAGCACCCCAAAAAAAAAAGCACCCCCACCCAAACAAACCCACCGGGCAACAAGCCCCACCAGCAACAAGCACCCCCAGAAAACAAGCCCCACCAAAAAACAAGCACCCCCCAGCCACAAACACCACCGAAAACAAGCACCACAGAAACAAAAACCCCCAAAGCAACAAGCCACCAGCCACAAAAAAACCACCAGCAACAAGCACCCCCCAAGCAAAAAGGGCACCACCACCCACAAACACCACCACAAAAAGCACCACCACAACAAGCAAAAACCAGCAACAAGCACCCCAGCCAAAAACCCACCCCCAGCAACAAGCACCCCCACCAACAAGAAACCACCAGCAAAAAGGGCCCCACCGGCAACAAGCACCACCAGCAACAAGCACCACCAAAACAAGCCCCCAGCAACAACCCACCCCCAAGCAACAAGCACCCCCACAAAAAAGGCACCCCCGGGCAACAAGCACCCCCCAGCCACAAGCACCACCAGCAACAAGAAACCACCAGAAAACAAGCACCACCAAAACCCAAGCCCACCACAACAAGCACCCCCGCCCCCAAGCACCACCAGCAAAAAGCACCACCAGCAACAACACCCCCCCAGCCACAAGCACCACCAGCAACAAGCACCACCAGCAAAAAAGAAACCCCCCACCCAACAAGCACCCCCCAGCAACAACCCCACCCCAACAAGCACCCCCGGGCAACAAGCACCCCCCCAGCAAAAAAAGCCCCCCAAAGCAACAAGCACCCCAGCAACAAGCCCACCAGAAACAAGAAACCAAACCAGAAACAACACCACCAGCAACAAGCACCACCAGCAACAAGCCCCACCAGAAAACAAGCACCCCCAGCCACAAACACCCCCCACCCCAACAAGACCACCAAAAACAAGCACCACCAGCAACAAGCACCACCACCCCCCAAAACACCACCAGCAAAAAAAGCCCCCCAGAAAACAAGCCCCCACCACAAACCCCAAACCACAACAAGCACCAAAAAGAAAACAAGCACCCCCAAAACAACCCACCCCCAAGCCACAAACACCACAGCAAAAAGCACCACCAGAAAACAACACCCCCCAGCAAAAAGCACCACCGGGCAACAACACCACCAGCAACAACACCACCAGCAAACAAGCCCCACCAGAAACCCAACACCACCAGCAACAAGCCCCACCAGAAACCCAAGCACCACCAGCAACAAGCACCACCACCCACAAGCACCACCCAAAAAGGGCACCACCAGCAACAAGAAAACCCACCAAACAAGCACCCCCCAGCAACAAGCACCACCAGCAACAAGCCCCACCAGCAACAAGCCCCCCAGCAACAACCCACCACCAGCCACAACACCCCCAGCAAAAAAGCACCACCAGCAAAAAGCACCACCAGCAACAAGAAACCCAGCAAAAAAAAGCACACCAGAAAACAACACCCACCACAAAAAAGCCCCCCAGAAACCAAGCACCACCAGCAACAAGCACCACCAGCAACAAGCACCACCACCACAAACACCGGGAAATCAAAAATGATTTAAAACATTATACATTTAAAAATATATAACGAATTTTTTTTATTTTTGAACCCAACATTCAACCCAATTTTCCTTTAAAAGAATGTTTTAAAAAAAATAATTTGTTTTCTCTCTCTCTTCTTTCTCTCTTCTCTTTTCCTCTCTCTCCCCTCTCTCCCTCTCTCCTCCTTCTTTTCTTTCTTTTAAATTCCCCCCAAAAAAAAAGGGAAAAGCAATATATATAAAATATATATTTTGGGGGGAAATTTGGAGAGACCCTGCTTTCAGAATCCAAGGTTCGTAAAACAATTCCTTGGCGGGCCCTGTTTTCCTGTTTGAAATTAGACCTTTTTTTTTTTGGGTTTGCAACCTTTTTTGAATTTTTAAAAAAAGAAGGAGGGGGGAATTTCCCGGCCAAATTGAGTGGCAACACGTTACCCCGCCTCGTACCCAAAAAGCGCTGTCCGAATATTCGTCCCACAGGCACCCATGATGTTTAAAAACCAAAACCCAGCGGCTTTGGGGTCTCTAAAGGGGAAGTGAAGCAGCGGTTCATCAAAAAGGGGGTCGTATATCCCCAACCCTCCCCTGAGGAAAAATGCAGTGGTAAATTAGATTTCAAAAAAGAGTTAAAATCTCCTGAAAAAGAGGTGGTATTAGCAGCGGTACAAGAACTTTCCCTGGTCTTTTCCCCTTTTTGGGTTTCAGCGGGGTAAAGAAGGAAAAATGCTTTTTCTTTGGAGAGCATAAATCACATAAACGGAGGGTGTCCAACAAGGAGACCCCTCCTGTACCACTTCTCTTTTTGTATAGCAGTTGGGGGAAAATCACAGTAAACCCTGCCCCAGCGGGGCTAAACACGGGTTTCCTTTAATGATGGTACAAGCGGGTACAAAGGATTTCCCCCTACATGACCTTACACAGGAAATAAGGGGGACGGGCCCCCAAAAGGGGTCTCATGTGAATCCACCAAAATAAAAAACAACTCAGCCCAGTCAACAAGTGAAAAATTGCAGTGAGATAAAAAACCAAACCGGGAGCAGTGTCATTCCCCCCCAAAAAATAGTTTCTTGTAGGGAGCACCTCGGGGAAAGCAATGCCTTTTGGACACAATTCTCGGGAAAGGGAAATTGGGGGTTAATAAGTTTAAGGGGGAAGGAAAACGAATGGGGCAATCTGGACACACACGATGCCTTGTACCTTCTCACAAAGTGCTTGAGTCTGCCCAGGTTGACATATTTCCTAAGATGTGCACCTTCATATGATAACCCTATACTGCACGAATATGACAGTATTCTGAGGCAGATTTTTACGAAAGTACTTAACCTTACTCTAGAAAACGGGCAGTGGAACCAAGCTACACTTCCAGTCAGACTAGGAGGCATTGGTGTCCGCAAGTCATCACAGATTGCGTTACCTGCTTTTCTGTCCTCGTGTATTGCATCCAGAGAACTTGAAGCAGCGATTCTCCCTGAACATCTTAGCGACAAGATTGGAGTCCAGGACCAAAAATTCATTGACGGAGCAATGACCTGGGATAATCTAACGGGCTCTGAAACCAGACCTGCTCCCCCAACAACTACAAACAATCGCACTGGGATGGTCCAATACTGGAAAATATAGCCTCAACAATGCTTCAGAGTGTGTCAGGGAAGGATAGAGCCTGCCTCCTGGCAGTGAGAGCCCCTCATACTGGGGACTTTCTGTTGGCTGTTCCCAATTCCAGCCTTGGCACACGCCTCGACCCACAGACCATCCTCATCGGTGTTGCCCTTCGACTTGCCGCCCCTATTCTCGCCGAACACAGGTGTATTTGTGGCAGTGAAGCAGCAGACCGATTCGGGTACCATGGTCTTGTGTGCCGTAAATCCGAGGGAAAGATTGCAAGACATGAGGAGGTTAATAACATTATCAAGAGGAGACTCACAACAGCTGGATGCCCAGCAGTAAGGGAGCCACCCCAACTATGCAGATTTGATGGCAGCCAGAAGCGTCCAGATGGTATCACCCTTCAAGCCTGGACAGATGGGAAGCAGGTGATGTCTGACTATACATGTGCATCTACCTTGGCTGATACCTATCTCCAATACACCAGGCATGAAGGAGGGGCAGCTGCCAGCTTCAGGGAGTCCCAAAAGTCTAGAATATATGGAGAACTTGCCCATCATTATATGTTTGTTCCCACAGGCTCAGAGACCCTTGGCTCATGGGGAAAGAGTGCATCTAAATTCCTTAAGGAGCTGGGAAAAAGACTCATCAGGGTAACTAGGGATCCCAGGGCAGCTAGTTTTCTGTTCCAGCGGCTCAGTGCGGCTGCTCAAATGGGTAATGCCTGCTGTATTTTGGGCACACGCCCCAGCTCTGAGGAGCTGGATGAGATTTTCGCCTTATAATCGGTGATACACACGTAACAACATGTACCTTATATGCCACCTTTATATCAACAATGTATCTCTTAAATCTTCTGTACCATATTATGTATGTATGTATATATATATTATATATATATATATATATATATATATATATATATATATATATTATATATATATATATATATATATATATATGTATATATATGTCGTGCCGAATAGGCAGAATTTGCGATCTTGGCTTAAATAGCAACGCTCATCTTGCCATATAGGACAAGTGAAAATTTGTGTATGCAATAATTTCGCCAAAATCATTCTGAACCTAACGAAAAAAAATATATTTGATTGTGTTTGTTTAGTACTAAATTATTGTAAACGTATTTAAAATATATTTAGTTGAGTTAGGCTAAAATAAATTGCTCTTGTTTCAATAAGGTTAGGTAAGTTTTCTAAGATTCTTTTGTTGCAAAATTAAAAATTTTTACATCAACATTAATGAAAAAAATATATCTTTAAACGTATAAGAGAAAATTTCAGAAAGGACTTAATTTTAAATGAGTTCTTGCTAATTGACCAGTTTTAAATATTCGGTACGACATATATATATATATATATATATATATATATATATATATATATATATATATATATATATATATATATATATATATATATATATATATATATATATATATATATATGAGTGTGAGCAAAGTAACATTTATGAAGGGATTCAGGGAAACCGGCAGGCCGGACTTGAGTCCTGGAGATGGGAAGTACAGTGCCTGCACTCTGAAGGAGGGGTGTTAATGTTGCAGTTTAAAATCTGTAGTGTAAAGCATCCTTCTGGCAAGACAGTGATGGAGTGAATGATGGTGAAAGTTTCTCTTTTTCGGGTCACCCTGCCTTGGTGGGAACCGGCCAGTGTGATAATAAAAATAAAAAAATATATAAAGCACATTACACACTACAACCCACCACAATTCATCACAATTCAACTCATCTCCACTTACTACAACCCACTGAACCCACCACAACTTATCACAACCCACCTACATACACTGCAACTCACCGCAACCCACTAAAACCCACCTCCACTCACTACAACCCACCTTCACTCAATACAAACCCACCTTCCACACTACAACACACCTTCCCCTCATACACACCCACCTCCACTCACTACAACCCATCTACAACCCACCTTCAACTCACCGCAACCACTAAAAACCCACCTCCACTCACTACAACCCACACCTTCACTCAATACAACCCACCTTCACACACTACAACCCACCTCCACTCACTACAACCCACCTCCATTCACTACAACCCACCTCCACACACTACAACCCACCTCCACTCACTACAACCCTCCTCCATTCACTACAACTCACTACAACCCACCTCCACACACTACAACCCACCTCCACCACTACAACCACCTCACACACTACAACCCACCCCACACTACAACCCACCTCCACACTACAACCTCCCCCTACAACCCACCTCCACACACCCCACATACCACCCTCCCCGCACTACAAACCCACCTCCACACACTACAATCCACCTCACTCACTACAACCCACCTCCACACACTACAATCCACCTCCACGCACTACAACCCACCTCCACGCACTACAACCCACCTCCACACACTACCACCCACCTCAACTCACTACAACCCACCTCCACACACTACAACCCACCTCCACACACTACAACCCACCTCCACACACTACAACCCGCTTCCACACACTACAACCCACCTCCACACACTACAACCCACCTCCACTCACTACAACCCACCTCCACACACTAAAACCCACCTCCCCACACTACAACCCACCTCCACACACTACAACCCAACTCCACACACTACAACCCACCTCCACTCACTACAACCCACTCCACACACTAAAACCCACCTCCACACTACAACTCACCTCACTCACTACAACCCCACTTCCACACACTACAACCCACCTCCACTCACTACAACCCACTTCCACACACTACAACCTACCTCCACTCACTACAACCCACTTCCACACACTACAACCCACCTCCACACACTACAACCCACCTCCACACACTACAACCCACCTCCACACACACTACAACCCACCTCTACACACAACCCACCTCTACACACTACAACCCACCTCAACCCACCACAACACGACATTTCAAAATTCCACAAAAGTAATAACTGGAGAGGTAATGTAATCTCGATATTTAATTCAGGAAAGTAATCTGCTCAAGTAATAGTATGATAATTATTTTCTCAAGCTGGTCATGCAAACACTCATGATGCAGGAAACGCATGCAAGGTCACGTGGTGATGCAGGCAACACATGCAAGGTCACGTGGTGATGCAGGCAACACATGCAAGGTCACGTGGTAATGCAGGCAACGCATGCAAGGTCACGTGGTGATGCAGGCAACACATGCAAGGTCACGTGGTGATGCAGGCAACACATGCAAGGTCACGTGGTGATGCAGGCAACACATGCAAGGTCACGTGGTGATGCAGGCAACACATGCAAGGTCACGTGGTGATGCAGGCAACACATGCAAGGTCACGTGGTGATGCAGGCAACACATGCAAGGTCACGTGATGCAGGCAACACATGCAAAGTCACGTGGTGATGCAGGCAACACATGCAAGGTCACGTAGTGATGCAGGCAACACATGCAAGGTCACGTGGTGATGCAGGCAACACATGCAAGGTCACGTGGTGATGCAGGCAACACATGCAAGGTCACGTGGTGATGCAGGCAACACATGCAAGGTCACGTGGTGAGCAGGCAACACATGCAAGGTCACGTGGTGATGCAGGCAACACATGAAAGGTCACGTGGTGATGCAGGCAACATATGCAAGGTCACGTGGTGATGCAGGCAGCATATGCAAGGTCATGTGGTGATTCAGGCAACATATGCAAGGTCATGTGGTGATTCAGGCAACACATGAAATGTCACGTGCTGATGCAGGCAGCACATGCAAGGCCACGTGCTGATGCAGGACATACATGCATGGTTAAGTGGTGATGTAGGCAACACATGTAAGGTCATGTGGTGATGCAGGCAACACATGCAAGGTCATGTAGTGATGCAGGCAACACTCGTAAGGACACCAGTTACGATGGTGCCACACGTGATGCTACACTTGGTGGTGCCACCACTGGTGGTGCCACACGTGATGCTACACTTGGTGGTGCCACCACTGGTGGTGCCACACGTGATGCTGCACTTGGTGGTGCCACACGTGATGCTATACTTGGTGGTGCCACACGTGATGCTACACTTGGTGGTGCCACACGTGATGCTACACTTGGTGAACATAGGTCACATGGAATCACACTCATTGACCTATGCCTCACTGTGCTCTGGAAGGATCAATAGGGACCCTTTTGATGAGGGGGTATAGGGGTGTTGTCTGAACTTTTTCCCCTTGGGGGGGGGGGAAAGGGGGGAGGGATGTGATGGTATTTTGCCCTCCCTTTTAAAGACTGACATGTAACAAATACTTTTTGTGTCGCTGGGAAGGAAAGGTCATCAAAGTGGGGGTGAATTATAAAAAGTGAAGACCCCAAGGGGAAAGGAGGAGAAAGGGAAGGGGGAGGAGGAGGAGGGGAGGAAGGGGGGAAGGAGGAGGAGGGGGAGGGGGAGGAGGAGGGGGGAGGCCCGGGGAGGAGGGGAGGGTGGAGGGGGGAGGGGAGGGGGAGGGGGAGGGCTGGAGGAGGGGAGGAGGAGGAGGGGGAACGGGGAGGAGGGGAGGGGGACGTGGAGGGAGCAGGAGGGGGAGAAAGAGAAGGGGGTTAAAGGGGGTACGGGGGGGGGGACCCCGGGGGTGAGGGAGGTGGGGGTTTTCTAGACGCAGGTTTTGGAAGGTATGGAGCAAAAGGGGAAAGTGGGAATCTTCATTTGTAACCTGATAAAGGGGGCCCAAAAAGACCGAAACATCTTTCTAATCCCCCCCACCCCCCCCCCCAACTCTCTCTAAAGCTGTCTGCAGAACATTCTTAAATCTTACCAAGCGGATTTTTGGTGGCATTTTTTTCGTATATTAAAACGGGGGGAACCCACCATTTTCCCCACAATGGCGTCTTTCAATAAGCGACAACTTGAGGGGGCTCAAACGGGCCTGCTCAAACCCGGCGTAAAAAACACCCCGGAAAATTTCCCATAAATTTTCCCAGATAAATGAGCCGCGCACACCAACCTTTACGTGAGCAAAATTTTCCTTTAAAAATTTTCAACATTTTTGGAAAGATTAATGTGAATGGATAAAGAGAAGGGTTGTTGACGATAGTCTGGGGTTTTGGTGTGTGTGTTTGTGTGTGTGTGTGTGTTTTGTGTGTGTGTGTGTATGTGTATGTGTTGTGTATGTGTATGGGTATGTGTGTGTGTGTGTGTGGGTGTGGTGTTTTGTGTGTGTGTGTATGTTATGTGATTTTGGGGTGTGTGTGGGGTGTGTTGTGTGTATGGGGTATTTGAAAGTGAGTGTAGGTTTTTGTGTGTGTGGGGTGTGTGTGTGTGTGTGTGTGTTTTGTGTGTAGTGTATGTGTATGTGTATGTTTTTGTTGTGTGTGGGTTGTGGGGTGTGTTTGTGTATTGTATGTGTATTGTTGTGTTTTTGTGGTGTGTGTGTGTTTTATGGTATGGGGTTGTGTATGGTGTGTGTGTGGTGTGTGGTATGTGTTATGTGTATGTTATGTGTTGTTGGGGTGTTGTGTGTGTGTGTGTGGGGGTTGGTATGTTATGTGTATGTGTTTGTTTGTGTGTGTGTGTGTTGTTATGTGTATGTAAAAGTGTGTGTGGGGTGTGTGTGGGGTGTGTTTGTATGTGTATGTGTATGTGTATTTTAAAGTTTTATGGTGTGTGTTTTGTTTTATGTGTATGTGTATGGTGTGTGTGTGTTTTGTATGTGTATGTGTATTTTGTATGTGAGGTGTATTGTTTTGTGTGTGTGTGTTTGTAGGGTTTTGTGTTGTGTTGATTGAAATGTGTATGTGGTGGGGTTTTTGGTGTGTGTGTGTGTGTGTGTTTTGTGTATGTGATTTGATGTGTGTGTTTTTGGTTGTGTGTGTGTGTGGTGTGTGTTTTGTGTTGTATGTGTATGTGTATGTGTATGTTTGTGTGTGTATGTGTATTGTTGTTGTGTGTGTGTGTGGGGTGTGTGTGTTGTGTGTGTGTGTTTGTGTATGTGTATGTGTATTTTGTGGGTGTGGTTTGTGTGTGTAGGGTATGTTTTTAGGTGGGTGTGTGTGTTGTGTGTGTGTGTGTTGTGTGTGTATGTGTGTGTTTTGTGTGTGGGGTGTTGTGGTGTAGGGTGTTTTGTGTATGTGTATGTTTTATGTTTTGTGTGTGTGTGTGTGTGTGTATGTTTTAATTTTGTGTGTTGTGTGTGTTGTGTGTGTTTGTGTGTGTGTGTTTTGTGTGTGTGTATTGTGTGTGTGGTGTGGGGTGTGGTGTGTTGGTGTGTTGTTTGGTGTGTGTGGTTTAGTGTGGGTGTGGAAATTTGTGTGTTTGGGGGTGTGGGACTCCCTTTTTTTGAAACCACCTTTTTGTGGTTGCAGGGGTCGAGACTCACCCGGGCCCCCCCCTTTTCACTGATCGTACGGGTTTTCCCTCTCTCTCTGCTTCCTAGTTTTTCCCATCCCCTTTTTCTTTAAACTTTTGAAAGGGTTTTCCGGCCCCACAACTTCATTTGGGCTAGGCTATTCCACTTGCTGACAACTCAAATGGCTGAAAGAAAACTTTCAAACCCCCCCCCTGTGACTCGTCTGATCTTCGGGCTTCCATTTGGTCCCCCCTTTGTCCCCTGGTCCCCTCTCGGGAAAATCCTACCCTTTTGTCCCCCCTTGCTTTTCCCCCCCGCATTATCTTTATGTCGTTATCATTTTCCCCTGACCCTTTGCCCTTTCCAATGTCGTCATTTCCGTTTTTCCCTTTAACCCTTTTTCCTCGTCAAACATTCCCTTGAGCTCTGGGACTAGCCTTGTTGAAAAACCCTTTTGGGACTTTCCTCAACTCTTGACGTGTTTTGACCAGGTGGGGGTTTCCAGTGGTCGGATACTCCAGTAGGGGCCCCAAAACTTACACAGTTTTCAGGTCTTGAACGTTTTCCTTATTAAGGTTTTCGGAACGCTTTCTGGGGTTTTGCCAGGGGGGCCCGAAATGTTTCGGGGTTTATTTTTTTGATGTGTGCCTCCGGGGGATGTGCTCGGGGTTTGGTAAACCCCAATGTCTTTCTCCCTGATTTGGGGTCTTTTAGTCGGGGGAACCTAGCCTTTTACTTTTGGCCCGGCGGTTTCTTTGCCCCCCCCAAATCTTTCTCTTTGATTTGGCTGGATGAATTGGGAAAACCCAAATTTCGGGCCCACATTTTCCGGGCCTGCCCAGTCTCTTTAAACCTGCCTCATCCTGCCCAATTTAAATTCTTATCAAAAATTAAACGAAAACTCCCGAACGGGACATTTCGGTTAACCCCCTTTCCCATCGGTTTTTCGCACATTATCAAAAATTGCATTTGGCCCAAAAATTTGGGGCCCCCTGTGGGCCCCCGGTTCTTTTTAAACAGGCGCCCCCCTTGAAAACCTTTCTTCAGTACCATGACCCCGTTGTGCCTCCCTGTCAGGTTTTCCCCTTATCTTTGCATTTCCCCCCCTTTTACTTGCCCCTGTTCCTCCATCTTCTGCACTAATCTTTTGGGGGAAAACTGTAAAAAGGGCCTTTCCCTTGCATTCTGGGAAAACGCAATCACCCCCCCCCTTCTTCTGTGTTTTAAACTTCTGTTACCTTGTAAATAAAAACCCCCAGGGGGTTTTGTGAACAAGTTTTTGTCTTCCAAAAACCCAAATGCTGGTTTTATTATATTTTTTCCTTTCCGGGTTTGTTCGACCACTCCCCTCCCCTGTTTAATTTTTTTCTCCATATTTTTGCACACAATAAATGTCAAGGGAAAAGGTCGGGTATTTAGTGCCCGTTTCTTTTTTCCTTTTTTAAAAATAGGGGGACTCCCTTTTAGTTTTTCCCCCATTTCTCAGGAGTTGCCCATTTTTAAAGGGGTTGTTTTAAGTTTGGGGTTTAGGGGCCCACGCCGTTCTCTCCCTTTCTCTAAGGCCCCTTGGGGAGATTTTTCCCCATTCCCATCCCCTTTGAGGTGTAAAGGTAAACTTAAGAGCTTTTTTCACCCCTCCTCATTTTGTTCGTATGTCACCCAACCTTGTTGGTATATTCCCCCCCCTTGATTTTTCCCTTCGGCGGGTCTTCCCAGGGCCTTCCTGTCTCAATTTTAAAACTTCCTTAAATCTGTTCAGCTCCTCCCCCTTTCCCTCCTGATATTTTTTGTGAGTTCTCCACCTTCTGCCCTTTAAAATCTGATCCCCGGTTTTTTGATGGTTGTCTTCCCCCTGAGGTGGTTTATAAAACCCATTTTTTCGGGTCAGTTTTGATTTCGATGCATGTCTTTTTTCATACTGTCCCCCCCCCCTGGGCCTCCCTCCTTCCCTTGCGTATCTTTCCTGGCTTGCGCCCTGATCTCCCTATTTTCTTTGTTTTCCCTCTCCCTTCTTTTAACTTTTTCCATTCTTATTTCATTTTGTTTTTGCCTCCCTTTCAAAAGTCGGGTAAACCAGGGACTCGTTCTGGTCTTTCCCCTTTTTACCCGTTGCCCTTGGGAATAAAAAACCCTTTTAAATGCCTCCTTGCATTTTGTTGTTCATTTTTCCATCATTTATTTAATGGCTTCCGCCAGTTTTTCTGCCCCTGGAACCCCCCCCTGCAGGGAAATTCTTTAAAACCCCATGTATCCCCCCCTTTTTTTAGCGGCTTTTCCCCTTTAAATGTGTTATTCTCTCCACTTCAGCCTTTCTATGTATTCAAGCACAGAAAACCCCTTTTGGGCGCTAGCTCCTAGGGGACCCCCATAAATTTATTCCTCAAATTGAGCTTCCCAGGGGGAAACACAAGGTCCAAAACTTGCCCGGGTTTATCCCCTCTCTTTACTCTGGGAGTGTCCTTAAAAATGTTGGGGGCCCTGGGTTTTTTTAGCACCACGTCCAACTCCTGGCTCTTTCCCTGTTTCGGGACCCCCAAAAGTGGCTCCAGGTTTTTTTCCCCGTCAATCTCCCTGTGGTTGAAATCCCCCCCTAACCAGCAACTTTGCTTTTGCTGGAAGTGAGCCTTCGCCACCCGCAAGTTTTTGGGCCACCCTTGGGTCTGTTTTTCTCTTCTTTTTCCCTTTTCTTGGTTCCTGCAGTTCTTTTGGTGGGTTATACAAACACGGGAATGACCACTTTGGTTCCCCAGATGGGAAATGAACCCGCTATGTAGTCTCTTTCTTTCCCCTCTAAACATTCCTTCCCTTTTTCGAATTTCCTTTGTTTTTTTTCGAGAGAGCAACCCCACCTCCCCCCTGGCCCCCTTTTATTTTTTCCTATGATCTGGGTTTCCCGGTGGGAAGGGGTTTCATTGTTTTTGTCTCCATGATTTTTGTTTCTGTAACTGCCCATGTTTTCTGGGGGGTTCTCATTGATTCTTTCTTGCCCCTTCCTCAAGTTTATTTTGTTAAACCCTTGCATTTGTGTACCAAACCTTCAACTTCTGTTTTTAATACTGTTTTTTGTTTGGGGCGGGGGGTGGAAAAAGAGGGATCCGGGGTGGGATGGTTGGTTTGGAATTTTTCATTTCCTTGGGGGTTTTCGTGGGTGGAGTCCCTTTTTAGGGGTTTTGGGGGGGCACTTGTCCTTCCATTTGATCCCGGGTTATTCTGCTCTCCTTTTTTAATTTTCCCCCCATTTCTCCTTTCGTTTTTTAACTCCCTCTTTCATTTTTTTTTCCTTTTTGTCTGTTTTTTCTGTCTCCGGAACCCGCTTGCCCCTCAACCGTGCATTCTCCTTGGGAGGGTCATGGCTCGGGTTGATTCTGCCTTGAAAATTTTCTTGAGAGGGCCCATTTTCCCTTTTTTTTGTGAACCCCAATTCTCCGAAAAAAATTTTTTCCACCCGGGGCATGTCCCCCTTTCCCCATACCTTCATGATATCTTCAAGCTTTTTTCTCCTCCTGGTTTCTTTCATCCTAAAATTCCCCTTTTAGCTTTCCCTCTAGCCCATAGACAAACCGGATCTTTTTCCCCTTTTCCCCCTCCCACTGTGATTTCCCCTTGCATCCCTGATGTGTTTAAATTCCTTCCCTTTGGGGTGTTCCTTCCTTCAGTCCCTTTTCCCCAGTTAATTTCCCCCATGCTTCCTTGGTTTTTTCCTTCCCGCTCCCTGCTCCTGGCCCCCACAGGTTTTCTGGTTTAAAGGGCCTTGCACTTTTCCCAGTTCCCTTTAATGTCTTTAAACCCCCTCCTTCTGTCCTTTGTGTGCTCCCTTTTTTTGGTTTTTTCCCCCTGTGGGTTTGGGCAGGACCTCTGCATACAGTTTGTTTTTCCCTTTCCCTTTAGCCTGTTTTTTGGTTTGATTTTAGCCCCTTGCCCCATTTCTACTTCTGTGAAAATTTTTTTCTTCCCGTGTGTTTCAGATGTTTTTAGCTCCTTTCAAAACTCTCTATCTTGATTTTGCTGTGTGGCCTGTTGCTTTCCCCCTTTTGATTCTGCCCGCTAACCCCTCTTCCATCTTCCCCTTTTCCCGCTCATCTAGTCCCCCTTCCCCAGTCTTTCCCCCCTTTTTTTGAGCTCTACAAACCCTTTTCCCCCCTCCCCGATTCGTCCTTGGGGCCCCTTGTCCTCATCCTGGTTAGGGGGAGGGGAAAAAGAGGGTTAATGGTTTGGGGGAGGGGGGGGGATGGTTATTGGAGGGGGTAGGGGATTTTGGGGGGGGGGGGTTTGATGGTTTGAGGGAGGGGGGGGATGGATGGTTATGGGGGGGGGGAGGATTGGGGGTTTTTGGAGGAGGGGGTGTAGTTTTTGGGGGGGTTTTGACGGTTTGGGGGAGGGGTTCGGTTTTTTGGGGAAGGGGGAGGTGGGAAAGGTAAGGGGGGGTTTTGGGGAAAGGGGTGGGGGAGAGGGTTTTTTTGGGGGGGGGGGAGTACGGGTTTGTGCCAAATGTTTGTGTCAATGGGGGAGGGGGTGGGGGTGTGTGTGGTGTGTGTATGTGCGTGTGTGTGTGGGTGTGTGTGGGTTTTTGTGGGTTTTGTGTGGTGTGTGTGGTTTTGGGGGTGTGTGTGTGGGGTGTGTGTGTGGGGGTGTGTGTGGGGTTTTGGGGTTGGTTTGGTTGTTGGGTGTGTTTGTGTGTGTGTGTGTGTTTTGTGTTTTTTTTTGTGTGTGTGGTGTGTTTGTGGTGTGTGTGTGAGGTTTTGTGGTTTTGTGTAAGTGTGTGGTGTGTGTGTGGTTGTGTGTGTGTGTGGAGGTTTTTGGTGTGTGTGTGTGGTGGTGTGTTTGGGGTGTGGGGAGGTTTTTGTGGGTGGGATGTTTTAAAGTTGTGTGTGTGTGTTTTGTGGTTGTGGGGTGTGTTTGTGTGTGTTTAAAGTGTTTTTGTATGTATGTGTGGGTAATTTTGTGTTGTAAATTTAGGGGTGTGGTGTGGTGTGGTGTGGGTGGGGGGTTGTGTGTTTTGTGTGTGTGTGTGTGTGTGTGTGGTGAGTGTGTTTGTGTGGTGTGTGGGTCTTACCCCTTTTTTGGGTGTCTTGTTTTGGAGGGGGGGGGGGTTAGGGGGGGAAAGGGTTTTGTGGGTTTAAAGATCCGCGTTGGCACAAAATTTTTTTATTTACTTTCCCAAATTTTTAATCTTCCACTTATTTCTGGTTATTAAATTTTCCTTTTTCCATTGAAGGGACTTTCCCAGCTTTCCCAAGTTTTCTTAATGAAAAAATACCCGGGAGGAAAAAAACCCGCCCGTGTGCGTGTGTGCAGTACTCACCTAGTTGTACTCACCTAGTTGAGGTTTCGGGGTCGGTCCCAGCTCCCGGCCCCGCCTCTTTTACTGGATCGCTACTTAAAGGGCACTCTCCCCGAGCCGTGAATTTTTTTCATAAACCCCTGTTTGTGGGGATTGTGTGTGTGTGTGTGGAAAAGTCTTGTGCGGTGTAATGATTTGGGCCCCAACTTCTTTTTGGGCCCGACAAAAACCCCCCCCTGGACCTACCCTAGCACCGTCCCTTTCAATGTTGCCCTTAAAAGCCTTTTTCCCCCCCCTCCCCTTTTTCACACTCGGAAACCAAAATATTTTCTGCTAGGGTATTTCTATTCTAATTTGGGAATAACTTGCAGGATGAGTGACCAGTATCAAACAGTATGAAAGGGCCCGCCCCGGGGGCCCCCAAATCAAACCCCAACTGGCGAAAAAAACTTTCGGTTTTACATGGCCCCGCTGTGTGAACGGTAGTCCCTTAGGGGCCCTTTAAAACCCCATTTTTTGGGGAAAACCTTAAACCGTGATGATTATAAACATATATTCCCCAAACATCCCGCTTTCCCCAAAGCGATGTCACCCCTTCACTTTAAAGATAGTATCCCCTTCAAAATTTTATTTCACTTCACTTTTTTTTTTATAAAGGCCCAAAAAACTTTTCGGACGTCACTTTTTTAGGGGGCCCAACCCTACCAATTTTGGCAACAGCGCCCAAAGACCCCCCAAAGGGTTTGCCGGGTTTGAATATTAGGGTTTCAGCTTTCCCCTCATTTCTTTAACTAATAACTTTAATTTTTCACTCGGGGGTTTTTGTTTACTGACTTTCCACTACCCCTGATTAATGCTAACGTTATTGCCGCCTTTCAAAGCAAAAGGAAACTCGGAGCCTTTTTAAAGCACGTCTTCCCCCCACGGACCCACGCTACTGTGTGGGGTGGTGTGTGTGTGGGGGGTTTTTGTGTGAAAAGTACCCAACAGTTTGCCCTTTTAAATCCAGAAGAAAAAATATATTATATTTTTTTTTTTTTTACCCATAAAAAATTCTCAACCACTTTTATACACTCTTTCCCAAGACAGAAGAAAAAAAGTTATAATACTCTCAAAAAAACAAAAGAATATTGCTAATTTTAAACGGGGGGCCGGGGGGGGGGAAATTTGTGGGGGGGCGGAAAATGTTTAAATTTTTGGGTGAAAATTTATCAAAAAGTATGTTAATTTTATTGAAAAAAAATATATATTTGGGATAAATGCAAGTAAGCAGTTAATGCATAACAGAAGCCAGACACCCACCAGTATAATATGGTCAGTTCCTATGACTACTGACAGGTATATATAACTAAGTTGTTATAAGTAGTTAAAAACGACAGGGAAATTTATGTACACAAATCGGTTCCTCAAAATACACACACACACACACACACACACACACACACACACACACACACACACACACACACCACACACACCACACACACACACACATACACAGACAGACAGACACACACACACACAAACACACACACACACACACACACACACACACACACACACACACACACACATACACAGACAGACACACACACACACACAAACACACACACACACACACACACACACACACACACACACACACACACACACACACACAGACACACACACACACACACACACACACACACACACACACACACACACACACACACACACACACACATGATAACGACATATAAAATACTGCGTGGAATAGACAAGGTG
>NC_069445.1:13798421-13833421 GCF_026875155.1 Cherax quadricarinatus
TGGAGACCCCGGGTCTTGTTCTGTGGTGGAGACCCTGGGTCTTGTTCTCTGTAGTGGAGACCCTGGGTCTTGTTCTCTGTGGTGGAGACCCTGGGTCTTGTTCTCTGTGGTGGAGACCCCGGGTCTTGTTCTCTGTGGTGGAGACCCTGGGTCTTGTTCTCTGTGGTGGAGACCCTGGGTCTTGTTCTCTGTGGTGGAGACCCCGGGTCTTCTTCTCTGTGGTGGAGACCCTGTGTCATGTTCTCTGTGGTGGAGACCCTGGGTCATGTTCTCTGTGGTGGAGACCCTGGGTCTTGTTCTCTGTGGTGGAGACCCTGGGTCTTGTTCTCTGTGGTGGAGACCCTGGGTCTTGTTCTCTGTGGTGGAGACCCCGGGTCTTGTTCTCTGTGGTGGAGACCCTGGGTCTTGTTCTCTGTGGTGGAGACCCCGGGTCTTGTTCTCCGTGGTGGAGACCCTGGGTCTTGTTCTCTGTGGTGGAGACCCCGGGTCTTGTTCTGTGGTGGCGACCCCGGGTCTTGTTCTCAATGGTGGAGACCCCGGGTCTTGTTCTCTGTGGTGGAGACCCCGGGTCTTGTTCTCTGTGGTGGAGACCCTGGGTCTTGTTCTCTGTGGTGGAGACCCTGGGTCTTGTTCTCGGTGGTGGAGACCCCGGGTCTTGTTCTCTGTGGTGGAGACCCCGGGTCTTGTTCTCTGTGGTGGAGACCCTGGGTCTTGTTCTCTGTGGTGGAAACCCTGGGTCTTGTTCTCTGTGGTGGAGACCCCAGGTCTTGTTCTCTGTGGTGGAGACCCCGGGTCTTGTTCTCTGTGGTGGAGACCCTAGGTCTTGTTCTCTGTGGTGGAGACCCCGGGTCTTGTTCTCTGTGGTGCAGACCCCCGGGTCTTCTTCTCTGTGTTGGAGACCCCGGGTCTTGTTCCCTGTGAGGTAGACCCTGGGTATTGTTCTCTACGGTGAAGACCCGGGACCTTGTTGTCTGTGGTGGAGATCCCGGGTCTTATTCACTGTGGAGACCCTGGGTCTTATTCTCAATGGTCTTGTGTGTGGGTGTGTGGGTGTCACACACATCATCGCATCACGCAGCATCACATACATCACATACATCACACATCACATACAACACACATCACACATCACATACAACACATAGCATCACATACATCACACATCACATACAACACACATCACACATCACATACAACACACATCACACATCACATACAACACATAGCATCACATACATCACACAGCATCACATACATCACAGCATCACATACATCACACAGCATCACATACATCACACAGCATCACATACATCACACATCACATACAACACATAGCATCACATACATCACACAGCATCACATACATCACACTGCATCACATACATCACACAGCATCACATACATCACACAGCATCACATACATCACACAGCATCACATACATCACACAGCATCACATACATCACATACATCACACAGCATCACATACAACATCACACAGCATCACATACATCACACAGCATCACATACATCACACATCACATACATCACACAGCATCACATACATCACACAGCATCACATACATCACACAGCATCCCATACATCACACAGCATCACATACAGTCATGAAGATTGGGGAGGGGCAAAGAAGACCGCAGACAGAGTATAGGCTAGGTGGACAAAGACTACAGACCTCACTCAGGGAGAAAGACCTTGGGGTGACCATAACACCGAGCACATCACCGGAGGCACACATCAACCAAATAACTGCTGCAGCATACGGGCGCCTGGCAAACCTGAGAATAGCGTTCCGATACCTTAATAAGGAATCGTTCAAGACACTGTACACTGTGTATGTTAGACCCATACTGGAATATGCAGCACCAGTCTGGAACCCACACCTGGTCAAGCACGTCAAGAAGTTAGAGAAAGTACAAAGGTTTGCAACAAGGCTAGTCCCAGAGCTTAAGGGAATGTCGTACGAGGAAAGGTTAAGGGAAATCGGACTGACGACACTGGACGACAGAAGGGTCAGGGGAGACATGATAACGACATACAAGATACTGAGGGGAATAGACAAGGTGGACAGAGATAGGATGTTCCAGAGAGGGGACACAGGGACAAGGGGTCACAACTGGAAGCTGAAGACTCAGACGAGTCATAGGGACGTTAGGAAGTATTTCTTCAGTCATAGAGTTGTCAGCAAGTGGAATAGCCTAGCAAGTGAAGTAGTGGGGGCAGGAACCATACATAGTTTTAAGAAGAGGTATGACAAAGCTCAAGAAGCAGAGAGAGAGAGGACCCAGTAGCGATCAGTGAAGAGGCGGGGCCAGGAGCTGAGTCTCGACCCCTGCAACCACAATTAGGTGAGTACAATTAGGTGAGTACATCACACAGCATCACATACATCACATACATCACATACAACATCACACAGCATCACATACATCACACAGCATCACATACATCACACAACATCACATACATCATCACAGCATCACACAGCATCACATACATCACACAGCATCACATACATCACACAGCATCGCATACATCACACAGCATCGCATACATCACACAGCATCGCATACATCAAACAGCATCACATACATCACACAGCATCGCATACATCACACAACATCACATACATCACACATCACATACATCACACAGCATCACATACATCACACATCACACAGCATCACATACATCACACAGCATCACATACATCACACAGCATCACATACATCACACAAGAACATAAGAAAGGAGGATCACTGCAGCAGGCCTGTTGGCCCATACTAGGCAGGTCCTTTACAATTCATCCCACTAACAAAACATTTGCCCAACCCAATTTCAATGCTACCCAAGAAATAATCTCTGATAACTCTATCTGCTCATTTGCAAGTCCCAATCAGATCCAACCCCTCTCACTCATGTATTTATTCAACCTAAATTTGAAACTACCCAGCTAAATTTGAAACTACATCAACATACATCACACAGCATCACATACAACATCAAGAGAGGGAGGCAGTGTTGCTTCCATCAATGGTTAAATAATGAAGCAAGTTTTACTAACTAAAAAATCTCAGGTGAAAGAAAATGGGATATTAGCATGCTTGAAGGTTACTCTAATGAGACGGGTGATAAGAGGAAGGGAAAGATAAAGAGTTGCAGAGCAGGGCAAGAATACGGAGAAGCAGGAGGTAGAGAAGGAGGAGGAGGAGCAGGAATTAGAGGAAGAGCAGGTGGAGGAGAAGTAGGTGGTGGAGGAGTAGCACAAGGTTGAGAATATTAGATTTAGATTATGAAATAAGTTGGGAGAAACAGTAAGTGGGATAATATATATATATAATATATATATATATATATATATAATATATTATATATATATATATATATATATATATATATATATATAATATAATATATATATATATATATATATATATATATATATATATAATCTGTGGTAAAATCCCTTAAGTGGCTTTTCTCGGGTATTTGGTAAACCCTGACCGGAACTGGTGTCGATATTTGTTTTTCTGTGAAATTTTGGGGAAATTTCAAGAAATATATTTGTTTTCATGACGTATCTTTTCGTCTGTCAAGTTTCTCTTATCATCAATTGTTACGTCACACTGACTGCATCCTCCGGTACATCATAATTTCCCTGTAATATGAAATGTTTCAAAATGTTTCTTAAATTTCTGTGTGGGAAGTTTTCTAATTGGGAACGTCTGTGTGGGAACTTTTTTACTTGGGAACTTCTGTGTGGGAACTTACGGTTTGGAACTTACATCTGGTCACTTCCAGGTTGGAACTTCCGTCTGAAACCTTAATCACGATAATTTACATTAATTTCTCAAGATGACTGCCATAAAAATTTACAAACTTACGCTCGTGCCAGAAAATATCTTAATGCAGTTCCCTCCTCCTATATTTACCCGCCAAAAATAAATGCCTAATACAATCTTTAAAAAAATATCCAAAAATATATTTTAAAAAAATAGTGTGGACATGAGTGTAAACAATAACTAGAACAGCAAGACAAAAAACAGTGGAAAGAAAATTAACAGAAACCAAAGCACGACAAGGAAGAGTGACATAACAACTACAGTGAATGGAAAGGATAAATAGTACTTACACTTTCGTAACAACTTCCACCAATGGTAAAACATTTACACTTTCATAAAAACGTTCACCACTGGTAAAACATTTACACATTAATAACAACTTCCACCACTGGTAAAACATTTACAACTTGTTAACGACGCCCACCACTTTTAAGACATCGAGAAAACCACCAAAGTGGGATATTTCGACAAGCACCGTATCTTCAAAACCCATTTAGATAGTGCCTGACAATCTGGTTTTGCTGCTGTGGGCTCCTCTTCCACTACCCTACACCTGTTGTGTCTCTGATGCTGCTGAATCATTAAATGTCTTCGCTGAGGGTGATGACTGATTTAAAACAGAGCGCTGGCTGCAGAGGTTGCTGGGTTGACGAGAGCCTGTGGAGATACAGCAGGCGCTATGCTCACCCTTTTTTTTTTTTGAACGAGGTCCTCTGCATCCGCCCTTTCATACCCCATGTCTGGTCTCGTAAGAACTCTTATAAAGATACTGCATATAGTGTGATAATTTTTTGCAAATACAACTGAAAGAGTGCATGTAAAACTGAACACCACGGACTGTGAAGGCCTTTTGAAGTGCTATGCAAATTTGGTTGTAATTTTTCAATCTTCTTTACAAGAAAATGTACTTGATAGAGGAACTTTACAAGAGGGCTGACTTGCAGTGTGGGATAAATAGATCAGCTGTGTATCTGGTGTTATGCTCGTTCGTGCTTCATGCGAAGGGCAAGGTGGTGGTGGTGTTGGTGGTGGTGGTGGTTGTTGTGGTGGTAGTTGTGGTGGTGATGGTGGTGGTGGTGTTGGTGATGGGTGGTGGTGGTGGTGGTTGTGGTGTTTGTGGTGGTGTGTGGTGTGATGTGGTGTGGTTGTTGTGGTGGTGGTTGATGTTGTGGTGGTGGTTGTGTGGTGATGGTGGTGGTGGTTTTGGTGGTGGTGAGAGGTTGTTGAAAATATCTCCAAAGTAACAATGCATACGAGAGGCTGTCTGTTACAAGGTGTGAGCGTTGCTGGGACAGGTGAAAAATGCCACTGAAAAGGCTGTCCCTACTCTTGGTATCTTTCCACGAGTACTGCAGCAGGGAAGAGAGGAACGTTAGAAAGGGGAATGTGAGACTGTCTGATCACCCTACAGAAAAGCTTCTACCTCTTCACTATCTCTTTGCTATTTCATCCTCTCTTTGAGCTTCCCTTCCGTGGTGCAAAAGCGCCTTTTCACCCTCCACTGAGCCTATTTTCTCTCCCACCGCGTCTTTTCATCTGGCCACAACTCTTCTCTTACGCCTTGCCTCTTTCCACCTCTCCATCCCCATCCTACTCTTCCTTTACACACACACACACACACACACAGACACACACAACAGACAGACACACACAACACACACACACACACACACACACACACACACACACACACACACACACACACACACACACACACACACACACACACACACACACACACACACACACACACACACACACACACACACACACACACACACACACACACACACACACACACACACACACCCTGTGGCTCAAATGCATTAACAGGATTGAAGTTCTATCACGGTTCACGGTTCAGTCCAGCTCTTTTTAAGTCTACGACACACCATCACATGTACAGATTGTCCTCCTCTAAAATATGAATAACATCCCCCAAAAGCTTTCACTCCCTCCATGCCCCAAATCCCCTTTTGAACTACCCTCTCCCCCATAATCCCTTACTCTCTCTCCACCCTCCCTCACCCCGTTCATCAATCCCATAACCCCCATCCCTGTCCCTCCTCCCTTTCTCCTTGCTAGATGGCATGTGTGCTGGCGGTGACTTCTAGGAAGGAGATGCAAGACAAACATGCAACACTACATATCAACATGCAACACTGCAGATCAACATGCAACACTACAGATCAACATGCAACACTACAGATCAGAATGCAACACTACAGATCAACATGCAACACTACAGATCAACTTGCAACACTACAGATCAACATGCAACACTACAGATCAACATGCAACACTACAGATCAACATGCAACACTACAGATCAACATGCAACACTAACAGATCAACTTGCAACACTACAGATCAACATGCAACACTACAGATCAACATGCAACACTAAAGATCAACATGCAACACAACAGATCAACATGCAATACTACAGTTCAGTTCAACATGCAACACTAAAGATAAACATGCAACATTATAGATCAACATGCAACACTAAAGATCAACATGCAGCACTACAGATCAACATGCAACACTACAGATAAACACGCAACACTACAGATCAACATGCAACACTACAGATAAACACGCAACACTACAGATCAACATGCAACACTACAGATAAACACGCAACACTACAGATCAACATGCAACACTACAGATCAACATGCAACACTACAGATCAACATGTAACACGGTAAGAACAACTTGCTATACTGTAACATCAACACGCACACCATAGATCAACATGTAACACTATATATCAACATGCAGCCCCGTACCATCAACATGCAGCCCCGTACCATCAACATGCAGCCCCGTACCATCAACATGCAGCCCCGCACCATCAAAAATGCAGCCCCGTACCATCAACATGCAGCACCGTACCATCAACATGCAGCCCCGTACCATCAACATGCAGCCCCGTACCATCAACATGCAGCCCCGCACCATCAACATGCAGCCCCGTACCATCAACATGCAGCACCGTACCATCAACATGCAGCCCCGTACCATCAACATGCAGCCCCGTACCATCAACATGCAGGCCCCGTACCATCAACATGCAGCCCCGTACCATCAACATGCAAGCCCCGTACCATCAACATGCAGCACCGTACCATCAACATGCAGCACCGTACCATCAACATGCAGCCCCGTACCATCAACATGCAGCCCCGTACCATCAACATGCAGCCCCGTACCATCAACATGCAGCCCCGTACCATCAACATGCAGCCCCGTACCATCAACATGCAGCCCCGTATCATCAACATGCAGCCCCGTACCATCAACATGCAGCCCCGTACATCAACATGCAGCCCCGTACCATCAACATGCAGCCCCGTACCATCAACATGCAGCCCCGTACCATCAACATGCAGCCCCGCACCATCAACATGCAGCCCCGTACCATCAACATGCAGCCCGTACCATCAACATGCAGCCCCGTACCATCAACATGCAGCCCCGTACCATCAACATGCAGCCCCGTACCATCAACATGCAGCCCCGTACCATCAACATGCAGCCCCGTACCATCAACATGCAGCCCCGTACCATCAACATGCAGCCCCGTACCATCAACATGTAGCCCCGTACCATCAACATGCAGCCCCGTACCATCAACATGCAGCCCCGTACCATCAACATGCAGCCCCGTACCATCAACATGCAGCCCCGTACCATCAACATGCAGCCCCGTACCATCAACATGCAGCCCCGCACCATCAACATGCAGCCCCGTACCATCAACATGCAGCCCCGTACCATCAACATGCAGCCCCGTACCATCAACATGCAGCCCCGTACCATCAACATGCAGCCCCGTACCATCAACATGCAGCCCCGTACCATCAACATGCAGCCCCGCACCATCAACATGCAGCACCGTACCATCAACATGCAGCCCCGTACCATCAACATGTAGCCCCGTACCATCAACATGTAGCCCCGTACCATCAACATGCAGCCCCGTACCATCAACATGCAGCACCGTACCATCAACATGCAGCACCGTACCATCAACATGCAGCACCGTACCATCAACATGCAGCACCGTACCATCAAAATGCAGCCCCGTACCATCAACATGCAGCCCCGTACCATCAACATGCAACCCCGTACCATCAACATGCAGCCCTGTACCATCAACATGTAGCCCCGTACCATCAACATGTAGCCCCGTACCATCAACATGCAGCCCCGTACCATCAACATGCAGCCCCGTACCATCAACATGCAGCACCGTACCATCAACATGCAGCCCCGTACCATCAACATGCAGCCCCGTACCATCAACATGCAGCCAGGTACCATCAACATGCAGCCCCGCACCATCAACATGCAGCCCCGCACCATCAACATGCAGCACCGTACCATCAACATGCAGCCCCGTACCATCAACATGCAGCCCCGTACCATCAACATGCAGCCAGGTACCATCAACATGCAGCCCCATACCATCAACATGCAGCCCGGTACCATCAACATGTAGCCCCGTACCATCAACATGCAGCCAGGTACCATCAACATGCAGCCCCGTACCATCAACATGCAGCCCGGTACCATCAACATGTAGCCCCGTACCATCAACATGCAGCCAGGCACCATCAACATGCAGCCCCGCACCATCAACATGCAGCCAGGTACCATCAACATGCAGCCCCGCACCATCAACATGCAGCCCCGTACCATCAACATGCAGCCAGGTACCATCAACATGCAGCCCCGTACCATCAACATGCAGCACCGCACCATCAACATGCAGCCCTGTACCATCAACATGCAGCCCCGTACCATCAACATGTAGCCCCGTACCATCAACATGCAGCCCCGTACCATCAACATGCAGCCCCGTACCATCAACATGCAGCCCCGCACCATCAACATGCAGCACCGTACCATTAACATGCAGCCCCGTACCATCAACATGCAGCACCGTACCATCAACATGCAGCACCGTACCATCAACATGCAGCCCCGCACCATCAACATGCAGCACCGTACCATCAACATGCAGCCCCGTACCATCAACATGCAGCCCCGTACCATCAACATGCAGCACCGTACCATCAACATGCAGCCCCGTACCATCAACATGCAGCCCCGTACCATCAACATGCAGCCCCGTACCATCAACATGCAGCACCGTACCATCAACATGCAGCCCCGCACCATCAACATGCAGCCCCGTACCATCAACATGCAGCCCCGTACCATCAACATGCAGCCCCGTACCATCAACATGCAGTCCCACACTATCAACATGCAGCCCCGTACCATCAACATGTAGCCCCGTACCATCAACATGCAGCCCTGCACCATCAACATGCAGCCCCGTACCATCAACATGCAGCCCCGTACCATTAACATGTAGCCCCGTACCATCAACATGCAGCCCCGTACCATCAACATGCAGCCCCGTACCATCAACATACAGCACCGCACCATCAACATGCAGCCCCGCACCATCAACATGCAGCCCCGCACCATCAACATGTAGCCCCGTACCATCAACATGTAGCCCCGTACCATCAACATGCAGGCCCCGTACCATCAACATGCAGCCCCGTACCATCAACATGCAGCCCCGTACCATCAACATGCAGCCCCGTACCATCAACATGCAGCCCCGTACCATCAACATGTAGCCCCGTACCATCAACATGCAGCCCCGTACCATCAACATGTAGCCCCGTACCATCAACATGCAGCCCCGTACCATCAACATGCAGCCCCGTACCATCAACATGTAGCCCTGTACCATCAACATGCAGCCCCGTACCATCAACATGCAGCCCCGTACCATCAACATGCAACCCCGTACCATCAACATGCAGCCCTGTACCATCAACATGTAGCCCCGTACCATCAACATGTAGCCCCGTACCATCAACATGCAGCCCCGTACCATCAACATGCAGCCCCGTACCATCAACATGCAGCACCGTACCATCAACATGCAGCCCCGTACCATCAACATGCAGCCCCGTACCATCAACATGCAGCCAGGTACCATCAACATGCAGCCCCGCACCATCAACATGCAGCCCCGCACCATCAACATGCAGCACCGTACCATCAACATGCAGCCCCGTACCATCAACATGCAGCCCGTACCATCAACATGCAGCCCAGGTACCATCAACATGCAGCCCCATACCATCAACATGCAGCCCGGTACCATCAACATGTAGCCCCGTACCATCAACATGCAGCCAGGTACCATCAACATGCAGCCCCGTACCATCAACATGCAGCCCGGTACCATCAACATGTAGCCCCGTACCATCAACATGCAGCCAGGCACCATCAACATGCAGCCCCGTACCATCAACATGCAGCCAGGTACCATCAACATGCAGCCAAGCACCATCAACATGCAGCCCCGTACCATCAACATGCAGCCAGGTACCATCAACATGCAGCCCCGTACCATCAACATGCAGCACCGCACCATCAACATGCAGCCCTGTACCATCAACATGCAGCCCCGTACCATCAACATGTAGCCCCGTACCATCAACATGCAGCCCCGTACCTTCAACATGCAGCCCCGTACCATCAACATGCAGCCCCGCACCATCAACATGCAGCACCGTACCATTAACATGCAGCCCCGTACCATCAACATGCAGCCCCGTACCATCAACATGCAGCACCGTACCATCAACATGCAGCCCCGCACCATCAACATGCAGCACCGTACCATCAACATGCAGCCCCGTACCATCAACATGCAGCCCCGTACCATCAACATGCAGCACCGTACCATCAACATGCAGCCCCGTACCATCAACATGCAGCCCCGTACCATCAACATGCAGCCCCGTACCATCAACATGCAGCCCCGTACAATCAACATGCAGTCCCATACTATCAACATGCAGCCCCGTACCATCAACATGTAGCCCCGTACCATCAACATGCAGCCCTGCACCATCAACATGCAGCCCCGTACCATCAACATGCAGCCCCGTACCATTAACATGTAGCCCCGTACCATCAACATGCAGCCCCGTACCATCAACATGCAGCCCCGTACCATCAACATACAGCACCGCACCATCAACATGCAGCCCCGCACCATCAACATGCAGCCCCGCACCATCAACATGTAGCCCCGTACCATCAACATGTAGCCCCGTACCATCAACATGCAGCCCCGTACCATCAACATGCAGCCCCGTACCATCAACATGCAGCCCCGTACCATCAACATGCAGCCCCGTACCATCAACATGCAGCCCCGTACCATCAACATGTAACCCCGTACCATCAACATGCAGCCCCGTACCATCAACATGTAGCCCCGTACCATCAACATGCAGCCCCGTACCATCAACATGCAGCCCCGTACCATCAACATGTAGCCCTGTACCATCAACATGCAGCCCCGTACCATCAACATGCAGCCCCGTACCATCAACATGCAACATTAATCAACATCCAACGTCTAATATTATTTTCAGCAACTGGTTATAAAGATATTGACTAATGGCAGGAGTACACGAGCCCATTCTCGCCCTTTTCCTTTAACTCTCCTCTCACCCTTTTCTTCCCACCCCTCAACATCCAAAATACACCCTCTTCTCCCTCTCCTACCCTTTCTTCCTCTTTCCTACAACGCCTTCCCCCTTTTTTTTCCTCCCCGCAATGCGCATCTTCCACCCTCTTACTCTCTCCCCTCAACACCCCTGTCTATCACCCTCTTACTTTCTCCCCTTAACATCCCTCATTATCACCCCCTTACTTTCTCCCCTCAACACCCCTCATTATCACCCCCTTACTTTCTCCCCTCAACACCCCTCATTATCACCCCCTTACTTTCTCTCCCTCAACACCCCTCATTATCACCCCCTTACTTTCTCTCCTCAACACCCCTCATTATCACCCCCTTACTTTCTCCCTCAACACCCCTCATTATCACCCCCTTACTTTCTCTCCTCAACACCCCTCTTCTTCCCTGAAAAAATTATGTCTTGTTTCCCCATTTTTGTCTCACAAGACCTGGAAAACCTTCAGTTCCTTTTTCCCTTTTTTTATTGTCTCACCTGAGTGTGTCATTAAAACTCACTTGAGCATCTGAGCTCAGTGGTATTCTGAAGCACCTGAGCTCAGTGGTAGTCTGAAGCACCTGAGCTCAGTGGTAGTCTGAAGCACCTGTGTTCAGTGGTAGTCTGAAGCACCGGGGCTCAGTGGTATTCTGAAGCACCTGAGCTCAGTGGTAGTCTGAAGCACCTGAGCTCAGTGGTAGTCTGAAGCATCTGAGCTCAGTGATAGTCTGAAGCATCTGTGCTCAGTGGTAGTCTGAAGCACCTGAGCTCAGTGGTAGTCTGAAGCACCTGTGCTCAGTGGTAGTCTGAAGGACCTGAGCTCAGTGGTAGTCTGAAGCATCTGAGCTCAGTGGTAGTCTGAAGCACCTGAGCTCAGTGGTAGTCTGAAGCACCTGTGCTCAGTGGTAGTCTGAAGCATCTGAGCTCAGTGGTAGTCTGAAGCATCTGTGCTCAGTGGTAGTCTGAAGCACCTGAGCTCAGTGGTAGTCTGAAGCACCTGTGCTCAGTGGTAGTCTGAAGGACCTGAGCTCAGTGGTAGTCTGAAGCATCTGAGCTCAGTGGTAGTCTGAAGCACCTGAGCTCAGTGGTAGTCTGAAGCACCTGTGCTCAGTGGTAGTCTGAAGCATCTGAGCTCAGTGGTAGTCTGAAGCACCTGAGCTCAGTGGTAGTCCAGAGGATCTGAGCTCAGTGGTAGTCTGAAGCATCTGAGCTCAGTGGTTGTCTGAAGCACCTGAGCTCAGTGGTAGTCCAGAGCATCTGAGCTCAGTGGTAGTCTGAAGCATCTGAGCTAAGTGGTAGTCTGAAGCACCTGAGCTCAGTGGTAGTCTGAAGCACCTGTGCTCAGTGGTAGTCTGAAGCACCTGAGCTCAGTGGCAGTCTGAAGCATCTGAGTTCAGTGGTAGTCTGAAGCACCTGAGCTCAGTGGTAGTCCAGAGGATCTGAGCTCAGTGGTAGTCTGAAGCATCTGAGCTCAGTGGTAGTCTGAAGCACCTGAGCTCAGTGGTAGTCCAGAGGATCTGAGCTCAGTGGTAGTCTGAAGCTTCTGAGCTCAGTGGTAGTCTGAAGCACCTGAGCTCAGTTGTAGTCTGAAGCACCTGTGCTCAGTGGTAGTCTGAAGCACCTGAGCTCAGTGGCAGTCTGAAGCATCTGAGCTTAGTGGTAGTCTGAAGCACCTGAGCTCAGTGGTAGTCTGAAGCACCTGTGCTCAGTGGTAGTCTGAAGCACCTGAGCTCAGTTGTAGTCTGAAGCACCTGTGCTCAGTGGTAGTCTGAAGCACCTGTGCTCAGTGGTAGTCTGAAGCACCTGAGCTCAGTGGTAGTCTGAAGCACCTGAGCTCAGTGGTAGTCTGAAGCACCTGAGCTCAGTGGTAGTCTGAAGTACCTGAGCTCAGTGGTAGTCTGAAGCATCTGAGCTCAGTGGTAGTCTGAAGCATCTGATCTCAGTGGTAGTCTGAAGCACCTGAGCTCAGTGGTTGACCGAAGCACCTGAACTCAGTGGTAGTCTGAAGCACCTGAGCTCAGTTGTAGTCTGAAGCACCTGTGCTCAGTGGTAGTCTGAAGCATCTGAGCTCAGTTGTAGTCTGAAGCACCTGAGCTCAGTGGTAGTCTGAAGCATCTGAGCTCAGTGGTAGTCTGAAGTACCTGAGCTCAGTGGTAGTCTGAAGCACCTGAGCTCAGTGGTAGTCTGAAGCACCTGAGCTCAGTGGTAGTCTGAAGCATCTGAGCTCAGTGGTAGTCTGAAGCACCTGAGCTCAGTGGTAGTCTGAAGCATCTGAGCTCAGTGGTAGTCTGAAGTACCTGAGCTCAGTGGTAGTCTGAAGTACCTGAGCTCAGTGGTAGTCTGAAGCACCTGAGCTCAGTGGTAGTCTGAAGCATCTGAGCTCAGTGGTAGTCTGAAGCATCTGAGCTCAGTGGATAACCTCCCAGTCGGGTGATAAAACACTACTGGGAGGAGCAAAAGTGCCACTCTGGGTGGACATGTACCACCTTCCTTAATGCATCTATGAATTAGTCATATTTCTAAAAGATATCCCGACGAGGGTAACGAATATACCCAATAAGAGTGAAATATATGCGATACACACAAAAAAATCCATGGGGACGGGAAAAGAATCCTTCCTCCGTAAGCCATGCGTGTCCTAAGAGAGGAACAAGTAACACCTTCTCCTGTATAAATTACTTAACGTTATAAGAAGAAAAACTTTCATTTATCTATGGGAGACAGTCGATGTGTTAAAAAAAAATTAACATGAAGCTCTAACGGGAATGAAACAGAGATTTATGATAGATTTAAATGGTAGGTATATAACATATGGCTCTAAAGAGATGGCACTATGGGTGTGGCAATACAGAGGTGGCACTAAGCAGATGAATCTGTACATGTGGCACTGAAATGTGTGTCCAGCTTAAGGGTCAAGTAGAATTTTAAAATCAATATTGTATTTTAAAATCTTGAAACAGTAAAAAAAATACAATTTTGGAAATTTACTGAAGAAAACGTCTCGCCACGAGCGGCTTCTTCAGTCATAAAAGAGAGATAACTAAGAAGGAATACATATAGTGGACTGAAGAAGTCATTCCTGGAGAAACATATCCTCTTATAAATGTCATGAACTGTTCACGTCTTTTTTATACATGTTGTCCGTATTCCTATGCCATTTTTCAGTCAATACAATATTGCTGTTTTGACAGCTGTTGACAGGTGTATTAATTAAGGGGTGGACCAAGGGGAAAGGGGAGAGCGAATTAGTTCTTTAGTGGTAGTGTTTCATTCTAATTCTGATTTACTGTATTGCAAAGTGCAATGGGTCCTTTACACGCACACACTCGTACGCAAATCTACACACAAATCAAATAAAAATACACACAACACACACACACACACACACACACACACACACACACACACACACACGTCACTGTCTTCAACTTTGAGCAATAAGGTCATACAGCAACATACAGTAGAAGTATTTTCCCAGAAATTAAATGGAGAGCTTATTTAATAGAAATGGCAAAAAGCAAATATGCACGTACATAAAAAATGCAGAGGAAAACAAAGAGAGAAGTTGTGAAGTCAATAATTTGTTTATATATAATGAATATTTATATATGGGGGGGAGAGGTGTATTGAAATTAACCCCGGCAATTTCGGGTGTCGTAAACAATTTTGTAAACAATAAATGAAACTTAGTATATCATGAAAAACAAACTTATATGTTTCACGATATCTTACTGCGAGGGGTTTATCTTTAATTTAAGCAGCTTATCGTAGCTTCTAACTCCTTCATTACTTATTAATTTATAACTACTGATAGTCTTCAACTGATTTTAATGTGTAATGAAAAATCATGTGAATCTGATGTGTATCTGCAGCTATTTTGTTCATGGTTAAATTCCTTCCCCAAGTGAGTGGGTGTTCCTTACGCAGGTGACATTTATCGTGTGGGAGTGTATGATATGAATGAAGGGAGATCAGGGAAGATGAGAGAGGGGAAGAGGGAGGCTGCACTCGTGGCATCACTCACAAGGGGAGGTGCAGCTACTTAAGATACTCTCGCTGCCTTGAAGGCTCACTCATACCCTCCTCACAGGGGTAATATATGACTCTATTCACATTTCTGGTAAATATGGGTGTCGGTGATGATGCTGTCGGGGTAGAGAGATTGTATTACCCTCCAAGATGCCACAGAGGAGGGGGCAGGTGATGCAGTGGACAGAGAGTAGTGGGTAAAGAAGGGGAGATGAAGGAGAGGCAGGGTAGAATGAAGCTGGACGACCCAGAATAGACAAGAGGAAGGAGGGCCCATTCAACACAAGGCGTCACCAGGGAAAGAAAAATGGTAGTGTAATGTGTGCTGGGGAATAACCAAAGGAGAGGGAGGGAAGAGTGATGCTTGTGAAGAAGCAAAAAGCAAAAAGATGAGAGGAGCATTTTTTAACAAATAACATAATTCCGTGCTCGAGATACGTCCAAAGTTCGCAACTGATGCTGTTTTCAGCAAGCATTACGGGGCTTGAGAGAGTTAACGTGGAAGTCATTACAGCATCGCTAATGACCCTTCGGCAACAAAAGTATCAGTACTTACAAGGGTAATTAGGCACGGGTAGCTTAGGAAATTCGTAAAGGTTGTTAAGGAATGCAAAAAAAAAAAATTTTTTTTTTAAGATGAATCATTATTATTTCGTATCTAGTAAGTGAAACGTGAAGCGAGACGTCCGTAGAATATTGTTAAATATTTTAACTTCAATATGATGCACAGCAGCTTAAAAAAATGTTGTCGAGGGTCAGGGCCCACGCGGCCCGTTCCCAGACCAGGCTTCCTGGTTCATTAAGGCCTGATCAACCAGGATGTTAGTGCTGGCCTCACACAGTCCAACGATACTGCAGAAGAACAACGGCTAAACTCAGATATAGAGAAGTTTTGTGAGGCAAAACTTGTAGATGCACTGGACATCAATATTTTAGTACGGGTATTTTTAATACTTTTTCTTATAACAATTTCCCCTCTGCGAGGGGAAGTATAAAGCCAGATAAAGGGTCACAAGATTTGTAAACTGCATTTTTTTATTAGTTTTGCATGACCCTCAGGAAGCTGAGGAGGTGACGTCCGTATTCCACTGAAGAAGGCTGCTGCGGAGACGAAACGTTTCGATAATAAAGAGACCTAAATGTTTCACATGCGTCTTACTTATCAACTTGCCAGGAGTGAATATCATCTGTGACAATACGAATGTGTTCTATACTAAGCGTGTTCGTCATTCCCTGAGAACTCATCATATCACACACACACACACACACACACACACACACACACACACACACATTATACAATAAAAGGAACACTACAACATGCTTACAGCAGACTCTACATCTTAAAGTGCTACCATCACAAACGGCAAGAATCTTGATCCCATATAATTCAAGTTTTAAAGCAAGTCATTTAAGATTAACACTGAGTGGTCTTGAAGTGGATTCTTCTGAGGAGAATAAGAGTGGGTGTGTACAGAGGGCAGCTGTGAGAGTCAGAGGTGCCTTCCTCTAAATTGCTGCTTCCAGCCCACTGTTTACTTTTCACTCGTCCATTCATAAATATTGGGCGGCCGCGGGCAGCTTATGATAACGTGTGTGCGTGTGTGTGTGTGGTGTGTGTGTGTGTGTTGTGTGTGTGTGTGTGTGGTGTGGGGTGTGTGTGTGTGTGTGTGTGTGTGTGTGTGTGTGTGTGTGTGTGTGTGTGTGTGTGTGTGTGTGTGTGTGTGTGTGTGTGTGTGTTGTGTGTGGTTTGGTGTGTGTGTGTATATGTGTGCGTGTATATGTGTGTATATGTGTGCGTGTATGTGTGTGTGTGTGTGTGTGTGTGTGTGTGTGTGTGAGAGAGAGAGAGAGAGAGAGAGAGAGAGAGAGAGAGAGAGAGAGAGAGAGAGAGAGAGAGAGTGAGAAGAGGTGAAGATTGGAGGGAGAGAGTGATGAGTTGTGAGTGGGTGTGTGAGCGGAGATTGTGAGTGTGTAGAGTGCGAGGTTGAGAAGAAGTGCGAGCATCCATTCATCAGTGGTTCGAAAAATCACGTTATTGATTCATGTGACGAAGTATCACGTTTAATTTAGTCATGGGAAGATTTTTATCTCTTACTGGCGTTTCTCTCTTCTCTCTCTCTCTTCTTTCTCTCTCTTTCCTCTCTCTCTCCTCTCTCTCTCTCTCTCCTCTCTCTCTCTCTCTCTCTCTCTCTCTCTTCTCTCCTCCTCTCTCCCTCTCTCTCTCTAAACTAACAAGGAAAATACGACTTATGTTCCTAAACAATCATTCATTATTTCGCCTTAAGTTCTTCAGCAATGAGTACTGTTTGTGATATTATGGTTGGATATAGATGTATGATTTACGTGGCACTACCACCTAGATCACCTGAATGATCGAATATATATGTGTGTGTGTGTGTGTGTGTGTTGTGTGTGTGTGTGTGTGTGTGTGTGTGTGTGTTGTGTGTGTGTGTGTGTGTGTGTGTGTGTGTGTGTGTGATCTTCCTTACTGTTGAATATTACCCTTGATTAATTCTGTAATCAGAAAGGTAATGTTCTTAATTAGAACTCGTAGAGAGACAGGGGGAGGCAGAGACAAAGAGGGGCGAAAGAGGCTACAGAAAGTGAGATAGCTGAAGACAGAAACAGAGATGGCGAGAGAGAGAAAAAAAATCGCCAGTGAGATTTTTCAATTAGAAGTATAATTGTAATATTGCTCATTTTCTTCTTCTTCTTTCTCTTAGCCAACTACTGACCTCAGCTGACCTGTCTTCTGGGTCTCCCGAAATTTTTTCGTTCAACTCTCTCTCGGCAAGCCTCTAGGAGGAACCGAATTACAGTTTGCAGTGAATGGTGATTAGACATTACCCAGAAGACGCTCCAGTCTAAAATGGAGACTTGATAACGCCATTTGTAAGACTAAATATTGTCTAGTAAAAAAAAAATACTGGTTAGTTGGTGGTAAAGAGTCGAGGCCCAGGAACTGCAGTTCAAAACCTCAGAGATATACAAGAGTGGTCTGACGAGTACACACACTCTTTTGGTGGTCAGTCGGAGTTGTTGTGACTGAGACACGGAAGGTGGGGAGAAGGTGAATTCACTCCCACGACGAGGCTACCATCTCCTCACCTGTCACTGGTAATGACCATCTGTCAGCCCTCAGCCCTTCAGTTATGCATCATGACCTTCCCTGTCTGCAATGTTTCTGCTGTATTTTGCAAGAGCGTCAATCTTCTGCAACGAAGCTATCTCCCAGGCCCTCCCTGACTGAGACACCTAACACCAGAACAGTCTTGTATTCGGTAACACTTAAAAACAACAGATGCTGGGCTTTCAGGGTTTCACATCATTTCTCGAATGCAATCAGTCTCTTGCTAGTTTACCACATCCCAGGTGCTATGACACTACAGGTATATATTACAGTAAAGTAAATTACATTAGTCTCCTTGCTTATTATTCACACAAACACCGCATCCTCAGAGAACATAATTAAATAGATTAAACTTTCATGAAGACCCTTTGAGTATTTCTTCTCTTACTGTCCCGATATCACTTTTAATTATTTATGAATTTATTGGTTTAATCTGTGCTTTTGATGAGGATTACATACAAAGTATATCACGAGTGTCAACATTTAAGTTAATTTGGGAAGGTTATCAATCTCCTCGGAAAGCGGGAGAAAAGAAGCCAATATTCACCCTCTGGATCGCAACATAGAGGTCCTGCAAGAAGCAGCAGCAGCCCGTGCATCTCAAGTATCTTCCACGTGACTACAGTACAGTTTTTTGAAGGAATTTCTAGTATACACAAATAACCCGTACACGGCAAAGAGAAGCTAAAGACGACGTTTATAAATTTCAAGCATGTTTTCTCCTAGAGTCTAAGGGTCTTTGATCATATTTTGGTAAGAAAGTGACACTAAAATCCGCGTCTTTATACATGTTTGTTAGGTTTGGTTATCTATAATCAGCAACAATATTCTGTTGACACACGCTAAAAGAGACGAAGGTATCAGTCTTGGTAGATGTCTTGACCAGTCTCATGGTGAGAGAAAACTCACATGACGCTCTAACCCACAGGACCAACAAATCCTACAAGAATCACGCACCCAGCAGAGCTAGGTGTTTTACCTGTGAGTTAAAGCGTCATGTGACTTTCGCCCACCATGAGGCAGGGCAAAACGACATGGGTTCGAGTCCTCGGCTAACCGTAGTGTTGTTATTGATATATATATATATATATATATATATATATATATATATATATATATATATATATATATATAATATATAATTATATATATATATATATATATATATATATATATGAAAACAATCGCAGACAGGCGATCTTAACTACGCAAGACAAGCCACAGGGGGTGGAAATCTTTACCTCAAGTACTTTCACATTTCTCAGTGCGTCATCAGGAACTATGAAATGTTGCAAGGCTGCAACTGAAGGAGTGAGGGGAAGTTTTCCTCAGAATAGCTCAGTGCGGTTGTATTCCCTGCTGCTGGCTCTCTTTGAATGTGGGGCAACAGTTATTGTTACACCCAGCACTACCACCATCCCCATCCCCCATATGGGTTTTGAGAAGTCAAGAATTATAAAATTAGAAGATATAATAGTCCGCCTCAAGCTTATTCTAGCCGTTTAGCTCTCTGAGAGAACGAGCAGCAAGTGACAGACCCGCACTGCGCTATTCTGATGACGCACTGAGAAGTGCGAAAGTACTTGAGCTAAAGATTTCCACCCCCCCCCCGTGGCTTGCCTTGCATATATATATATATATATATATATATATATATATAATATATAATATATATATATATATATTTATATATATATGCACGGAATTCGCGAGATCATGCGAAATATACACAAACACTGATCTCTGGCTGAAGGAGACTCGAACCTACGAACCTTGGTAAAGCACTGCGTACCTTGTCCTAAGGTTCGTAGGTTCGAGTCTCCTTCAGCAGAGATCAGTATATATATATAAAATTATATATATATATATATATATATATATATATATATATATATATATATATAATATATATATATATATATATATATATATATATATTTTATATATATATATATATATATATATATATATATATATATATATATATATATATTTATATATATATATATATATATTCCCACATTGACATACATATGCAAATGTATTTAAATTCAATTCTCCGGTCTTCCCCTCATATACGCGGACATACACTACGAGAACACATGGAAACAAGAGCCACAGAATGTCATTAAGACGACAGATTTCATCTTCACCCTGCAGCATCCGTCTACCTCCCGTCCCACCTCGTCCCGTCCCACCACATTCCTCAGTGCCTGCTTTCTCATTAATGACTTTTCTTAGGAAGGAAGACGTGGTAAGACTTGAATTGTTCACTTTGTTCATGAGTCCTTCCATCTGATATCTTACTTTTTCCCCAATGAGGAAAATGCACTGACTCCCGCGCAAACACAGTACAACTCAATCAACTGGAACAACCACCAGTGCCAGACTTATAAATATGAATCATAAAATCCGAATGTGAAATAGAACGACATGATAATTTGATTGCGATGGCACGCAATATTTATTCACTACGAGCCGATTGATATCAACACTAGCGGAATTATAATGAAAAAGATCCTTTATTCAGTGGCAAGCAAAATTAATCCATTAATGAACAACAATTTCCAAAGCTCGTAAACCAATAAATACAAACATAATAAACTTGAAGTTTTATCAAACAAGAAGTCAAATTGCCTGAAACTTTTCTTTAGTGGCACTAAAGAGAAAGTAGAATTTAGAGAAAGCAGTAACGAGAAATGAAGGTTATAGGTGCAAGTGCCGTCACACGTCCGGCTTTAAGCTTTGAACGATAGCTCACATTCACTCGTTCCCATCCCAAATGAAGCGTCTACGTCTGCCTAGAGAACGCTATCTGTGTCTTAACATTTACAAAATTTAACCTACCTTCGCTTGCTCCACGCAGACGAAAAGGCAAAACAGTGTCTGATGTACCTCAGTAATTATCTCCTCTCGTGAGTACATAAATAAGTGAGGTCGTCTGCATATACCTGGTGTTTATTAAAGAGGCCCTGGAGATCACTGGAATAAACTTACACTAAGGCCTCAAACACGCTATTTGCCGTACACTGACAACATTTGAGTGACTTTCAAACTCTGTTCCATTAAGAATTACCTTAAGACATCCATTTGAGATTTAAAGTGCCTTTAGCAGTGTCAGGAGGCGGGTGTGCAATTTCCGTAGAAGTTCAAAGTAACAACAGAACCGATTTTTGGTTTGTCCAGTGACTGGTGCCACATAAGTGTCGGTGCCACACAGTGGAGGTGTTCATCCAGTAATAGGAGATACACACGGAGGTGTCAATAGGTCAGCTGCAGAACAATCTGTTATAATATTGTCACCCACAATTCACGTTTCCCATTCGGGTACAACTTTATATCTCATCTCAGGGATCTCTATTCCTACACATCAACCTTATATCCTTCATTATACCTTTGCCTTATACTTCTACATCTGTGTTAAACCATACGGTTTGATCTATGTGTCGTGAAGACTGATCGAGTTCCTGATTAAGGCTTAAATATGCAGACCTTTTTAGCTGTTTTATTTTCCACTTAAGTGAGAATTAGCTTTTCAGTTTATCTCATCCACACACACACACACACACACACACACACACACACACATAACACCGAGCACATCACCGGAGGCACACATCAACCAAATAACCGCTGCAGCATACGGGCGCCTGGCAAACCTGAGAATAGCGTTCCGATACCTGAATAAGGAATCGTTCAAGACACTGTACACTGTGTATGTTAGGCCCATACTGGAGTATGCAGCACCAGTCTGGAACCCACACCTGGTCAAGCACGTCAAGAAGTTAGAGAAAGTACAAAGGTTTGCAACAGGGCTAGTCCCAGAGCTCAGGGAAATGTCGTACGAGGAAAGGTTAAGGGAAATCGGACTGACGACACTGGACGACAGAAGGGTCAGGGGAGACATGATAACGACATACAAGATACTGCGGGGAATAGACAAGGTGGACAGAGATAGGATGTTCCAGAGAGGGGACACAGGGACAAGGGGTCACAACTGGAAGCTGAAGACTCAGACGAGTCACAGGGACGTTAGGAAGTATTTCTTCAGTCATAGTGTTGTCAGCAAGTGGAATAGCCTAGCAAGTGAAGTAGTGGAGGCAGGAACCATACATAGTTTTAAGAAGAGGTATGACAAAGCTCAGGAAGCAGAGAGAGAGAGGACCCAGTAGCGATCAGTGAAGAGGCGGGGCCAGGAGCTGAGTCTCGACCCCTGCAACCACAATTACAATTAGGTGAGTACACACACAAACACACACACACACACACACACACACACACACACACACACACACAACACACACACAACACACACACACAACACACAACACACACACACACACACACACACACACACACACACACACACACACACACACACACACACACACACACACACACACACACACACACACACACAGGACAGTTGAACATCTAAACTACAGACCATGTCCTCTGACATTATAATGCAAAGCCAGGAGAAATGTCAGAGAAAGTGGGACACACACACACACAAAATGATCCATCACCACACAGCCAACATGTCAGAGACGGGAAATCCTGGTCACAACTACGGAATGTTCTAATATAGTGACATGCATAAGACAGAGAGAGTAGGGGTGTGGTGAAAATATGCATCTCTACCTGGACTGCAAGAAGGCGATTTGTACAACCAGTACACTATACAAGAGATTAGTGCAAAAAAGGTGGTGGACCAAGCAGAGGTTAACAGGGAAGGCACTACAAAATTGAATCAAGGAATAACTTGGTCAGGAAGACAGCAGCGAGTAATTGTACGAGAGGCGAGTATGGTCAGGTGGTGGCACCTGTGACCAGCGGGGTCCCACATGGGTCAGTCCTAGGACCAGTGCTGTTTCTGGTATTTGTGAACGACTGACGGAAGAAATAAACTCCGAGGTGTCCATGTTTGCAGATGACGTGAAGTTGATGAGAAGAATTCATTCGATCGAAAACCAGGCAGAACTACAAAGGGATCTGGACAGGCTGCAGACCTGGTCCAGCAATTGGCTCCTGGAGTTCAATCCCACCAAGTGCAAAGTCATGAAGATTGGGGAAGGGCAAAGATGACCGCAGACGGAGTACAGTCTAGGGGGCCAGAGACTACAAACCTCACTCAAGGAAAAAGATCTTGGGGTGAGTATAATACCAGGCACATCTCCTGAAGCGCACATCAACCAAATAACTGCTGCAGCATATGGGCGCCTGGCAAACCTCAGAACAGCATTCCGACACCTTAATAAGGAATCGTTCAGGACCCTGTACACCGTGTACATTAGGCCCATATTGGAGATGCGTCACCAGTTTGGAACCCACACCTAGCCAAGCATGTAAAGAAACTAGAGAAAGTGCAAAGGTTTGCAACAAGACTAGTCCCAGAGCTAAGAGGTATGTCCTACGAGGAGAGGTTAAGGGAAATCAACCTGACGACACTGGAGGACAGGAGAGATAGGGGGGACATGATAACGACTTACAAAATACTGAGAGGAATTGACAAGGTGGACATAGACAGGATGTTCCAGAGACTGGACACAGCAACACGGGGACACAGTTGGAAGCTGAAGACACAGATGAATCACAGGGATGTTAGGAAGTATTTCTTCAGCCACAGAGTAGTCAGGAAGTGGAATAGTTTGGGAAGCGATGTAGTGGAGGCAGGATCCATACATAGCTTTAAGCAGAGGTATGATAAAGCTCACGGTTCAGGGAGAGTGACCTAGTCGCGACCAGTGAAGAGGCGGGGCCAGGAGCTAGGACTCGACCCCTGCAACGTCAACTAGGTGAGTACACACACACACACACACACACACTGTTACACCTCAAGCAAGAATCTTCCTTCATACAAAGTAAACGACAATATTTTTGGGCTTGTCTTGTGTCAGTTACCCGAGAAAGTCCTTATATTAGGCCCTCGGTTGGAGGAAGAGTGGAAGGGGTGGGCGAGAGGAAGGTGGATAGGGCAGAAAAGAGGTTGAGGGGAAAAGGAGGAGGATGGAATAGGTAGAGGAGAAGGAAGAGTTGGTGAAAGATGAATGTTTTTGAGATAGAAGTGCCTGTGAGTGCATGAGACAGATAGCAGAGCTCTTGGAGGTCCTCACCGAGGAGAAGAATTACTTACTACTATCAACGTGTATCCATTAATTAAGGATATAAAAGCAGAAGGCTCTTTCACCACCCTCCGGCCACTGCTGGATTTAAAAGCAGTGGGTGAGTTAGTGGAAATAACATAACTGCTTAATACGCTCTTAGAGTGAGAGATGATCGATCACCGACAGGGACATTCAATACCACTCCATGTAGTCATTCCATCTACCCTCCACCTTTTCTTATTCCGCGAGAGTGTTATCATTCTTGGATGAGTGACTTCTTTGATGGACACCTGAAAGATCTTTGTTTCAGCTAGCAGCAATCAGCTTACTATTATTTCTTTATGAAGTTACCCTGATGCTAGTAAAGACTGATGACCTTACGTGGGTGACACACCTACAGCAGAAAAGAGGAAACTGGAGCGAACTTTTCCCATTCCCAGGCGCTGTGTGGACCTGATGGTTTCATGGCTTCCCCACTAACGTAACACCTCTCTTTGTTTTACTGGTCCCGGTTAATGATGATTTTCTTTACACCCCCTTAAAGGGATGGGGGTGCCTTGATGATGGTGAAGAACTCTTGATCTGATGTAAAAGGTTTAGAAGCCCGACAAGTTGAAGGATGAGACGCTGGTGCAGCCTTAGGGAATCTTTATTGATTAAACGTTTCGCCGGCCAGTGGCTTCTTCACTCCAGTACAGAGAAAAAAGGTGGAAATGAGGAAGGGTTTGAGTCATCATTTCCCTCCGCCTTGAGTCGAGTTTCAGTCAATCAATTTTGAGGGCTAAACACACGCCCCCCAATGGGGGACTGATTACCTCAAATTCCGCCCATCTCCACCGTTCTGCTCTGTACTGGCTGAACCACCCTGGCGGGCGAAACGTTTCCCCCCGAAAAAGTTTCCCCAAAATGTTGCAAAAAAGTGTCTCATTCTTAAACTCCTGACTGCTGATTTGAAATCGCCCATTAATACTGAAAGTTACCTACATGTAGAAAAGAAACCAGAAATGGAAATAGATTTTTGCATTTCAATTTTTCTTTTTTTTACCGCTGTTGCCCCACTGTGGGATCCTCAATAAAAAAAAAAAGGGCACAATACCGGACTGGAACGAACACAAATAACCCGCACATAAAAGAGAAAGCTTACGACGACGTTTCGGGGCCCACTTTTGGGCATTGACAAAATCACACATGTTCATTTTATCATCTTTTCAGTTGATGATTATTTCGTTTTTGCACCCTTCCCCCTTGTTTCCTTACGCTCCATGACTGAGGGGCAACTGAAGAAGAGAAGAAGACAGTAAGAAAAATGTAGAATAAGAAAGTACAGTGGGTGTGCAACAATGGAAAAAATGCTGGAATCAAATGACTGGAGGGGAAAAAATGCTGGACTCAGTCATCTGAGTTAGAGAAGATGCTGGAATCAGGATCGGAGTGAGAGATCTGGGGTCATATCCGATTAGAGAAGAGCTAGACTCATGATCTTAATTAAAAAAAGTTTTGAATCATGATCTGAGTTGACAAGATGCAGGACCAGTGATCTGATAAGGAGAGAAGATGCGGCTTTTAAAGACCTGAAGAACACAGGGAAGATACAGAAAAACCATTTTTACTGCCAACCCAACAACCAGGTGCAAAACAATTCCCAATTTTTCCGTTTGACAGAGGGAAAAACAAATAAACAAATCAAAACGAAAGAAAAATACATTTCCCCATTTCCCATCTCTACTCCCAAATTCTTACCAGTGAACATTGTTTTTCCTTTTTCGTGAATTCTTTTTTGTTCCGTTTATTTTTACTAAAAGGTGTTCTGGGCACCATTAGAGAGGTTTAAAACATCACAACCCCCCTTCCTCCATGAAATACTGGACCCCCCAACTTTTTTTGCGTGCTACTGGAGAGGGAAAACCCCCCAAGAAAAATTACTTTGAAAACACGTTACTTCCATTTGGGGGATTAGGTAGCTAAACTTGGTTACTGGCAACCCAAAACCCCAAATTTGGGGGCCCTTCGATGTGTCCTCGTCACGGGAAATATCGTTCCCGCTGGACCCGGGATAAAAGACCGCGGGCGGGACGTTCCCCCCTGCGGCAGCCAGCTGCAAAAGACTCGGGTTTAAATTTTAAACCCTTTCGACCGAGAATAAAAGCTAAACAGGGTTCGGGACGGGCCCCTTTTTCTTTTTACAGCGTTAATTTTTTTTACCAAGTAAAAAAGTGTTAACTACTTTTTTCAATTTTATTTACGTAATGTTAACAGTTTTTATGATGGAAATTAAAGTGGGTTGGCCTTATTGCGATCAAAGCTAATTTCATTTTACGATGAATTATTTAGAAGACAGAGCATCTTCTTGTAAAAGGGTAAGAAAAAGAATGTTAACTTATTTTATCAACAGGTTAAACGAATGTTAAATTCCATTTACAAAAGATGAGAGGGTGGTAATTGTTTTTATGCTGGCTGGAAATACCTTTGTGCATTACGTTAGGAGATATTAACCTTCAAAAGCAACATTAAGCATCAGTGCCAAAAGTCTTGCAGCTGCCGTGTGTACAAGGAATACATTATATCATGTAAATGGTTTAGAAAACCGACAAGTTGAAGAATGAGATACTTTCGGGCCCCCAGTGTCTTCTTTTCCGTCCATTGCAGAGAAGACGGTGGAAGAAAGGAGTTTAGGTAGTCCCCTCCCTCAGCCTGGAGTCGTATTTCATTCATCTAAATTTAAGGGGAAATTTTAAACTTAATTTTTACACATATACAAAAAAAAACATGACAAATTTTCAGGATAACTTATTTTGGCCCCACACCGAAAGGGGGAAAACGTAGAAAATAATATATTTTTTTCCACAAGCCAACACAGCTGAAAATAAATCTGGCATCGGGAATACACCAAAACAGAAAAAAAAATGTACAAAAAATCCCAGCAGATGCTAATAAAACATTTGACACATCCTCGACAGGAATAAATTTTCTCTAATATGTAAAAGTGCAAGAATCATCCTTGAAAAGAAGTTAGTACATTCACCCACGTCTTGACTGTATGAAGATGAGGGGGTTAGGATTTAACTGACAAAACGTTTTATCCACCAGGGATGAACTGACGGGTGGTGGGCGAAACTCAATCCAGTGGCTTTATCAACACAAATTCAAGAACATAATGGGAAGAGAGTAAAAACATATACAAAAGATGAGGTAATCAGTCCCTCAGCAATGGAGTTGGTGAAGAGCGCCGTAGTCTTGAAGAATCTGAAGCACAGGCATGAAGCTTGGTGCTTATATACCGGACTCAGGTATATATATATGAGCATACCCTACATGTACAACGTCTTTACGATAAAATGCCCCTACCCGCATTATGTGTCTTGTTTACATACTGTCGGCATACTCTACCTTTTTATTACAAAGAAGGATTGTAATCATGAATTGTCAGAGGATCTCATAATAAACATCAAATGTATTTTTCTTCTTTGTTGTTCAAGTGAATTACACACACACAACAAACACCCATCTGCTGACACGTCCACTCCTAAATATCTGAATACACTCACTTTCTCCATACTCTCTCCCTCCAATCTGATATCCAATCTTCCGTTACCTAATTTTTTTGTTATTCTCATCACCTTACTCTTTCCTACATTCACTTTTAATTTCCTTCTTTTACATACCCTACCAAACTCACCCATCAACCTCTGTAACTTCTCTTCAGAATCTCCCAAAAGCACAGTGTCATCAGCAAAGAGCAACTGTGGCAACTCCCACTTTGTGTTAAATTCTTTATCTTTTAACCCCACACATTTTTGCTAACACCCGAGACATTCACTTCTCTTACAACTCCATCTATAAATATATTGAATAATCATGGAAACATCACACATCCCTGTCTAAGACCCACTTTTACTGGGAAATAATCTCCCTCTCGCCTAAATACTCTAACCTGAACTTCACTATCTTCGTAAAGACTCTTCACCGCTTTCAGTAACCTACCTCCTATTCCATACATTTGCAACATCTGCCACGTTGCTCCCCTATCCACCCTATCATACGCCTTTTCCAAATCCATAAATGCCACTAAAACATCTTTACCCTTATCTAAATACTGTTCACCTATATGCTTCACTGTAAACACTTGGTCTACACACCCCCTACCCTTCGTAAAGCCTCCTTGTTCATCTGCTATCCTGCTCTCCGTCTTATTCTTATTTCTTTCAATGATAACTTTACCATACACTTTGCCAGGTATACTCAACAGACTTATTTCCCTATAATTTATACAAATTCTTTTTCACCTTTGGCTTTATACAAAGAAACTATACATGTTCTCTGCCAATCCATACATTCATTAAATAAAAACACTAACCACTCCAAAACTACATCCCCACCTGATTTTAACATTTCTATTTTTATCCCATCAATTCCAGCTGTTTTACCCCCTTTCATTCTAACCACTGCCCCACGCACTTCCCCCACACTCACAACTGGTTCTTCCTCATTCCAATAAGATGTTATTCCTCCTTGCCCTATGCACGAAAACACAGCTTCCCTATCTTCATCAACATTAAATAATTCCTCAAAATATTCCCTCCATCTTCCTCATACCTCCAACTCTCCGTCTAATAACTTTCCTCTCCTATTTTTAATTAACAAATCCATTTGTTCCCTAGGCTTTCTCCACTTATTAATCTCACTCCCAAACTTTTCCTTATTCTCAGCAAAATTTGTTGATAGCATTTCACCCACTCTTTCCCTTGCTCCATCTTTTACATTGCTTCACTACTCTCTTAACCTCTCTTCTTCTCTCCATATACTACTCACTCCTTGCATCACTTCTACTTTGTAAAAACTTCTCATATGCTAACTTTTTCTCTCTTACTACTCTCTTTACATCATCATTCCACCAATCGCTCTTCTTCCCTCCCGCACCCACTTTCCTGTAACCACAAACTTCTGCTGAACACTCAAACAATATATTCTTATACTTACCTCATACATCTTCTACCCCATTGCCTATACTCACACTAGCCCATCTGTCCTCCAACAGTTGTTTATATCTTACCCTAACTGCCTCCTCCTACAGTTTATAAACCTTCACCTTCAACATATATATATATATATATATATATATATATATATATATATATATATATTATATATATATAATAATATATATATATATTATATATATATATATATATATAATATATATATATATAATATATATATATATATATATATATAATATATATATATATATATATATATATATATATATAATATATATATATTATATATAATATACATAATCGTGCGAATAGGATAAAATTGATCAACTATCAAGAACTCATTTAAAATTAAGTCCTTTCTATAATTTTCTCTTATACGTTTAAAGATACATTTTTTCCATTTATGCTAATATAAAAATTAATAATTTTGCACCAGAAGAACCTTAGGAAACTTACCTAACCTTATTATAACAAGCGCAATTTAATTTAGCCTAATCCAATTAAACATATTTTAGATAAGTTTACAAATAATTTAATAAACACAATGAAATATATTTTTTTCGTTAGCTTCAAAGTGATTTTTGTGAAATTATTGCATACACAAATTTTCACTTGCTTTATTCGGCAAGAAGAGCGTAGCTATTTAAGCCAAAATCGCAAGTTTTTCCTATTCGGCACGACATATACTTGTGTACTCACCTAACTGTGGTTGCAGAGAGAGAGAGAGAGAGAGAGAGAGAGAGAAAGTGTGTGAGAGAGAGAGAGAGAGAGAGAGAGAGAGAAGAGAGGAAGAGAGAGGAGAGAGAGAGAGAAAGTGTGTGTGATGTGTGTGTGTGTGTGTGTGTGTGTGTGTCGTGTGTGGTGTGTGTGTGTGGTGTATTACCTATTGTCCTAGCAATGTCGGTTAGACACTAGGCCTGTTGTATGTGTGTGTGTGTGTGTGTACTCACCTACTCACTCACCTATTTGTGGTTGCAGGGGTCGAGTCCTAGCTCCTGGCCCCGCCTCTTCACCGGTTGCTACTGGGCCCTCTCTCTCCCCCGCTCCATGAGCTTTATCAAACCTCGTCTTAAAACTGTGTATGGTTCCTGCCTCCACTACGTCATTTTCTAGGCTATTCCACTGCCTTACAACTCTATGACTGAAGAAATACTTCCTAATATCTCTCTGACTCATTTGTGTCTTCAACTTCCAATTGTGGCCTCTTGTTTCTGTGTCCCCTCCCTGGAACATCCTGTCTTTGTCCACCTTGTTATTCACGCAGTTTTATATCGTGTTATCATGTCTCCCCTGACCCTCCTGTCCTCTAGTGTCGTCAGGCCGATTTCCCTTAATCTTTTTTCATAGGACATTCCCCTTAGCTCTGGAACTAACCTTGTGGCAAACCTTTGTACTTTCTCTAGTTTCTTGACGTGCTTTATCAAGTGCGGGTTCCAAACAGGTGCTGCATACTCCAGTATGGGCCTGACATACACGGTGTACAGTGTCTTGAACGATTCCTTACTAAGGTATCGGAATGCTGTTCTCAGGTTTGCCAGGCGCCCATATGCTGCAGCAGTTGTCTGATTGATGTGTGCTTCCGGAGACATGCTCGGTGTTATACTCACCCCGAGATTTTTCTCCTTGAGTGAGGTTTGCAGTCTTTGGCCACCTAGCCTATACTCTGTCTGTGGTCTTCTGTGCCCTTCCCCTATCTTCATGACTTTGCATTTGGCAGGATTAAATTCGAGAAGCCATTTGCTGAAACAGGTGTCCAGTCTGTCCAGGTCTCTTTGAAGTCCTGCCTGGTCCTCATCAGATTTAATTCTCCTCATTAACTTCACATCATCTGCAAACAGGGACACTTCTGAGTCTAACCCTTCCATCATGTCGTTCACATATACCAAAAATAGCACTGGTCCTAGGACCGACCCCTGTGGGACCCCGCTCGTCACAGGTGACCACTGTGATACATCATTCGTACATGACTCGTTGTTGCCTCCCTGTCAGGTATTCTCTGATCCATTGCAGTGCCCTTCCTGTTATATGCGCTGATGCTCTAGCTTCTGCACTAATCTCTTGTGAAGGAACTGTTGTCAAAGGCCTTCTTGCAGTCCAAGAAGATGCAATCAACCACCCCTCTCTTCGTGTCTTACTTCTGTGTATTTTATGTGTGTGTGTGTGTGTGTGTGTGTGTGTGTGTGTGTGTGTGTGTGTGTGTGTGTGTTGTGTGTACTCACCTAGTTGAGGTTGAGGGGTCGAGTCCAAGCTCCTGGCCCCGCCTCTTCTCTGGTCGTACTAGGTCACTCTCCTGAACGTGAGCTTTATCATACCTCTGCTTTAAAGCTTAGGTATGGTTCCTGCCTCCACTAATAGCTTCCCAAACTATTCCATTACTGACTACTCTGTGGATGAGAAATACTTCCTAACATCCCTTTGATTTCTCTGTGTCTTCAACTTCCAGCTTGTGTCCCCTTGTTACTGTGTCCAATCTCTGGAACATCTGTGTTTGTCCACCTTGTCATTCTCTCAGTATTTTGTATGTCGTTATCAAGTCCCCCCTATCTCTCCTGTCCTCCAGTGTCCTCAGGTGTGTGTGTGTGTACTCACCTAGTTGAGGTTGCGGGGGTCGAGTCCGAGCTCTGGCCCGCCTCTTCACTGATCGTACTAGGTCACTCTCCCTGAGCCGTGGCTTTATCATACTCTGTTAAAGCTATGTATGGATTTTTGCCTCCACTACATCGCTTCCCAAATATTCACTTTACTGACTACTCTGTGGCTGAAGAAATACTTCCTAACATCCCTGTGATTCATCTGTGTCTTCAGCTTCCAACTGTGTCCCCTTGTTACTGTGTCCAATCTCTGGAACATCCTGTCTTTGTCCACCTTGTCAATTCCTCTCAGTATTTTGTATGTCGTTATCATGTCCCCCTATCTCTCCCGTCCTCCAGTGTCGTCAGGTTGATTTCCCTTAACCTCTCCTCGTAGGACATACCTCTTAGCTCTGGGACTAGTCTTGTTGCAAACCTTTGCACTTTCTCTAGGTTCTTCACGTGCTTGGCTAGGTGTGGGTTCCAAACTGGTGCCGCATACTCCAATATGGGCCTAACGTACACGGTGTACAGGGTCCTGAATGATTCCTTATTAAGATTCGAATGCTGTTTGAGGTTTGCTAGGCGCCCATATGCTGCAGCAGTTATTTGGTTGATGTGCGCTTCAGGAGATGTGCCTGGTGTTATACTCACCCCAAGATCTTTTTCCTTGAGTGAGGTTTGTAGTCTCTGACCCCCTAGACTGTACTCCGTCTGCGGCCTTCTTTGCCCTTCCCAATCTTCATGACTTTGCACTTGGTGGGATTGAACTGCAGGAGCCAATTGCTGGACCAGGTCTGCAGCCTGTGTGTGTGTGTGTGTGTGTGTGTGTGTGTGTGTGTGGTGTGTGTGTGTGTGTGTGTGTGTGTGTATGTATGTGTGTGTATGTATGTGTGTGTGTGTGTGTGTGTGTGTGTGTGTGTGTGTGTGTGTGTGTGTGTGTGTGTGTGTGTGTGTGTGTGTGTGTGTGTGTGTGTGTATGTGATAGTGTATGTATGTGTGTGTGTGTGTGTGTGTGTGTGTATGTGTATGTGTATGTATGTATGTGTGTGTGTGTGTGTGTGAGATGGCATACCACAAGTGCAGTACGGTGAAGGGAAGGACCGTCTAGATAATTACACTTCCTAGTTATTTCCCATTCTAGGTGAAACTTGCCATGTAACAACATACCCATAAGTCATTAAAACATTGATTTTAATGTCTTATTCTCCCCGCTAACACTGTTTCATAAGCCTGAGTTATTTTTGATATAAAACTAGCCGTGCCACTGGTAAGGCACTTCTGCAAAACACCATAATATCTCCTATTTTAACTTCAGATGATGGTCACGTAATTTTTCGTCTCATTTTTATTATATTTTATTTGTAATAATAAAATAAGGGGAAAAATTGGATAATAGCGGACCGTTCGCAAGAAGAAATATATCGTAATTATCGTCAATGGTTTAACTACGTAATTATGCCTGGGTTATCGGAAAATTTCTTTAATTATATCGCTTTAGTTGTCGAGGTAATATCGTAACAACAGCGATTTTTGTCGTAGCAAGAATCTGACAATAATATCGCCGTGGTTGCTGCAAGTTATATCGTAAAATATTTCGCTTTGATTGGCAGGTAAATATCAACGACAGGTGTTTTTGTGTGACAAATGAGGCCAGAAAACAGTAAGAAGGTTGTCACATCAACATACAATAACACGTTGTATTTTATACGTGTATTAAGGTAATACCACTCTCGTATATCAGAGGAATACTCAGACTAGTACTAAAGGTGTTCTTTATGACGTTTGTTGGGGTGATATTTCCATCGTATGTCAGGGTAATAGTCAGGACAGCACTGATAATACTACGTCAGCTGTGACAATATGTGTACAGCGGTGATGAAGCTCTCGTTATGACAATATATTAGTCACCACCTGGCAAACCAATTATACGACCCACCATCTGGCAAGCCAATTATACGACCCACCACCTGGAAAGCCAATAATACGACCCACCACCTGGCAAGCCAATTATACGACCCACCCACTGGTCAGCCAATTATACGACCCACTACCTGGCCAGCCAACTACACAACCCACCACCTGGCCAGCCAACTACACAACCCACCACCTGGCCAGCCAACTACATGANACAAACCCTCCACCTGGCCAGCCAACTACATAACCCACCACCTGGCCAGCCAACTACACAACTACCACTTTTCCCAAGGAAGGCAGACAAGAGTCGCGTCCGGGTAAGTGGCGGCTCGACACGCCTGTAATTCCTTCAACATAATCTCCTCACAATCCTGGAGATTACGTATATAAATACATCAAAGTTTTTTAAGTCTCCTGTCGCGTGGATTTTCAGATTGAGTTTTCATTACTTAGGCCAAAGTAGTTCTTATGTATATTGAAATTTGAAAAAAAAGAGAATATACCACCTTTCAATTTCAACTCTTGCATTTCATTACAAAAAAGTTGTGAATTAATTAGATCACATATATAGTGTTTATATATGACATTTATATAGTGTTTATATATGACATTGTTTCTGCTGTGTCTTTGTCTTCTGTGTGTAGGTTTCATCCCCTCTTCTTCCTCTTCCTCCTGCTACCCTTGTTGGGATTTATATATCTTTAGTTCCTCTCATTCCCCTTTCTTCCTTAATATCTTACGTCTTCCTGGTTCCTGTGCGTCTCTCTTCTCTTTGTTTCTCTCTAACTACTTCCTCTACTCCCCTCACAGAGTTTAT
>NC_069445.1:13838421-13868421 GCF_026875155.1 Cherax quadricarinatus
TACTACTATTACTACTACTACTATCACGACTATTACTACTACCACTACTATTACTACTACTACCATTACTATTACTACTACTGCTGCTACTACTACTGCTGCTACACTACTACTACTACTACTACCACTACTATTACTACTACTACCATTACTATTATTACTACTGCTGCTACTACTACTACTAGTGCTACTACTATTACTACTACTACTATTATTACTACTACTACTATTACTACTGCTACTACTGCTACTACCACTACTATTACTACTGCTACTACTGCTACTACTACTACTATTACTACTGCTACTACTATTACTACTGCTACTACTATTACTACTGCTACTAATACTATTACTACTGCTACTACTACTACTATTACTACTACTACTATCACTACTACTACCACTACTATTACTACTACTGCTACTACTACTACTAGTGCAACTATATTCTACTACTACTATTATACTATACTACTATTACTAACTACTACTATATACTACATATATTACTACTACTACTACTATTACTACTACTACTACTATTACTACCACTACTACTACTATTACTACTACTACTACTATTACTACTACTACTATTATTACTACTACTACTACTATTACTACCACTACTACTATTACTACTACTACTATTACTGTTACTGTACTACTACTACTGCTATTACTATTACTACTACTACTGCTATTACTATTACTACTACTATTATCACTACTACTACTGTTATTACTATTACTACTACTACTGCTATAACTATTACTACTATTACTACTATACTACTTCTATACTATTACTACTACTACTGCTATTACTATTATTACTACTACTACTGCTATACTATTACTACTACTGCTATTACTATTACTACTTATTACTATACTACTACTACTACTTACTATTGCTGCTGCTATTACTATACTACTGCTATTACTATTACTACTACTGCTATTACTATTGCCTACTACTACTACTATTACTACTACTACTGCTATTACTACTACCACTACTACTACTACTACTACTACTACTGCTATTACTATTACTACTATACTACTGCTATTACTACTACTACTACTACTACTATTACTACTACTACTGCTATTACTACTACTATTACTGCTATTATTACTACTACTACTACTATTACTACTACTACTACTACTGCTATTTTCATTGGGAATTATTTAAGTTGAAGTTCAACAACAAGTGTAACAACTTATAAAATAGGAACAATAACGCTTACAAAATAACAACTATAACAATAACAACGACAGCAGCAACAGCATGCGCAATACCAAAATAAAAGCACGTGCAACACACGTGACGCACTGCAACAGCACGTGACATTTGCAACACCACGTGCAGCCTACCAACAGCAACACGTGCAGCCTACCACCAACAACACGTGCAGCCCACCACCAACAACACGTGCAGCCCACCAGCAACACGTGCAGCCCACCACCAAACACGTGCATCCCACCACCAACAACACGTGCAGCCCACCACCAACACGTGCAGCCCACCACCAACAACACGTGCAGCCCACCACCAACACGTGTAGCCCACCACCAACAACACATGCAGCCCACCACCACCAACACGTGCAGCCCACCACCAACAACACGTGCAGCCCACCAACAACAACACGTGCAGCCCACCACCAACACGTGCAGCCCACCACCAACAACACGTGCAGCCCACCACCAACAACACGTACAGCCCACCAACAACACGTGCAGCCCACCAACAACAACACGTGCAGCCCACCAACAACAACACGTGCAGCCCACCACCAACAACATGTGCAGCCCACCACCAACAACATGTGCAGCCCACCACCAACAACACGTGCAGCCCACCAACACGTGCAGCCCACCACCAACATGTGCAGCCCACCACCAACAACACGTGCAGCCCACCAACAACACGTGCAGCCCACCAACAACAACACGTGCAGTCCACCAACAACACGTTCAGCCCACCAACACGTGCAGCCCACCAACAACACGTTCAGCCCACCAACAACACGTGCAGCCTACCACCAACAACACGTGCAGCCCACCAACAACATGTGCAGCCCACCAAAAAGAACAGGATATCTTGCTATTAAAACAAAAACACTCTACGGGGCTGAACATGACGGGGGAGGCCTTGCCCCAGTAACAACAAAAACAAACAAAAAAAATCCACGCAAACGAGAACAGTAATTGGTCATGGAGGTGGGTGGAGATTGTGAGGGGGAGGGGGGGGGTGACTGTGGGGGAGGATTGTGGGGGAGGATTGTGTGGGTGGGTTGAGGATTTGTAAAGCTCCTGTCCGGCTTTTTTTTTAACAATTTTGTTTTCTGAGCTTTTAGCTTCAGCGAACAGTCTGTTTCAGTAACCTATAACTATTTAAGAAAAAACAACAACATTTGTGTTGTTCCTACTGCCTCGAGGTCTCAGTGCTATTATTTTGGGTTACTGGGAGAGACGGACGAGGGGGAGAAGGGAAAAACAGGGAGAGAAAAAATCAGAGAGAGAGAGACAGGTCGATATTATCCTACGAATTATCTTCGTAGGAAGAGAGGTAGAAATTGTCACAAGCCTTCCCTTATTTTCTTCTGGCGAGGTGAGGTAGATGACAGTCAGGAATTTGAGGTAGATGACAGCCAGTGACTTGTGGTAGATGACGGTCAGGGATTTGAGGTAGAAGACAACCACTGACTTGTGACAGATGACAGCCATTGACTTAGTACAAAAGACAGACACGCAACAAAAGATGACAGTCACTCAGTAGACATGGATGACAGTCCCTCAGTACAGGTGGATGGCAGTTCTTCAGCAGAGGTGGATGACAGTCCCTCAGTAGAGGTGGATGACAGTCATTCACCTCCCCTCTATGGTAATTCGCATATTCCTTCCCAGGTGGGATTTCACCGAAGTTCACCCTCTATCTTAAATTCTTCACCCTAGCCTTAAGCCCTCCTCCCTCTCGCAAATCCTTATCCCATCCCGTCGGTCCATCCAGGCGATGGATAGGCAATCCTCACTCAGCTTATTTCTCTCACTAAGCTTAAGGTTAGAATGCTGGGGGTTTAACAGTAAGTTCGCTCCCCAGTGTAAATACTGACGTCTTATTTAAGCCTATTAAGATGTCTGGGGAAAAATTACAACGTGGTTGATGGTTCAGGGGGTCACAGCCCACCCACTTGAGTGCCGGAATGATCAATTACACTGTTGATGTTGGCTTGTTCGCACATCAGGTTAAAAGACACATGGACAAAACTTAGGAATCTTTATTGGCGAATTGTTTCGCCTGAGTCAGGCTTCATAATTCTAATACTGAGGTAATGACAATCCCGGAGACAGTGTAAGTGGGGAAGTACTTTGGGGTGATCAGTCCCTCATCCTTGATGGAAGATGGTCAGTCTCTTACTCTACAGGAGACACATAAGGCCAGCGCCTTATGTACCGGAACTGGAAGTGAGTACACATTCCCAGAGTGCCAGCGTGTCAGCGTGCCTCGTTGTGCTCCGGGTTTTCTCGTGTTTACACGGTCGCTTTTACGTGCTAGAACGTTAATTTGTGCCATCAATCCTATACGATACATCCCTCTGGATGTATCGTATAGGATATACTGAGTCAAAAAAGGATATAGGATATACTGAGTCAAAAAAGGAGAATTAGTGTGCACTACCTAGTAGAGTTTACTGCCAGAGGGGAATCATAGGCCTGTGTTCCGTGTGCAAAATAATAATAATAGAACTTTTCTTTGTCAGAGGAAAGAAAGTCTCCCTGATAACATTGTGTATACATAGTGTATAGTGTATACTACAGTGGCTCCCTAGTATATAGATGATAAAGGCTAAAGTGCCATTTGAAAACAGGTGAATTTGTAAATGAAGTGATAAGCCTATAGAGGCAGGTGCCAGAAGTCGCCAGAATCTTACCACAGTGGTCAGCTGTTTTAATAATCTTCCTGGCCTGCTAGTGTACTCGCATATAATCTAGTGATACCAGTGAATAGCAGAATACAGTGTTGTAGTAGCAACTAACCAGTATTATAATGGTACTTAGTGGAGTGGAGTGACTTTCATTAGTTTCTTTTTTCTTGAAATACCAGACGTATACTGTGAATTTCATATAACCTGTAGTTACCAGCGGTCGCAATATACACAACGAGAAGCAATTATTACTACAGAAAAAGCGTCCTTCCTCCAAAATTTCCACCAGTCAACTATAGTGATAATATAGCATTTATTGTGGTGGAGACGAAAAAAAAAACTAGAAAAGCTAGATACAGCGATTGATAAACAAGGGTTGAGGCTCGACCGTTCGTCATTGTAGGAGCTGCCAGAAATCACCGGTTCTTCAACACGCAAGTTATACTTTTGTATCAACCAAATCACATATTACTCGGGTAGATAATTTCAAGTAGATCCTTCATGTGTTAGCCCAAATCACCGACCAGTATGTTTTAAATAAGTGACCCACTGATCAGATCAGATCAGATCGACTGGTCCGAACCCTCGACTGGTCCGAACCCTTGATGGTCCGAACCCTTGACTGGTTACAAACGGTTTCGTTGGACAATAAAGCAGACTGTAAACGGATGGGGTTGTAGGCGCCCTTATCAAACACAAACAATAAATATAAATCAGGAATGTACACGGTAAGCTGTCCAATATACAAGTACAGTTAGAAATAGAAATACAAATAGCTAGAGCTTCATTTAAGGAGGTTATTAATAGAGTATTCAAGAGGTTGCTAGTAGAATTACAGTAAATCAACCATTCAAATCATTATGAAGCTCTGTGTAGTGTGCAGTCAATCAAACAAACGGGCTTCCACATGGATAAATTGTCATTTTTGTGGAAATTGGTGTCACGCCCCTTGTGCAGATATCCAAGAACTAGCTACAAGCAGTATTAAAACAGGGAAGTGTTTTTGGGTATGCCCAAATGAGATAAATCTGTGGACTAAAATCACAAGGTATTAAAAGAGGATAACATCAAAGCTGCTTTCATAGACAACCTGGAAGCTTTCTACAACAGATGGAACATAAAAAGTCTGGGCTGAATGGTAACTGCCCTTGATACTGGCCATGTAGTCAGAAACTGTAAGGCTGGAGGTGATGTCCTGGTAGTCAGTAAATGTGGGGCTGATAGTGCTGTCCTGGGAGACAGTAATGGTGAAGCTGGAGGTGTTGTCCTGGGAGACAGTAATGGTGAAGCTGGAGGTGCTGTCCTGGAGACAGTAATGGTGAAGCTGGAGGTGCTGTCCTGGGAGACAGTAATGGTGAAGCTGGAGATTTTGTCCAGGTAGTCGGGAATTATACGCAGGAAGGAATACATATAAATGACCTCATAGGGGACAGGAGCCGTAGTGGGGAAACAAGTGTAATCAAAGATAAGATAAAACCAATATTGCAAACTAGAAATACCACAGGAAATAGCAAACAAGAGGACTCCACTAGCAATAGTGAGGATATATTACCAAAAACAACTGGTGGGAGCTCCATTGTTGGTGCTAGGGAGGATAGGAATAAGACAGGGAAACATGCACCAACAGGAATACAGTCACAGAAACCCAAGGCAAACGGAAACCAAGCCTGTGCACATACTATGCACTTGGTATCTGCAGACATGGGAAATCTGGAAAAACAGACGGGACGTGCAACTATGACCACCCTAGAAAGTGCCATGCCCATATGACAACAGGAAAATGCAAACTCCCTTCCTGTAAGCTTTTTCACCCTGAAATGTGTACCTCTTCAGTACAGGAAAGACTGTGCTATAACTTAAATTGCCAGGCACACCATCTAAAGGGGACAAAAAGATACAAAACATCCAGGCCATGGGAAAACCTGGGTAGCCACAGCCACTCAAGAGGGAGAGGTTTTTTAGTGCCAGGAAGGAAAAAAAAACTGGCAGGAAATGGCAGAAATCGTACACCAAATCCAGTCATTCCTGGAGTGGAACCACAGTCGATGGCCCCCACTCCAAACCAACAGATACAGATACTAATGCCGGAAAAAAAATCCCCCCCCCCAGTACCAACAATACCACCAGTCCGATGACATTCTTGTTTGCAAATACAGGGTCTAAAGCCAGTAACAAACAACAAAATACCTTTCATCCGTGGACTGCTTGCAGAGGCAAAGGCAATGTTCGCGGCTTTCACTGAGACCCACATAAAGGATCACTTGGACAACGAAATATGGATCCCAGGTTACAACCTATACAGATGCGACAGAGTGAACAGGCAAAAGGGGGGGGGGTTGGCCTGTACATTGCAGAGTCACTTGTTTGCACAGAACTGCTTAATGCCTCAAATGATGTAGTGGAAGTTTTAGCAGTAAAAGCCGAGAACCAAAACCTAGTCATTGTGGTAGTCTACAAGCCTCCGGATGCAACATCCCAGCAATTCCAGGAACAGCTGTTAAAAATTGACCACTGTCTGGAAAATCTTCCAGCTCCTGCACCCAACATCTTGCTCCTGGGGGATTTCAACTTAAGGCACCTAAAATGGAGGAATATAGCAAATAATATTGTTGCAGTAATAATACCAGGAGGCAGCTCTGATGAAAACTCACACTCACACGAGCTTTTAAATCTCTGCACAAAATTCAATTTAAACCAGCAAATAATAGAGCCTACTAGACTGGAGAATACACTAGACCTCATCTTCACTAACAATGATGATCTGATAAGAAATGTCACCATATCAAAAACAATATACTCAGATCACAACATAATTGAGGTTCAGACATGTATGCGTGGAGCCCCAGACCGACATAATGAGACTAGTCACGAGGGAGCATTCACCAAATTCAACTTCAATAACAAAAACATAAAGTGGGACCAAGTAAACCAAGTCCTAACCGATATAAGCTGGGAAGATATACTAAGCAACACAGACCCCAACTTATGCCTAGAACAGATTAATTTGGTGGCACTTGATGTATGCACAAGGCTTATTCCTCTAAGAAAAAGGAGGAGTAGATGTAAAATAGAAAGAGACAGGCGCTCCCTTTACAGGCGACGGAAAAGAATAACAGAGCGGCTAAAAGAGGTCAATATATCTGAAATGCGTAGGGAGACACTGGTCAGAGAAATAGCAAGCATCGAACTTAAGCTAAAGGAATCTTATAGGAGTCAGGAATCGCGGGAAGAACTAAAAGCCATAAATGAAATCGAAAGAAACCCAAAGTATTTCTTCTCCTATGCCAAATCAAAGTCAAGAACAACGTCCAGTATTGGGCCCCTACTTAAACAAGATGGGTCCTACACAGATGACAGCAAGGAAATGAGTGAGCTACTCAAGTCCCAATATGACTCAGTTTTTTAGCAAGCCGCTAACCAGACTGAGAGTCGAAGATCAAAATGATTTTTTTATGAGAGAGCCACAAAATTTGGTTAACACAAGCCTATCCGATGTTATCCTGACACCAAATGACTTCGAACAGGCGATAAATAACATGCCCATGCACTCTGCCCCAGGGCCAGACTCATGGAACTCCGTGTTCATCAAGAACTGCAAGAAGCCCCTATCACGAGCCTTTTCCATCCTATGGAGAGGGAGCATGGACACGGGGGTCGTCCCACAGTTACTAAAAACAACAGACATAGCCCCACTCCACAAAGGGGGCAGTAAAGCAACAGCAAAGAACTACAGACCGATAGCACTAACATCCCATATCATAAAAATCTTTGAAAGGGTCCTAAGAAGCAAGATCACCACCCATCTAGAAAATCATCAGTTACACAACCCAGGGCAACATGGGTTTAGAACAGGTCGCTCCTGTCTGTCTCAACTATTGGATCACTACGACAAGGTCCTAAATGCACTAGAAGACAAAAAGAGTGCAGATGTAATATATACAGACTTTGCAAAAGCCTTCGACAAATGTGACCATGGCGTAATAGCGCACAAAATGTGTGCTAAAGGAATAACAGGAAAAGTCGGTCGATGGATCTACAATTTCCTCACTAACAGAACACAGAGAGTAGTCGTCAACAGAGTAAAGTCCGAGGCAGCTACGGTGAAAAGCTCTGTTCCACAAGGCACAGTACTCGCTCCCATCTTGTTCCTCATCCTCATATCCGACATAGACAAGGATGTCAGCCACAGCACCGTGTCTTCCTTTGCAGATGGCACCCGAATCTGCATGACAGTGTCTTCCATTGCAGACACTGCAAGGCTCCAGGCGGACATCAACCAAATCTTTCAGTGGGCTGCAGAAAACAATATGAAGTTCAACGATGAGAAATTTCAATTACTCAGATATGGTAAACACGAGGAAATTAAATCTTCATCAGAGTACAAAACAAATTCTTGCCACAAAATAGAGCGAAACACCAACGTCAAAGACCTGGGAGTGATCATGTCGGAGGATCGCACCTTCAAGGACCATAACATTGTATCAATCGCATCTGCTAGAAAAATGACAGGATGGATAATGAGAACCTTCAAAACTAGGGAGGCCAAGCCCATAATGACACTCTTCAGGTCACTTGTTCTATCTAGGCTGGAATATTGCTGCACACTAACAGCACCTTTCAAGGCAGGTGAAATTGCTGACCTAGAAAATGTACAGAGAACCTTCACGGCGCGCATAACGGAGATAAAACACCTCAATTACTGGGAGCGCTTGAGGTTCCTAAAACTGTATTCCCCGGAACGCAGGCGGGAGAGATACATGATTATATACACCTGGAAAATCCTAGAGGGACTAGTACCGAACTTGCACACGAAAATCACTCACTACGAAAGCAAAAGACTTGGCAGACGATGCAACATCCCCCCAATGAAAAGCAGGGGTGTCACTAGCACGTTAAGAGACCATACAATAAGTGTCAGGGGCCCGAGACTGTTCAACTGCCTCCCAGCATACATAAGGGGGATTACCAACAGACCCCTGGCAGTCTTCAAGCTGGCACTGGACAAGCACCTAAAGTCGGTTCCTGACCAGCCGGGCTGTGGCTCGTACGTTGGTTTGCATGCAGCCAGCAGCAACAGCCTGGTTGATCAGGCTCTGATCCACCAGGAGGCCTGGTCACAGACAGGGCCGCGGGGGCGTTGACCCCCGGAACTCTCTCCAGGTAAACACACAATACACAAACAAGTTGCACACAGGAGAGAGAAGCTGATGACGTTTCGGTCTTACATGGACGTGGAAGAGAGATGTAGCAGGTTCAAGGCGAGGTCAAAAGCGAACTGGTCCCACTAGTGACTAGTGGAAGGTCATGATACACAGTTTTTTAGCAATAGAGCTGTAAAAACATCACCCGCACCAAGATACCCATGTACTGCTGTGTCATAACATGGTATGCAGTACCGGCAAGTTGATGACTGTCTCGCATCAATTGTTTTCAAGGTTCTTATTATACTGACTGTCATTTTCCTAGCAGGTGTAATTCCAAGACTATCGTATTCGTTGATCATCAGATCCTCCTACATGGTCAATCCTGGGTTCCATACAATATTCTTCCGATATATCGAGTAATCTGACTGCGGTTTGCTCTCTGTTTCAGTATTTTTTTCTGTAGCAGAGTAACTGTATCTTCTATGACCATTCAAGACAAGCTTAGACTCTGACTACGATTCTAGATGAAGCTAGTTGGTGAGTATGGCTTAACTGAAGCCCAGGATTTAGGTGTAGGCTGTGTGATGAGCTTTGTGTGTGTGTGTGTGTGGGGGGGTGTGTGACGAATGTTGCTTATTAATTAATCAGGGTCAAATCACCTGCTACGGGAGTAGGTGTGTCACGACAGTGTGTGTAAGAACACTTCAAGGTGAGTTAGCCGATGATGGTACGATGGCTAGATCCCCGGTACGGGACACATTCGGGCGTGTTTCCTTAAGACACCTGTTGTCCGTGTTCACCCAGCAGTAAATACAGGGAGAATGCAACAGACAAGTGTAGTAGTAGCAACAGCAACACACACACAGCAAGAGGCATTCTTGAGCTTCCCCAGCTCTCGGGCTTAATGTCCAAAGCTGGGGTGTGACTCCAAAAGGATCCTGTAGTGCTTGCTGCCTTTGCACCTCCTGACATCGTCTGCTGCTATGCAGTTGCCACACCCTTCGAGCCCAGTGTGGGCGGGGCTTGTGACAGCCCAAGGTGCTTAGCTTCTCCCTCCGAGCCCCGTGGGGACGGGGAATGGGGCTAGGTCTGGGGACAGCTGGTCCCAGAAGAAGAGGTACTTGTACCTATTCCCATGACAGACATTGGTCTGAGACACTCCCTCGGCAGGGAGCCAAGGCCGGGCCACCTCTTGGAAAGGCCCGGGCCGGGCGATTATACCAGCGAGTCTGCAACAGAACAGCAGTAAATAGGTTCCTGGGTGCTAGACGACTAGTGTGGGTCTCATCTTGGGGACAAAAGTAACCTAATTTACCCGAAATTCTCTGCATAGTTTTCTATATAGTATGTCACTATATAAGTTGCATCAAGTACTTGCAGATAATAATAATAATAATAATAATAATAATAATAATAATAATAATAATAATAATAATAATAATAATAATAATATTATTATTATTATTATTATTATTATTATTAATTATTATTATTATTATTATTATTATTATTACTACTACTACTACTGTCTTTTGTCACTGAAGTTAGTGATCTGAGTGTCTGACATTACTATGTCGTGAGATGGAACTAATACCAAGCGTATACCATCAGGTATAATTCATTATTACCCGCGTATGAGGTAGTAAACAACTCGGCGACAGGTAGTACGCTTGAAGCGGCGTCAAGCCGCGTACGCGTTACAAAAGGCGTTAACGCATTTCCCATTACCGCATGAAAAAAAAAAACGCCAAACAGCAGCTAAATGGACCTGTGATTCAGAGCTGCGGAGGAAACAATGCATTAATTTTGCTAGCAGTCGTGGGCACCCTCACTCTGAATGCTGGTTTTCTCGCTAATTTTAAGATAAAAACTTTAAAAAACTCAATGAAATACATAAGGTCGGGCTCTTTTTCTACATTATGAAAATACCTTACTTTCAATTACAGAATAAAAATTTCCTAGAAATGCTGAAAAAGAAAAATTTCAATGAACAAATGTCTTTTAATTTCAAAATGGAAATTTCCTAGAAAAGCTGGGGGAAAAAAATCCTTTAAAAATGTTCTGCGTAGACTAGAACGGCGATGGCGAAATATTTCTGAACGATTGTCGGAAATAACAAAAAATAAGAGAGATGTAGTCTCTCTCTCTCTCTCTCTCTCTCTCTCTCTCTCTCTCTCTCTCTCTCTCTCTCTCTCTCTCTCTCTCTCTCTCTCTCTCTCTCTCTCTCTCTCAGTGAGTGGAGTGACAATTTTTTTTCAATTAATTGATTACAATAATAAATAAGAACTGCGAATGAAAATTATTGGCAATAATAATAATAATAATATTCATAATAATAATGACACTGATGAATAACGATAACGAACAATACATCAGGAATAAAAAAAAGATCAGTACACACAGAACAAAGTTCGGTACTTACAAAACCAAGTTCGGTACATAAATAAGCAAGTTCATTACGTTCAATATATACATACCATGATGGAAAAAAGTTCAATACCTTTTCAGACATGGAACCAAGTTCAGTACATATAAGACTAAGTTCAGTACACATAGAGCCAAGTAAAGGGCATACAGGACTAAGTTCATTACATATAGAACAAAGTTCACTGCATATGCAGTGATGGAACGAAGTTCGGAATACATATGTAGTGTTTCTCAAACGTCCGGAGACGTAAGGGTAAAGTATATTTCACTATTTAACTTCAATTCATAAAATATTCAGATTGCATGTCATGAATTTGCATACAAATGTAAATTATATCACATAACCCTCTCTGAGAATTGCTTATTAAATCTGTACTCACTCAGCTACGCTCCTCCATTGTGTACTCTTGCAGCTGGTCTCTGCGTCACTTAGCAACGCTCCTTCGCAATGTACTCGTTCAGATAGCGCCTGTGCCACTCTGCTACACCCCTTCACTACGTACTCTCTCAGCTTGTCACTCGCAATGTTATCCAGTAGCTCGTCATGACTATCTAGAAGAATGAGAATATTTGCAATGAGTGTACCAACAATAGTATGGAAGTATTTAGCATTATTAAAAAATATCAGGGTGACATAATTTTTAATTATATCCCTAGTCATGGTAATCGTCGTGAACGTTTAGTGACTGAGATCAAATTAAAGAGGAGGGCGTGTGTGTGAGAGAGAGAGAGCCTGTGCGTTTAATGGTTTTCGTAACTCGTTCCTTCAATGCAGTGAAGGTTACTTTTAGAGCTATGATGAAGTATGTTTCTCTTAGAGTGCTCTCTCTATAGACTCCAGCATTCTTTGCCACTCCCTCTCTAAGTGAGATCACTACGCTTGTAAGCGCACATCTCACCTTAATCCAGAAATGGTAATGACGGCTCACATGAGACTTTTCCCACTTAGGCCATTACCGATGCGCTTAGTTTCCTAAATTACATCCATACACCATTACCGACGACCTGTGTCTCTTAGCTCGATTTCACAATAATTAGTTCTTATAGCTCAAAGTTACATACGAAGAATGTGTGGATATGGAAACTAAGATTTTAAATATGCTGAGAGCTAGTAGCACAAACGTTACTATGTAACAAGCTTGTGAGGAATTCCTTTCTGTGTTACTTGTTGAATGTACATGGTACATAAAAATACGCTTCATTATGCACACTTATAATGTATATTGGTTTTATATACCAAGAGGCTTTCCTCACAAGATGAGAGCTCAGTTGCAATCAACAGTTACTGGAGAGGAAGCAACGAGGACACCCTCAGGCAGAGAGCTTCATGTATAGTGCCATCCATTAAACAGCAATTGCCTCGAGCTCATAATCAAAGGAGAGAGTTAATTAACCATCAATCACAATTCTCCTATTCCTCCCAAGGTTGTTCACCATCAGTGTTGAATATTACCAGGCATGCTTCAGCAATGATACGAGACAAACAAGGAGAAAATGCATCAGCACGTAAGATGGGTAGTGTATATTTCGGCCATCAACTGAGACTTCTTCTTGGAGATATGTTTCATCGTGGAATTCAACCGGGGGACTATGAAGACCCCGCCATATCTTACCCTAAGACCCTCCTCAGCCGAATAAAGATGGACTCAATTGTAAGCTGAAATATACAAGCGTTTAGCACTTTAAGTTGAAGTCATTAAAGCATCGCCATGACAGTCGACTCTGGTCTTGTCAGATGACAAGAGCATGACAAAAGTAATCACGCAAGGGTACATCCAGTAAAAGAATTTGGGCAATTGCGAGTTGGCGTCCAGACACAGCAAACTATCCAGGACGGCTACCTGGTGGGTCTACCTGGAGGGTATTCCAGGAGTCAACGCCCCTGCGGCCCTTCCCAGGCTGTCGTTCTTGTTTTCTTTGTCAGAAGGTGATACGTTGGCGCCGGCACTTTGGTGGGGGCGAGGTAAGACGGTACGTCGAAGGATGTGTGTAAAAACAAGCCACAGTAGTCACTGGCTTACTTCAGTTGAGGACGGAACCCCACCAACCTCAAACGATCACACAGAGCTTGAAGAAGCTCACATTCTTTGGGTTAAATAACCCAGCATGCCTCAAGAAAAGATATAAACTTGATTCATTTCCGCTGGTGTTTTCCCCCAGAAAGCGACCCACAACTTCCAGCCAGGTAAACAAGGGGCCCGAGATAACCCAAATGAACCATCCCACACGGCAACCCATCCTAGTAAATATAGTGAACAATAAAATATTGTGAAACATCCTAAGACTGAACTGAAGACAGATATAGTGAACACTAAAATATATTAAAAATAAAGAAAGGAAAGCATGAAAACACTAACATATGGAAATACGTCACTCTGACTTTTCTGGGTTATCCAAGGTTCTCTACACATATGCTGCTATGTATGATAATTCTATGTAACTGTATTTGTGTATACCTGAATAAATTTACTTACTTACATACTTATATGTGGTGAAGATATGTGGTGAATAGAGGTGAGTGCTCTAACCCATTGAACTACAAGTCTCAGCAGTCAACAACTCATGAATTACAAGTCTCAGTAACCAGTAACCGTCAGTAACCAGACAACCCATGAACTACAAGCCTTAACAGCCAGACAACCCATGAACTACAAGCCTCAGTAACCAGACAACCCATGAACTACAAGCCTCAGCAACCAGACAACCCATGAACTACAAGCCTCAGTAACCAGACAACCCATGAACTACAAGCCTCAGCAACCAGACAACCCATGAACTACAAGCCTCAGCAACCAGACATACCATGAACTACAAGCCTCAGCAACCAGACATACCATGAACTACAAGCCTCAGACCAGACATACCATGAACTACAAGCCTCAGTAACCAGACATACCATGAACTACAAGCCTCAGTAACCAGACATACCATGAACTACAAGCCTCAGTAACCAGACATACCATGAACTACAAGCCTCAGTAACCAGACATACCATGAACTACAAGCCTCAGTAACCAGACATACCATGAACTACAAGCCTCAGTAACCAGACATACCATGACCTACAACCCAGTAACCAGAGACAACCCAAAAAACCACAAGCCTCAGTAACCAGAGACAACCCAAAAAACTACAAGCCTCAGTAGCCAGACAACCCATTAACTACAAGCCTTAGTAATCAGACAACCCATGAACTACAAGCCTCAGTAACAGAGACAACCCAAGAACTACAAGCCTTAGTAACCAGGCAACCCATGAACTACAAGCCTCAGTAACAGAGACAACCCATGAGCTACAAGCCTCAGTAACCAGACGACCCATGAACTACAAGCCTAAGTAACCAGACGACCCATGAACTACAAGCCTTAGTAACCAGACAACCCATGATCTACAAGCCTTAGTAACCAGACGACCCATGAACTACAAGCCTTAGTAACCAGACAACCCATGAACTACAAGCCTTAGTAACCAGACGACCCGTGAACTACAAGCCTTAGTAACCAGATGACAGATGAACTACAAGCCTCAGTAACCAGAGACAACCTATGAGCTACAAGCCTCAGTAACCAGAGACAACCTATGAACTACAAGCCTCAGTAACCAGAGACAACCTATGAACTACAAGCCTAAGTAACCAGACGACCCATGAACTACAAGCCTCAGTAACCAGACGACCCATGAACTACAAGCCTAAGTAACCAGACGACCCATGAACTACAAGCCTCAGTAACCAGACGACTCATGAACTACAAGCCTAAGTAACCAGACAACCCATGAACTACAAGCCTTAGTAACCAGACAACCCATGAACTAAAAGCCTCAGTAACCAGAGACAACCTATGAGCTACAAGCCTCAGTAACCAGAGACAACCTATGAACTACAAGCCTAAGTAACCAGACGACCCATGAACTAGAAGCCTTAGTAACCAGACAACCCATGAACTACAAGCTATAGTAACCAGACGACCCATGAACTACAAGCCTTAGTAACCAGACGACCCGTGAACTACAAGCCTTAGTAACCAGATGACAGATGAACTACAAGCCTTAGTAACCAGACAACCCATGAACTACAAGCCTCAGTAACCATACAACCCATGAACGACAAGCCTCAGTAACAAGACGACCCATGAACTACATGCCTCAATAACCAGAGACAACCCAAGAACTACAAGTTTTAGTAACCAGACGACCCATGAACTAAAAGCCTTAGTAACCAGACGACCCATGAACTACAAGCCTTAGTAACCAGATGACCTATGAACTACAAGTCTTAGTAACCAGACAACTCAAAGGTAGGTAGGTAGGTAAGGATTGTTAGGAAACTGGACAAGTTTGACCTACAAGCCTCAGTAACCAGAAGACCCATAAACTACAAGCCTTAGTAACCAGACGACCCATGAACTACAAGCCTTAGTAACCGGACGACCCATGAACTACAAGCCTCAGTAACCAGACGACCCATGAGCTACAAGCCCCAATAACATGACGACCCATGAACTACAAGCCTCAGTAACCAGAGACAACCCAGAAACAACAAGCCTTAGTAACCAGACGACCCATGAACTACAAGCCTTAGTAACTAGACGGCCCATGAACTACAAGCCTTAAGTACCAGACGACCATTGAACTACAAGCCTTAGTAACCAGACGACCCATGAACTACAAGCCTTAGTAACCAGATGACCCATGAACTACAAGCCTTAGTAACCAGACGGCCCATGAACTACAAGCCTTAAGTACCAGACGACCCATGAACTACAAGCCTTAGTAACCAGATGACCCATGAACTACAAGATTTAGTAAGCAGACAACTCAAAGGTAGATAGGTAAGGTTTGTCAGCAAACAGGCCAAGTGTGAACTACAAGCCTCAGTAACCAGTAAACCCATGAATTACAAGCCTTAGTAACCAGACGACCCATAAACTACAAGCCTTAGTAACCAGACGACCCATGAACTACAAGTGTTAGTAACCAGACGACCCATGAACTACAAGCCTCAGTAACCAGCCAACCCATGAAATACAAGCCTTAGTAACCAGACGATTCATGAACTACAAGCCTCGGTAACCAGACAACTCAGAGGTAGGTAGGTAAGCTTTGTCAGGAAACAGGACAAGTGTGAGGTACAAGCCTCAGTAGCCAGGCGAGACAACTCAGAGGTAGGTAGGTAACGTTTGTCAGGAAACAGGACAAGTGTGTGATACAAGCCTCAGTAACCAGACGACCCAAAAACTACAAGCCTTAGTAACCAGACGACCCATGAACGACAACCCTCGGTAACGAGACAACTCAGAGGTAGGTAGGTAACGTTTGTCAGGAAACAGGACAAATGTGTGGTACAAGCCTCAGTAACCAGACGACCCATGAATTACAAGCCTTAGTAACCAGACAACCCATGAACTACAAGCCTCGGTAATGAGACAACTCAGAGGTAGGTAGGTAACGTTTGTCAGGAAACAGGACAAGTGTGTGATACAAGCCTCAGTAACCAGACGACCCATAAACTACAAGCCTTAGTAACCAGACGACCCATGAACGACAACCCTCGGTAACGAGACAACTCAGAGGTAGGTAGGAAACGTTTGTCAGGAAACAGGACAAGTGTGTGGTACAAGCCTCAGTAATCAGACGACCCATGAACTACAAGACTCAGTAACCAGACGACCCATGAACTACAAGCATCAGTAACCAGACGACCCATGAACTACAAGCATCAGTAACCAGACGACCCATGAACTACAAGCATCAGTAACCAGACGACCTATGAACTACAAGCATCAGTAGCCAGACGACCCATGAACTACAAGCATCAGTAACCAGACAACCCATGAACTACAAACTTCAGCAACCAGACGACCCAAGAACTACAAACCTCAGTAATCAGACAACCAGACGAGACACGATAGAAATCATCCCTAAGCATTACTGTCTGGAAAATCGCCAATTGTCTGCCTCTCGCTGATCAGTCATACAATCGCTGCTTGTAATCACGGCATTAATTAAAAGATAAAAGCCAAAGGCAACAAAAGCATAAACGAGAAGCTACAACCCTTTTCAATTAAAAAAAATTTTATTTTTTTTTCATCGATGAGTCCAAAATTTTTTTTAGCAACATAGCTCTGTTCTGCCCGCTTTGTATATACACAGGGAAGCGCAAATCCCCGAAGGGTCATAAAGATGAAGGTAGACCAGTTTCCTCGATCCAAGAAAATATCAGTAGTTGATCTTTTTCTGTGCCCAAAAAATTTTTTTCTCCTGTCTTGTTCAGCTCATGAAATTGGTTAATTAGAAAGTAGCTCCAGGCTAATTATAAATTAGTTTCAGGCTAATTAGAGGGTAGTTTCAAGCTAATTACAAACTAGTTTCAGGTTAATTAGAAAACAGTTTCAGTTTAATCAGAAATTAGTTTCAAGCTAATTAGAAACTAGTTTCAGGCTAATTAGAAACTAGGTTCAGGGTAATCAGAAACAAACAGCGCCTGCTCAGCGAGCACCTCATCCGCTCGGCCGACCGTAACTGCTTATCTTGCATTAAGCTTTGTAACAAGCCGAGTGAAGATAATAGATCTTAGCTTGTTAAAGAAGAAGCAAGAGCTCCCAGCCCCTATTCATGTATAACTCGGAAGTGCTAGTTAGGAATGATGAGAGAGAGAGAGAGAGAGAGAGAGAGAGAGAGAGAGAGAGAAAGAATGGGGAAGAGAGCAGCATATCAACACACCCGCTGACGGACTCTAATTGGTACTGGAGAGTTTTGACTGGCCGCCCTTGTTTGCCGATTAAATGGCACGGAAGATCAAAAGGCTGGAGGGATCTGGGAGATCTTTTACCCTGGGTGGAGGTGAGGGAAGGAGGAGGAGGACGACGACGACGACGCGAAGGGGAGGAGGACGGAGAACAGACGTGAGGGGTAAGCAGATGACCAGGAAAGAAAGATTGTTATAGGCTAGAAAGATGCAGAGTGTCTGGAGGTGTCCAGTTTGAGTTCCTGGCGCCAAGCCTCTCAAAAGAAGCTTTCTTTTTTCTGTTACTTTCCCCCTCTAATCTCTATCTCCCTTCTTCCATTTGTGTCCCTCTCCCCTCTACCTCCCCCTTAATATCTTCTTGCTTACTGGAAGGCTTAACGATATCTTCACTGTCCTACTGAAGTCTCCCAGCTCTGACTGGCACTACTGAAGTCTCCCAGCTCTGACTGGCACTACTGAAGTCTCCCAGCTCTGACTGGCACTACTGAAGTCTCCCAGCTCTGACTGGCACTACTGAAGTCTCCCAGCTCTGGCTGGCACTACTGAAGTCTCCCAGCTCTGACTAGCACTACTGAAGTCTCCCAGCTCTGACTGGCACTACCGAAGTCTCCCAGCTCTGACTGACACTACTGAAGTCTCCCAGCTCTGACTGGCACTACTGAAGCCTCTCAGCTCTGACTGGCACTACTGAAGTCTCCCAGCTCTCACACTACTGAAGTCTCTCAGCTCAGGCTGGCACTACTGAAGTCTCTCACCTCTGACTGACACTACTTAAGTTTCCTATCTCATGCCGACGCAGGGAAAATATATTTAGCTTTTGTTCCACATTGTAACTATTATATAGAATAGATTAACAGCACACTGCTGATTTATCCAATTTTATTTAACAGAAAATAATCTTGTCAACTGCTCCATGCCATTAAGAGTGCCAACAACACTGCACTGTTAAGAATGCCAATAACTCCACACTATTAAGTGCCAACAACAACACACTATTAAGAGTGCCAACAACACCACACCATTAAGAGTGCCAATAACTCCACACTATTAAGAGTGTCAATAACTCCACATTATTAAGAGTGCCAACAACTCTACACCTTTAAGAGTGCCAACACCACCACACTATTAAGAGTGCCAATAACTCCACACTACTAAGAGTACCAATAACTCCACACTACTAAGAATACCAATAACTCAGCACTATTAAGAGTGCCAATAACTCCACACTATTACGAGTGCCAACAGCAAAGTGGAGTTGTACTTGTTCCTCCATGAATTTTGCCGAGGTAAAAATGTAAGGTGGAAACAGTTTCCAGTACATAGATCTGGTCATGTCGTGTGTGGGGGAGCTGAGATATGGCAAAAATAGAAGCATAGAGATGTGGAGGAGGGGAGGAGACAGTGGAGTTGTAGGAGTGTTGGTGGCAGGTAGTGGTGGAGGTGGAGAAGGTGGTGGTGGTGGTGGGAGTGGAGGAAATGGTGGCGTGAAGGAGTGTTGGGAGTTTATGGCAATTCAGATGTTTTGTATGCACTCATATCTGAGTCAAGGTGAGTGCAAGGTGCTGTGGGGTGAGTACAAGGTGCTCTGGGGTGAGTGCAAGATGCTCTGGGGTGAGTACAAGGAGCTCTGGGGTGAGTACAAGGTGCTCTGGGGTGAGTACAAGGGGCTCTGGGGTGAGTACAAGGGGCTCTGGTGTGAGTACAAGGGGCTCTGGGGTGAGTACAAGGTGCTACTAGGCGAGTGTAACGGGTCCTGGTAACTTGCAACACTGAGCACTTACTCCTAAAGAAGACTGAACACTTTGGAGGGAGTCAAGGGAGGGGCGGAGAAAGGAGGAAGGAGAGAGGGAGGGGAGGAAAAGAGGGAGGAAGGAAGGGAGAGGGAGAGAGGGAGAGAGGGAGGGAACTAGGAAGAGAGAGAGGGAGGGAACTAGGAAGAGAGAGAGGGATGGAGGGAGGCTGGTGTTATCGGTTTGCTGAAGTCTGGAAGGAGAGATTCCATCAAGTGTGATGGATGTTAACACTGTGGAGGATAACTCGGGTTTATGGACCTCGGTGATCCGCGGGAGTATTACCTCTCACTGCCCTATCAGACCATCCTCCCACCATAAATGATGAACGTTCAGATTCGAACAATTCCAGCCTTTTTTTCACGGCCACCTCGTTGCCAGACGTATATCTTGATTTTAATTTAGTTATGTGTGGTTAAACATACGTTTTACTGAATTATATAACCTAAATTAGCTGCAATTTCTTCAGTTTCATAACAAGCTTAATTAGGTGCGGTTCCAAACTGGTGCTGCGTACTCCAAGATGGGCCTGACCCATGTTGTACAGAGGGTCTTGAATGACTCCTTGTTAACATTCCTGAAGGCTACTCTTAGATTTGCCAGACGAGCATTCTCTGCAGAGGTTATTTGGGTGATGTGAGCCTCTGGCGATATGGTCGGCACTATGCTCACCTCAAGGTCTTACTTGAGTGAGGTCTGCAGTCTCGAGTCCATGCTTAGTTTTCTGTTGTCTTCCCTATTCCCCAATCTTCATAAGTTTTCATTTGCTTTATATGAATTCAAAGAGCCACTTAAACAAATAACCTGGAGAGAGGAGCTTACGACGACGTTTCGGTCCGACTTGGACCATTTACAAAGTCGCACTAACTGAAAGGAGAGGAGCCAGTATATATAGGCCAGCTGGCAAGGACGGGACAAGAGAGGTGGGAGTAGTAGTAGTAGTAGTAGTAGTAGTAGTAGTAGTAGTAGTAGGAGTAGTAGTAGAGGTAAGGCTGGTAGTGAAAGTAGTAGTCGTAGACGGAAGACTGGTAAGTCTTAGTTCCTGGCCTGTTACAAGGTAGTGTGAATCGTTTGCCTACTAGTGACAGAGTACCCACCGTGCTCTGGTTGTGTGAGTTACCATGAGTACTCGCCCATCCATCCCCAAGTAGTAACTCGCTAGTAGCGTGAATTCCCACCCTCTCCCCGCTGGACCACTCACACTCTATCAACACCACACTGGGAACTCAGTTAATCGCGACTTCCAGAAAAAAATAAAATGAGAGAGAAAATGAGACAGAGACGTTAACCATTTCTAAAACCCCGAGGCCCAGCGGGGAGGCAGTGTTTTGTACGAAGTTCTTGGAGCGGCTGATGAGAGGCAGCCACACTTGAATAAGTGGTGACGGGAAGAAACACACAAGTTGCTCCCCAAGTTTGTGTGGAGAATCTGCACGCCCCGAGTGTTCATAAGGTGGGAGAGTCTGAGGGGAGACCAGTGGGGGACTGGAAGGAGGGGAGACCGATGGAGGAACCAGAGGACGGGGGACCTGTGGAGGAGCGAGAGAAAGGGGGACCTGTGGAGAAGTGAGAGGAAGGACGACCTGTGGAGCGAGACGAGGCGAAAGACCTCTGGGAAAGATGGGTTGCAGTATAGAGGTGGAAATAGTAGGAAATGTGAGCATTCTACTTTGTTTCAAGACTAGTATGTGCTGTAGTTATCATACTAGGAGAGATGTCGGAGATGGATGGTGAATTATCTTACCACAGGCTCATAATTTTCCACTCTATGATACTCTATTGTATGGTACTCCGTTCCACTGTATTCCACTGTATAGAGCCTCGTTAAGTGGGACTTCGTTTCAAGCTTTCACCTCATTGCATTCCTGAGTATTTTCCCCAGTCTTCTCTCCACAGTTCCGCCCACAAAGAAAACAACATTTACCATCTTGAAGATCCTTGTCTATAATACTTTCGTTTCTTGTATCTTCCTCTCTCAACACAAAATGTGTGTTGAAGCTGTTTTTTTTTTTCTTTTTTTTTTTTTTGCCTTGGGAAAAGTTGACTTTGACACCTGGTGACGCTAATCAGGTGGTCTGTAGGTGACATGCTGACGTCTCCAACTCTCAACATGATGATGAGGTGTGTGGAGTTCCTTGTACTTTCCGCTCCACTTGTATCTGTGTTTATGCGGCTCATGTCTGCTTGTATACTGTATGTGGGCGTGTAGAGTCTATGTTTGTGTTGTGTATGCGTGCTTGTAGTGTGTGTGTATGTGGTGAATGTGTATTTGTGTATTGTATGTGTGCTTGTGGAGCTCATGCGCGTTTGTATGGTGTATGTGTGTTTGTGTATTTGCATGTATGCTTGTATAATTTTGTGGTTTCATCTCTAACTTACAGGTAAAGCCATGAACAGTTACAGCCACGGAACCTGTGATATTCTCGGCTTCGCCTAATCTTAGGTGATTTCTCCTTAACATTTCTTGATCTTGCTCGACCCCCATCTCAAGGTGATCTCGCCTTAGGTGACTTCTCCTTAATAGTCTCCTCACCACCTGACTCGACCTACCTACAGCATCCACTAATCTGCTGTGACTTCTGATTACCCCCCTGACCTGAAAGGACCTCGAATAATTAACTGATACATATAGCTCTATATTCTAGAGATAGCTGCGGCATATACAGCTATATTATCTGGGTAGCTACTACACACACAGTTATGTTATCAGGACAGATGCGACAGGTATAACTACATTCTCGTGGATTTTTTAAAGAGCATATTGGTTGGGTAATTAAAGTTATTAACCAAAACAAGCATAATGACCGCGGAAGAATTAACTAATATTTTTAAATCTTGTTAATAAAGGAGTCTCAATTTTTTTAATAATCTTCGCAAATATGAAAAAATAAAGTGTGATTTTTAATACATTGAAGCCGTGCAGATGAGCGATGATGATATCGTCTAGGTGAAGATGACTTTATCATCTCTGTATTGCAATAAGGCCACTGGTTAGGGAAACTTCTTTAAATAAATATACTCAGGTGTAACATATGTGTCACTTTCCGAAGGTGACAGTGAGTGCATCAGTACCGTGAAGGTGACTGAGAACGTCGTCAGAGGCGTGAAGGTGACAGTGAGTGCATCAGTACCGTGAAGGTGACTGAGAACGTCGTCAGAGGCGTGAAGGTGACAGTGAGGATGATGTCAGTGGCGTGAAGGTGACAGTGAGTACATCAGTATGGTGAATGTGACTGAGGACGTTGTGAGAGGCGTGAAGATGACAGTGAAGATGACATGAAGAGCCTCACCCGAGCAGCATTTTCACCCTCTTGAAAAAAACTTCTGCTGCCGCTGCCCAGGGCGCTTAACATAAGATTAATTTACCAGAGGTGTGGCTGAAGCCGTCTAGCTGACAGCTTAATTATTAAGAGCGTTCGTAGTAGGGATGGGATAGGCAGTTGAGAGGGTTTCCCCGGGTCGGGATAGGGAGTATACGAAGTCTCAAGGGTCTGAAATAGGTAACTGTATTTAATTAACGTCTGATGTAACTGTAATTCGTGATACATAAGCTCAGACTACTAAAAACCTCTGAAAATACATATATACATCGTCAGGTCTGGTCTCAGACCGAGCCACGGGGGCGTTGACCCCTGAAACCCTCTCCAGTTATACTCCAGGTCTTTATACACCGAGAGATTAATTTCTGTTCTAGAAATTATTGATTACTGGTGGTGAACAGGTTACACGTATCCTCATCTTTTCGACAGACTTTAAACCTTATTAACCAATCAACCAGAACATCACATCCTGAAGGAGTGTTGTACAGAATTTTATGCAACGTTAAACCCGAGTGGGTTATTCTGCACAAGATGTTTTGAAGGCTCGGTCCTCTGTCCGCTAATGGAAGACACTTTAAGCAGGTGAAGAAACACCGACTCTTACGAAAAGAGCGGAGTAGCATCATATGCAAAATAATGGGGAGGATAATAGAATCCGGACACACTAGTTCGAGATCAAGCCCCACATTTAAGGGACCGAGGATCGAGTAAGCACTAGTCCTTTTGTTGACGAAATACTTTCAACGTACAGCTCTGGGAATGATGGGTATCGTAACTCATTATAGCAATGATATACAATATTGACGATGAGTAAGACATGGGCGACAGTCGGGTTTCCTAACTTTCGAAAAGTTTCGCCTACACAGTTGGCATCTTCAGCCTACTGAAGAAGAATTAGACACTTGTGCAACACTCATTCTTCAACTTGTTGGCTTTCTAAACTATTTTTCATCCTTTGAATAAATGGTTTATAAAACTTAAAAATTTATAAATAAGACACTTTTGCAACAACAATGGCTTCTTCAGTCCAATGCAGAGAAACGGTGAAAGATGAGGAATGTGAGGTAATCATTCCCTTAGCCTGGAGTCGATGTGTTCAGTCCATCACTCTTGAAAATAGTGCCTATTGAAGAAGCCTACTGTGAAGGAGAAACGTTTCGGAAATAAGAATATCGTAAAGCCTATCCAGATGTGTCTTGGATACTGAGATCTCACTTGTGTATGTTATGAAGGGGAAGAGAGAGCAATAAAAATGGATACTTGCTCAGCTCTCTTGAAATATACACAAGGATTTGCGTTTCCTAAAATTCTAAACATATTTCGATGTTTTGATACAGCGACGACCCCCTTACGTCAACAAAACCAACCCTCAAAGGATGAATATTTTCCTCCGCTCTTCAAAGAATTTTTTCCCCCTAGTGAACAAACTATACAGCAGCCAAAGCATTCTAAGACATTTTTCCTCCACACAAACATTTGATATTCATGCGAGTATACATCCAAATGTAAAAGTCATAAACGAGATCGAGGCTGACAAAGGCGACTGTGTCGGTCCTCCGCCCAATATTCATCGTGGCTGAAGAGGAACTTAAGTGCCGGCTCCTCCCGCCGCCTCTTTTATGGATACCTCTTGTTGTTGACACGGTGAGGCGTCTTTATCATCTCCGCCAGCCAGGATGCTGCACACACACGCACACGCACGCGCGCGCATAGACACACAAAAGTTGTCTAAGAGGTCACACTCGGAAGAGGCGAAGGAAATTACAATTCAAGATATGGGAGAGTAGTACAGCACTAAATAAGAGAAGTGGCAGCTGATAAATTTAAAACAGGAAAAAAAAGAGAAATAAGACAGACCCTTTCGGGAAGTTCACATAGCAGTGCAACTTGCAACATTTTCGAGCGTAAGAACTGCGTTTAGAACCCTTAACAGGGGCTCCCTCAGAATTACATACACCACTGCGTGAGACTCACACTGGAGTATGTAGCGCCAGCATGGAGCCCACACTTTTTAAAACAAGAAAGTTCGACCAGTCGCTGGGGGCCTAGATCCAGAGCCATGATGGCAAAGAAATTAAAAATCGAGTACTAGAGACACGTAGGATCAGAGGGGACATGATCACAATGTACAAAATACGCAATGATATCGATGACGTAGAACACAGGTCCTTCTGTAAGGATGAGAATAGAAAGAGGGGGACTAAATCGAAACTAAACACCAGAGAAAGACAAATAAGAAAGAGCATTTTGAGCGTGAGGTGGGTAAGCAGAACCAATTCTCAAAGTGAAGGTAAATTCAATACAATGATACGAACGAAAATGCTACAGACTCTTATGTTTGATGATGTAACACACGGAGGCGGGGCCCAGGAGATAGAGCTCGTTTATGACAGATACAGAAGATACAAAGATACATATACAAATGATCACACACACACACACACAAACACACGAGGCTAAATTTACCGATAAGATAAGTGCCTTTGACGGATGGTAACTACTAATACACACGCTTGCAGACATCTGTAGACTCCCACCTGCAGCAGACACCCACCTGCAGCAGACACCCACCTGCAGCAGCACAAACATAAACACCAACTCGATCCATCACCAAAGTCGGCGCAGGAACAAGGAAAAAATAAATAAAGCAGAACCCGTCCCCTCTTACCAAAAAAAAAAAAAGAGGCAAAAAAATTTTTCCTCTGAGGAGGATCTTATCACCACGACGTCTGCCGGAACCTTAAAAGCAAGTCTTAAAGTCTTAAATAGTCGCCTTCGCTGCCTTTCTGGCGGCCAGCCTGTGTGTATGTCATTACCAGCGGGTGAGCTCTCAACATGCTTGGATTCGGGATGGGGGGGTGCGGAATGTGCGTTCCTCAACCAACAAAAGAAAAAAGCTTTCCCTTAAGCGAAATGTTGTTACACTAAAGCTCTTCTGTGAGCGACACGCTCCAATGAAGTTCTTCTGTGAGCGACACGTTCGACTGAACCTCTTCTGTGAGCGACACGTTCGACTGAAGCTCTTCTGTGAGCGACACGCTCGACTGAAGCTCTTCTGTGAGCAATTCATTCCAATGAAGCTCTTCTGTGAGCGACACGTTCGACTGAAACTCTTCTCTGAACGACACGTTCCAATGAAGCTCTTCTGTGAGCGACACGTTCCAATGAAGCTCTTCTGTGAGCGAAATGTTGTGCCAGTAAGGCTCTCCCGTGAGTACTTCTCTAAGAACTGTCCTTGGAGGAACTTTCTTAAGAAATATACGAGAAGAAATCTTCTTAAGAACTTCCTTATGAAGAACTTCAAGAACTATTTTAAAGAGAACTTCCTTGAGAACGCCCTTGCGGAGAACTTTTTAGAAAAACTCCCTTCAAGAAAATTTTCTTAAGAACTGCCTTAAAAGACACCCATCCCGTCCTCTGCCTGACGTATCATCAACCTGACCTTCAAAAATTTTAATTTATCACGAAAACGTCGATAAAATTTCAATGTGTTAATATTGTTCAGAAAATAAAAGGTATATTAATAAATGCTGTTTCCCGGAAGCGTTTAACGAAGGGAATAAATTATATTTTTTTTACTGAAATATCTTGTAAAAGAAAATCGTTAACCTTTTGATGCCGATGAGGGATTTTTGACCCGAGGAGTTAGAGCTGCCTTCCTTGGATCATACCTGATTACCTACAGGTTTCTCCATCTCCCGTGAGTATAATATTTTAATTATAAAACAATAATAAGAAAGAGTAGAAGAAAAAGAAGAAATAATCCACAGTTATATATTTCAAAGAATCGAAAAATATATCATTCAGGAATAATGTATAAACATCGTTCAGGTATGATACATATATTCAAGTATCATACATAATTTCAATGATATATGATTAATTAATCATGAAAACTTGAGCAGTAACTATGGTAACTTGAACAGTAACTATGGTAACTTGAACAGTAACTATGGTAACTTGAGCAGTGACTATGGTAACTTGAACAGTAACTATGGTAACTTGAGCAGTGACTATGGTAACTTGAACAGTAACTATGGTAACTTGAACAGTAACTATGGTAACTTGAGCAGTGACTATGGTAACTTGAACAGTAACTATGGTAACTTGAGCAGTAACTATGGTAACTTGAACAGTAACTATGGTAACTTGAGCAGTGACTATGGTAACTTGAACAGTAACTATGGTAACTTGAACAGTAACTATGGTAACTTGAACAGTAAACTAATGGTAATTTGAGCAGTGACTATGGTAACTTGTACAGTAACTATGGTAACTTGAGCAGTAAACTATGGTAACTTGAACAGTAACTATGGTAACTTGAGCAGTGGACTATGGTAATTTGAACAGTTAACTATGGTAACTTGAGCTGTGACTATGTAACTTGAACAGTAATATGGTAACTTGAGCAGTGACTATGGTAAAATTGGAACAGTAACTTGGTAACTTAAACAGTAACTAGGTAACTTGACAGTAACTATGGTACTTGAACAGTAACTAGGGTTTAACTGAACAGTACTTGGTACTTGAACAGAAACCCTATGGTAACTTGACGTAACTAGGGTTTAACTTGACCAGTAACCTATGGTAATTGAACAGTAACTATGGTACTTGGCAGTAACTATGGTAAAGGGTGCAGTAACATTGGTAACTTGAGCAGAAACTATGGTAACTTGAAACAGTACTATGGTAACTGAGCAGTGACTATGGTAACTTGAGCGTGACTAGGTAACTTGAACAGTACTATGGTAACTTGAGCAGTGACTATGGTAAATTGAACGGGTAACTATGGTAATTGAGCAGTGACTATGGTAATGAACTAAAACTATGGTAACTTGACGTAACATGGTAACTTGGCAGTGACTATGGTACTTGAACGTAACTATGGTAATTTGAGCGTGACTTGGTAAACTTGAACAGTAACTAGGAACTTGAGCAGTGACTAGGAAACTTGAACATAACTATGGTACTTGGCAGTGACTATGGTAACTTGAACAGTAACTATGGTAACTTGAGCAGTGACTATGGAACTTGAACAGTACTATGGTAACTTGAACAGTAACTATGGTAACTTGAGCAGGGACTAGGGTTTAACTTGAACAGTACTATGGTAACTTGAGCGTGACTATGGTAACTTGAACAGTAACTATGGTTACTTGAACAGTAAACTATGGTAACTTGAGCAGTGACTATGGTAATTGAACAGGGGACTATGGTAACTTGAACAGTAACTATGGTAACTTGAACAGTAACTATGGAAACTTGAACAGTAACTATGGAAACTTGAGCAATGACTATGGAAACTTGAAAAGTAACTATGGAAACTTGGCAGTACTATGGTAACTTGAACAGTAACTATGGAAAACTTGAGCAGAAAACTATGGTAATTTGAAAAGGCAACTAGGGTTTAACTTGAACAGAAAACTATGGAAAACTTGAGCAGTGACTATGGTTTAACTTGAACAGTAACTATGGTAACTTGAACAGTAACTATGGTAACTTGAACAGTAACTATGGTAACTTGAACAGTAACTATGGTAACTTGAACAGTAACTATGGTAACTTGAACAGTAACTATGGTAACTTGAACAGTAACTATGGTAACTTGGCAGTAACTATGGTAACTTGAACAGTAACTATGGTAATTGGCAGTGACTAGGGTTTAACTTGAACAGTAACTATGGTAACTTGAGCAGTAACTATGGTAACTTGAACAGTAACTATGGTAACTTGAACAGTAACTATGGTAACTTGAGCAATGACTATGGTAACTTGAAAAGTAACTATGGTAACTTGAGCAGTAACTATGGAAAATTTGAAACGTAACTATGGTAACTTAAACAGTAAACTATGGTAACTTGAGAAATGACTATGGTAACTTGAAAAGTAACTATGGTAACTTGAACAGTAACTATGGTAACTTGAGCAGTAACTATGGTAACTTGAAAAGTAACTATGGTAACTTGAGCAGTGACTATGGTAACTTGAAAAGTAACTATGGTAATTGAACAGAAACTATGGTAATTGAACAGTAACTATGGTAACTTGAACAGAAAACTATGGAAACTTGAGCAGTAACTATGGTAACCTGAACAGTAACTATAACTTGAACAGTAACTATGGTAACTTGAGCAGTAACTATGGTAACTTGAACAGTAACTATGGTAACTTGAGCAGTGACTATGGTAACTTGAAAAGTAACTATGGTAACTTGAAAAACAACTATGGTAATTGAGCAGCCATCTATGATACTTAAACAGTAACTATGGTAACTTGAAACAGTAACTAGGGTTTAACTTGAGCAGTAACTATGGAAACCCTGAACAGTAACTATAACTTGACAGTAACTATGGTAACTTGAGCAGTAACTATGGTAACCTGAACAGTAACTATAACTTGAACAGTAACTATGGTAACTTGAGCAGTAACTATGGTAACTTGAACAGTAACTATGGTAACTTGAACAGTAACTATGGTAACTTGAACAGTAACTATGGTAACTTGAACAGTAACTATGGTAACTTGAGCAGTAACTATGGTAACCTGAACAGTAACTATAACTTGAACAGTAACTATGGTAACTTGAGCAGTAACTATGGTAACTTGAACAGTAACTATGGTAACTTGAAC
>NC_069445.1:13873421-13893695 GCF_026875155.1 Cherax quadricarinatus
GTACAAGGCCAATATTGTCAAAATACCACACTTGGATCCACTTCGAGGACAGCGTGAAACAAGCTTTTATGCCACAAGACGGGCAGAAAGCAGCAACTTCACTCTGGCTGTACCCTTCTCCAGAACATCACACCATCTGAGATCATACATACCCAGGATGACTCGAGTATGGAACACATTCGTACAGCATAATGATGTCAACGAGATAAAGTCAGTTGATCAAATGAAAATGCTGGCCCACAGATGGCTCCAACTTCATCCTGTTCCCTACTTGTATGTCTCATAACAATAAAAATGCTTTCAAATGAGCTGTAGGTAACAGCTCTTAGCTTGCAAATAAAGTTAGGAATCCTTAACCTGTAAATAGCTTGTCAATAAAGCTAGGGATCCTTAACCTTGTAAAAAAAAAAAAAAAAAAAAAGAGAGAGAGAGAGAGTGGTACAACAGACCAACGTAAGTCCCCCTTGCATCTGATTTCTCTTAGTGGTTTACTAGGTGTTACCAGCCTGGGTGTCCCAGGCAGTCTTTAAGACCAGGAAAGACCTCTTTCCGTCTCACCAACATTGCTAGCAAAGAGCTCTTCTCTCACCAACACTACCAGAAAGAAATTCTCCTCTCACCATTACTGCCAATAGCGACTTCTCTTACCATCACTGCTAGGACAGACATTTTCTCTTCTCCCTACTATAGCTAGAGAGAGAGAGACTCTTCCATCTCTATCCAACACTTCTGGAAGACACGTATTATCCTCTCCCCAACACAGTATTTATTATCTAACCTTCCCAGTTTATGATCATCACCAGAGAAGCTGCCACATCCTCTGATCTCCTCTCACTATAAGATCCGTGTACATTTTACCATAAAGAAAATATCTGATGCATTTTGTCTTGAAGCTTACTGTAAATTAATTCAACATAATTTTTTTTATCTCCTTTATAACAGTTATGATACCCATGCAACAACCCCTACCAGAGGTCGCTGAAAAGGACTGTAAGGATGACCCCTCACTGAAAAAGACTGTAAGGATGACCCTCAGGAGACCAGGCATTCAGGAGATCCTGAACAGACTTGACGTTATAGTCATCGGAATGGATTATGACTCCCAAAAAAAAACACACAAGAAATGTAACCAATTCCTCTTGAGGCCTTGAAAAATGGATCAAGGAAACATGCCGACGAACCATAAAACGGTACTGAAGAGCGAAAATGGAAATGCGAGTATTCAGTGATTTCTGTTGATTTTTTGTTTATGGAAAGGAAGGATATTTTTACTGATTATTTATTATATTTAATCTTTTATATTTTTAGGCTTAACTGATGCACTTTTTATAGACGTTAAACAAATATTTGAAAGATTTGATTCCCTAGAAATTTGCCTTAAGAAGCATGTTACTGAGGATTACATCTCTCTCTCTCTCACATACATGCACACGATATGGTTATCTTCAAGGACGTGTCAACTTTGTTTGACTGTACACTGACATTCACTTATCCAAGAGAAGAAATGCCAGCTGCTCTAAGCTACATCAATCACCAGCTGAGGGTTATATCAGCTTGGGGAAATAGATGGCAAGTAACATTTGCACCTGAGAAAACGCAAATGATGATCGTCTCTAGGCACCATGATGGTAATGCTGGTGCAGTAGTAAGGATGAATGGGAGGGTGTTGGCACCTGGAGAAGTTGATATCCTTGGGGTGAAATTTGACTCCAAACTAACAATGAAGAACCATGTTGTAAATCTTGCAAACAAGGCAGCCAGGAAGCTTACAGCACTTCGCTGTATCTCGCATCTGCATGACAGCAGGGGTTGCAAGATTCTGTACGAGGCACAAGTACGCTCACACCTTGAGTATGCTCCACTTTCTTGGTTTGCCTGCCCCCCATCCTCTCATCTGCGACTGCTTGACAGAGTAGAGAACAGAGCAAGACGTCTCATCTCTCGCTTGGACCCATCCTGGATAGATCTGTCATTTCAGCAGAGCCTTCAACATAGGAGGGATGTGGGTGGCCTTACTGTTATGTGCAAGGCCAATATTGTCAAAGTACCACACTTGGATCCACTTCGAGGACAGCGTGAAACAAGCTTTTATGCCACAAGACGGGCAGAAAGCAGCAACTTCACTCTGGCTGTACCCTTCTCCAGAACATCACTCCATCTGAGATCATATATACCCAGGATGACTCGAGTATGGAACACATTCGTACAGCATAATGATGTCAACGAGATAAAGTCAGTTGATCAAATGAAAATGCTGGCCCACAGATGGCTCCAACTTCATCCTGTTCCCTACTTGTATGTCTCGTAACAATAAAAATGCTTTCGAATGAGCTGATGTAGGTAACAGCTCTTAGCTTGCCAATAAAGTTAGGAATCCTTAACTTGTAAATAGCTTGTCAATAAAGCTAGGGATCCTTAACCTTGTCAAACCCTGTGTAAAAAAAAAATATCGCGGCCTTTTTTTTATCCAGGGCGAAGCGCTAAACCCGTAGGATTATACAGCGCCTGTGGGAGGGGAGGGAATGGAAGGAATTCAGGCTTAATTCAGGGAACTGGAGCACATATCTAGTTCCCTAGATCAAGAGCCCCTCATCAGCATCAAGGGACCTTCCTCGAGGGGCCGCGGCCTTTTAGTCCCCAGTGGGCAGGCTAGACTTTATAAATGTATCATACAGACGTGTTTTTTGATAAACAGGCGGAAACACCTTTTGCCGAATTCCTCTACCTCACCAATACTCCTTAATATATTTATTAAACCTTTTAATAAAAATACTAAAAATACCTATATGCTAATATATTCATTTTAAATCCTTAAGCCAAATTCCCAAAAAAATTCTTTTAAAGAATGTATAAATATTTACTATAAACACAGCTGCTTCTAAGCCCAGTTTAACATTCTCACCTTCATCCTCATAATTAAAATTATTGAATAAAGAGTTTTACCCCTCTATTCCTATACTTTGTCTCTCCTTAAACACAAAGATAAAATTATAAAAAAAAACAAGATATATTAAAATTAGATTAACATTTCACTACTAAGACAAGATTATAATTTTTTACAGCAAAAACCCACTTCTCAACTTAGCTATCCTTATTTCGGGAAAACTAAATATAATTATCTAAGATATTTTTACATGCCTAAGATTTTTACTTTGATTCAATTTATGCCTAATGTTCACCTTAGGTTACTTTTTATTTTCAATTCTCAATTACTTCTCTAAACCCCCAATTAAAACTGAAATTCTATCCCCCAAACCAATTTACTCTGAAAAGCCCTGAAAATGATAACCAGACTATTTTCAATTTTTGAACCCTCTCCAAGCATCTTCTCATTAAATCTTAACTGATCATCAACATTATTCTCATTTTTGTTGTCTGGCTATTGTTTGTGACAGACAGGATCAATGGTTAAGCTTTGCCGGTGTGACCAGATGGACTGAACTCATTCACTAATCAACCGTATTATATATAATTAAACAGGAGAATGGACGGGGACTCGAAGTGGTCCTAAGATACAGCAGGTCCAGCGCTGCACCAAAAATTTCACAGATAGCACTTCTGTGACATGTCTGCTTCAGAGGTTACCTCTGATCCTACTATCTCTTAACACAGCAACAGAATAATATAATAATAATCATTTTTATTTCTACAAGTATATGTACAACGTACAGGCCTAGCTGACATCAATGACATACTACTATATAGAAAACCCCTTGTTATGTAGAGCATTTCTGGCAAATTAGGTAGACTAACACCCAGGTACCTATTTTACTGATAGGTGAACATGGACAGCAGGTGTTTTAAGGAAACACGTCCAAATGTTCTCACCATACTGAGGATCGACCCCCAGACCTCAGTGTGTGTGTGCCGAGTGCGCTAGCAATCTAGCTATTCTCATGCTCCTCAAAGCCATAGTCTACAAAGTCACGGTAAGTCGTAATAAACGAGTCAATATACAGAAGAATGGGCGAGGACTTGAATCGTGGTCCTAGCATTCACTGGCATTTGTTTCCTCTCGCCAACACTGCTGATAGTCCGATTCTCTCACCAACACTGGTAAGAGAGTCTTTTCTCACCAACAGTGCTTGGAGACATTTTCTCCTCTCCGTAACATTGCCAGTGAACATCACTTTTTCCCCAACACTGCTGGAGGACACCTCTCCCCAACACTACCGGGGAACATCACTTTTCTCTCCAACACTGCTGGAGGACACTTCTCTCCCAGTCCACCAACATCGCCTACGAGGCTTCCACCACATCCTCTGGTCTCCCCCTCGCCAAAAAAAAAAAAAAAAAAAAAATCGTACATTTCACTGCAAACACTTCTCTCCCCAACACTACCGGGGAACATTACTTTTCTCTCCAACACTGCTGGAGGACACTTCTCTGCCAATCTACCAACATCACCTACGAGGCTTCCACCACATCCTCTGGTCTCCCCTTCGCAAAAAAAAAAACAAAAGCACGTACATATCACTACAAACACTATAAATTAAACATCTTACGCATCTTGAGACTTAAGCCCACTGTAAACATCGTCTCATCAAGTCCGGAAGAGCTACCTTATAAAGAAGATTATTAGACAATGGAGAGTAAACAAGAGGGTATTGAAGAGGGGTATTGATAGGTTCCAGTTCGTTATCAAGGAGAGTCTGAGAGGCCCGGCCAGGATAATAAGAGGATCAGGAGAAGTCTATTAATCTCTTTCACGGCGTCTTGACGTAGGAGTAAAGCCAAGCAGCTCCTTCCAGGTAAAAAAAATAGTTAAAACAGATGAGCGAGAATCATGATAGTAATATTCTTCCACTAGTATTACTATTATTAACATTACGAGTACTATTATTACTACTACTTTTATTATTGCTAAAACTAGTGCTCTTAATATTGATATTGCTGCTACTACTGATATAATATTATTTTTTTATATATAATACATTATTATTATTATGGATATAATAAAGTATTAACCTTGTTACAAGAATCAACTCATTTCTGTTACTAGCAAACGTGACTGGTAGACACAACGTAGCTAGCAGACGAGTGGCAGACAACGTGAGTGGCAGACAAGTGAATGGCAGACAATGTGAGTGGCAGACAAGTGACTAGCAGACAATGTGAGTGGCAGACAAGTGACTGGCAATGTGAGTGGCAGACAAGTGGCCAGCAGACAATGTGAGTGGCAGACAAGTGACTAGCAGACAATGTGAGTGGCAGACAAGTGATAGTAATGTGGTGGCAGACAAGGGGCCCAGCAGAAAATGTAGGGAGACAAGTGATAGTAGACAATGTGTTTGGAGACAAGTGGCGGGCAGACAAGTGATGAGACGATGTGAGCGGAGACAAGTGACTGGCAGACAATGTGAGCGGCAATGTGAGGCAGACAATGTGACTGGCAAAAAATGTGCTGGCAGACAGTGTGAGGGGCAAAAAAGTGACTGGCGGGACAGTGTGATGGGCATGTGACTGGCAGACATTTGTGATGGCGAAAAGTGTGATTGGATGTGAAAATGAGTTCAAGTGCGTCAAAAAATAAAATGCCCAGTTTTTAGCGATATCTATAAAACATGATGAGTTAGTCTGAAATTTCGTTAAAAATAAAAATTTAAACCACAATGGGTAATCGGTTTATTATAATGAAAAAAAAAGCGTAAGCCACAGGGTATACAGCGCGATGGGTAATCGAAAATAGTAAATTTATTCTTGTTTTAAAATATTTTTTCGGTTTAAAAAAAATTACTATCGAATCAACTTGTAGGTTACACCAATCTATACACCCGAGGCAAGAAACAAAACCCCCCTTCCCCTTGCCTTACCCATTTAAAATTAGCATATCATCTCACAGCCTTTATCTTTCCCTGTGTTTACCTGACCCTCGACTAATGGCGTCAAAGATGATAAAAAGGAGGTGGGAAGCAGCATCCTCTCCCTGGGCAGGGTTTGAAGCCACATGCTATGACAGTCGTCTGCTACACAAAAAACTTTCCAAAACCCCCCCTACCCTACACAAAAATTTGAAAAAAACGTAAAACCAGTAATTACTAGCTCCCAAACCCATTGTAAAATAAAAAGAATATTTTTGTATCTTTTTTTATATAAAAAATAAAAAATAAACCTCAAAAAAATTAAAATTATTTTGTCTCAAAAAGTTTACACGCACAGTACAAAAAAAAGCTCAATTTTCCCCTAACCCCACATTATAACAAAAAAAATTTTAATGAAAACTTTTTGAGCTCAGAGAACCATAGTTTATAATTTTTTGCCACTTTCAAAAATCAGTTTAAGCCTACGATATTTTGCCCCTGAAAAAACTTCACCCCTTTTCTTAAAATTCCAAAAATTTCATCAAAAAAAATTTTCTCTACAATCACCAATATATCTGCAACCTTCTTTACTCCCTAGCATAGCCTGTTAAAAAAAAGCTTCTTTTAACCCCCAAATATGAATTTTCTATAATTAAAAAGTAAACAAATGGGGCCCCAGAAATGGGGTTAGCTAATATAAATCAGATGCTCTCAGTAATAAAAATTATCAATGTCTCAGCATCAAAAAAATACTAAAAATTTTTTTATTTTTTTAACAAAGATTTAACAAATATTCTTGAACTTAAGTATATTACAAGCAGATATAATGTGACGGCAGAAACGTGACTGGCGACACAACGTGACTGGCAGACACAACGTGATGGCAGGGCACAACGTGACTGGCAGACACAACGTGACTGGAAGACACAAAGTGATGGGGAGCAAACGTGATGGAAGAACAACAGACTGGAGCAAAGTGCGGCAGAACAAAAGGACTGGAAGACACAACGGGACTGGCAGACAACGTGATGGAAGACAAGTGACTGGGAGAAAAACGTAGAATGGCTTCTTATAAACGAGTCGCGGGGCAAAAGCCACACAGCCGCAGTGACCCGTTCCAAAACAAATCCACTAATCAATCCAATCAATAATGATTGAGGAAAAAGACATACACACACAAATAGACCAACACACACACACACAGACACACACACCACACAAACCCCACACACACACACACACACACACCACACCAACCCCACACACCACACACACACACACTACCACACAACCCCACACACACACAAACAGGCAGGGGGTCAGGGGGGGACTTTTTAAAGACATATAAAATACTGCGCGGAATAGACGAGGTGGACAAAGCGGGATTTTCCAGGATGGGACCAGACACAAAGGTAAAATTTGGGAAGTTAAAGATCAGATGAATAAAAGGGGATGTTGGGAAGTATTTCTTCAGTATAGGTAGTCGGGCCCCATGGAATAGCCTAAAAAGTGATTTTGGTGGAGGCAGAACCATAATAGTTTTAAGGGAGGTATGATAGAGCTCAGGGGGGCAGGGAGGAGGGACCTAGTAGCAATCAGGAAGAGGGGGGGCCCAGGAGCTGGTCGCCCCCCTGCAACCACAAATAGGTGGTCAAATAGGTGAGTACACCACACACACACACACACACACATGTTGCCGTCCCTTTCTACAAGGAGCTGTAATCCTCACAGTAATCAAAGCCCCAACGAATTAAGTTCTCTTCTGACTCCGTCTAAACAAGAGCCAAAGGGCCTGGTTAGTAACAGATCCCTGTGTGTGTGTTTGTGTGTGTGTGTGTGTGTGTGTGTGGTGTGTGTGTTGTGGTGTTGTGTGTGTGGTGTGTGTGTGTGTGTGTGTGTGTGTCTGTGTGTGTCTGTGTGTGTGTGTGTGTGTGCATGGGTGTGCGTGTGTGTGTGGGGGGGTGTGCTGTGTGTGGTGTGGTGTTGTATGTGTGTCTGTGTGTGTGTGTGTGTGTGTGTGTGTGGTGTCTGTGTGTGTGTGTGTGTGTGTGTGGTGTGTGTGGATGGGTGTGTGTGTGTGTGTATGGATGGGTGTGTGTGTGTGTGTGTGGGGTGTGGGTGAGTGTGTCCCAGGGGGACACAAGGTGTCAGCTCCCTCACCACTCACTTCTCTGTCTGTTCCTTGTTTTATGCTGGGGCGACATTTGCGGGTATTCCAGGTATCCTGACTTTTCCCGTTCCAGTGACTTGTAGATTTTTTTTTGTTTACCTGTCCCACTCCCTGTCTCTCCAGCCCCCAAAGGGGGAACCCCATTGTCAAGTTCTTTCATTCGACGAATGCTTTCGTTCGGGGTTCTTTACTTTTTTTTGATGGTTGTGTTCAGTCCCCGCTTATTTTTCCCCTCTCCCACTATCTGGCGTGCTCCCAAATCAAGGTGGCAAAAACTTGAAGCATTTTTTAGGCCCTCACAGGTTTCCCTTGTAGTTCTGTGTTCGCCCCCTCCTTTCTTTTAAAGGTGTTGCACTTGCCCCTTTCCCTTTGGCTATGTTTTGTTTGTTTTTTTTGCTGCTTTCATTATACTTGTTGTTTTGTGTCTTCGCCCATTATATTATTTTTTTTATTTCTATTCTTTCTTGCTTTTTCCTTCCTGCACTATAGTTATATCCCAGTCGGTGTTTCTTCACCAATCTTTCTGAGATTTTTGGGCATGTTGCAAATCAATTTTCCTCTCGTTCACATTTTTCCCTATAATTGTACCCAAAAAGGAAATCACATATTATGGGGGTGGGGGGAAAACCGGGGGAAAGAAAAATAGAAAGTGAGGCGAGAGAAAAAACTGATCAATAAATACACACTACGTACCATAAGTGCCTGCCTTTTCTTCCATCATCACATGATTCCCTCCCCTCCCTGCTTGTTCAGCAAAACCTTCCCATCCCCCACAGGGACAAAGGGGCCGGCACTAACGCCCAACTGTCCCCCTCGCCCATTTCCTCTTCGCAAAACAACAGGAAACTCAATTTTGTGCTGGCCACCTCTCTACCCGGGGGCTCACCCTCGCTCTGGTGTAATTACACTGACCCCGGTGATCAAAAAGTGAGGTGGACCCCGAGGCGTTTTGGGCTTTCTGCCTTGGTGGTAGATGGTCCTCTTGCTTTCCTTTGGATGCTTTTTTGTAAAACCCGGATCAAACCGAATGGGTGGATACTTTGCTGTACCTTTGGATGCTGGAGGAAGAGGATTCTTAGCTACTCTAGATGCTGGATGAAGAAGATTCTTAGCTACTCTGAATACTGAAGGAAGGAGATTCTTAGCTACTCTGAATACTGAAGGAAGGAGATTCTTAGCTACTCTGGATGCTGGAGCAAGAGAAAGGTGATCTCCGTAGCTGTGGATGTTGTTGAAGAAAGTGGATGCTCTCCGATGTCTATAGATGCTGAGAAAAGTATGGATGATAACTCTAAAGTACTCCTGGATGCAGGGAAGTGATTGGATGTGAATCTACGGTATTTATGGATGCTGATGGACCAAATGGATGCTCTCCAATGTCTTTTCATTCGCCAGAGGTCGCTACAGTATCAAGCCTTTCCAGGCTGTAAGGTATACTGTTTGTCTCTGGAAAAAAAACAAGAGGGAAGATATCATCATGTCATACAAAATACTCTGAGTTACAGAAAGGGTAGACGGGTATTCTTAAAGGAATAAAGCAACGGAATAAAGCAATGGGTAAAAGAGAGCTCACAAGGCGAAGACGGAGTAAACCCAGTAAGCAGCATGGGGCAGGGCCAAGACATGAGACTCGTCCCCTGTAACTACAAATAGGCGAGTACATTACAAAGCCCGACTGTTAATCAAAATATTATTATAGATTTCGAAGATGAATGCAAATACTTCACGTATTTCATCATTGTACAATCAGCAGTAAGTGTAGCAGAGTACAATCAGCAGTAAGTGTAGCAGAGTACAATCAGCAGTAAGTGTAGCAGAGTACAATCAGCAGTAAGTGTAGCAGAGTACAATCAGCAGTAAGTGTATCAGAGTACAATCAGCAGTACGTGTAGCAGAGTACAATCAGCAGTAAGTGTAGCAGAGTACAATCAGCAGTAAGTGTAGCAGAGTACAATCAGCAGTAAGTGTAGCAAAGTACAATCCGCAGTAAGTGTAGCAGAGTACAATCAGCAGTAAGTGTAGCAGAGTACAATCAGCAGTAAGTGTAGCATTTAGGGTACAATCAGCAGTAAGTGTAGCAGTTAGGGTACAATCAGCAGTAAGTGTAGCAGTTAGAATACAATCAGCAGTAAGTGTAGCAGTTAGAATACAATCAGCAGTAAGTGTAGCAGTTAGTGTACAATCAGCAGTAAGTGTAGCAGTTAGGGTACAATCAGCAGTAAGTGTAGCATTTAGGGTACAATCAGCAGTAAGTGTAGCAGTTAGGGTACAATCAGCAGTAAGTGTAGCAGTTAGGGTACAATCAGCAGTAAGTGTAGCAGTTAGAATACAATCAGCAGTAAGTGTAGCAGTTAGAATACAATCAGCAGTAAGTGTAGCAGTTAGGGTACAATCAGCAGTAAGTGTAGCAGTTAGGGTACAATCAGCAGTAAGTGTAGCAGTTAGAATACAATCAGCAGTAAGTGTAGCAGTTAGAATACAATCAGCAGTAAGTGTAGCAGTTAGAATACAATCAGCAGTAAGTGTAGCAGTTAGTGTACAATCAGCAGTAAGTGTAGCAGTTAGTGTACAATCAGCAGTAAGTGTAGCAGTTAGGGTACAATCAGCAGTAAGTGTAGCAGAGTACAATCAGCAGTAAGTGTAGCAGTTAGGGTACAATCAGCAGTAAGTGTAGCAGAGTACAATCAGCAGTAAGTGTAGCAGTTAGGGTACAATCAGCAGTAAGTGTAGCAGAGTACAATCAGCCGTAAGTGTAGCAGTTAGGGTACAATCAGCAGTAAGTGTAGCAGAGTACAATCAGCAGAGTTAAAACACTAAGAGCTACAACAGCGCCAGTGCCTCCCTCTTCTCTTTACTGCTCTTGTTAATTTGCGTTATAATGGTGGAGGGAGCAGCCCGCTAGTGGCGCAAGTGTGGCTGTGTTTGTTGTAGTTGATGGTTGTTATTTGTTTTTGTTCTTTGTTGTTGCTGATGTTGCTGTTGTTATTTTTGATGTTGTTGCTGTTGTTGTTGATGCTGTTGATGTTGCTGTTGTAGTTGCGTGTTATTGTCCTTTGTTGTAGTTGATGTTGTTGTTATTGTTGCTGATGTTGCTGTTGTTGTTGATGATGTTGTAGTTGTTATGCTTTATTGTTGTTGCTGTTGTTGATGTTTTCGTTGTCTGTTGTTATTGTTATGTCTACTTCCTCAATTTGTTGGTATTGAATACAGTTATTGAAAATTATACATTAAGAAGGTGTGGGCCCACTGTCTGCAGCACACAGTGGTCCCACACACTCCATAACATTAAGAAGGTGTGGGCCCACTGTCTGCAGCACACAGTGGTCCCCACACACTCCATAACATTAAGAAGGTGTGGGCCCACTGTCTGCAGCACACAGTGGTCCCCACACACTCCATAAACATTAAGGTGTGGGCCCACTGTCTGCAGCACACAGTGGTCCCCACACACTCCATAACATTAAGAAGGTGTGGGCCCACTGTCTGCAGCACACAGTGGTCCCCACACACTCCATAACATTAAGGTGTGGGCCCACTGTCTGCAGCACACAGTGGTCCCCACACACTCCATAACATTAAGAAGGTGTGGGCCCACTGTCTGCAGCACACAGTGGTCCCCACACACTCCATAACTTTAAGAAGGTGTGGGACCACTGTCTGCAGCACACAGTGGTCCTTACACACTCCATAACATTAAGGTGTGGGCCCACTCTCTGCAGCGGACAGTGGTCCCACGCACTTCCTCCATAACATTAAGAACGTGTTGGCCCACTCACTGCAGTATCTCGTGGAAATAACTCACTCCACACACATTAGCATATTCAAGTCTCAACGTTCACTAGCCGAGAATAAGATGACTTCAAGAAGCCGGAGCCTCCAAGAATTACTGGAAGATTTGCGGCAAAGCCTCCGTGTCAGGCGATAGAGACAGACGGATGCCATCCATCCAGTCGACGATAGCTCGACGATAGCGCAACGATGGCAAGACAATTAATCTCTTGTGATTGGAGGGAGGGAGGCTGATGGTGCGGCTTAGGCTAATGAAGGATACGGGAACTAACCAATTACTGAAGATGCGATGGATTGTCTCAAGTCTCACCGGAGCCGGAGATAAAGGGATGCTGGAGGCTGTGTGGATTCTCTCGCCACACACACAAGCGCAACACACACCACACACACACACACACACACCAGCACACACACACACACACACACACACACACACACACACACCACACACACACACACACACACACACACACACACACACACACACACACACACACACACACGGCTGTTATGAAGATTAAAAATTTTGCTTCGTGTCAGAGAGAGAATAAAAAGTGTGTTTATGTGCCAGAGTTGGCGAGAAGGAAAGACTTGGACCAATAAAACCTTGGCACTGCTAGTGCCACTGGGACGAGAGGAGGGGGTGCATGGGACGGAAGAGATAGCAAGGGAGGGGTAAGAGGAGGGGCCGAGACGATGGGAGGGGTGGAGAAGAGTGGAGAGGGTGTATGAAGTAGCTATAAAATTATAAGAAAGGAGGAACACTACAGCAGGCCTACTGGCCCATATTAGGCAGGACCTTCTCAGACCCAAACCCACTAACAAAAATATTTGCTCAACCCATTTTCAGTGCTCCCAAGGAATAAGCTTTGCTAACCCTATTAACTCATGTGCAGATTCCACTTCAGAACATAAGAAATAAGGAACACTGCAGGAGGCCTACTGGCCCTGTCAAGGGTCATCACATTACTTAATTCACCTACAATGTGTATAAACATGGAGGTGTATATCTTTCAGCGTGAATACACCGACAGTTGTATGTCTCTCAATATATACACCGCGAGCTTATTTTAATCCCCAAGCTAGAGATTAAATTATTCTTGATATTATTACACAGGCAAATTGCAATTTTAATGACTCATGCAGTCGACTGGCCTTCAGACCTAACTAACTAGAGTGTCCCTGGTCTTGCACCAGCAACTTGCTTCAATCTGCAGTTATGACTGCAACTAATGAGAAAAATTAACTTAAAAATATTTTTGAAAAAAAAAATGCTTGAATGCATGAAAATCTAGTTTGTGGCCATGACGAGCTCAGCTCCACACCCCGAACCCAAGCTAAATACCAATGCACAAAAAAATGCTTGCTGTCGCCAGACGGGGCAAAACCCCTCTGGATTCACGAAGATCTGCGTTTTTGCCTCACTGCAGTGGGGAAAAATCCTTTGAATCCAAGTGCATAGAATAAATTTTTTTTAATCGTGTGTTTAGACTGTAACTCTCTATCTAGACGAGAAAGATCATCTGCGAGTTAGGTACCTTCAAAGGGGATGGATTGTTTACATCTTCACATTCTACTGCTTCTGCAAACTCTCTTTGACTAAGAAACGTTTCGGAAAAAAAGATACCTAACTGGCACTGTGACTTACTTTAAACCTGTCGGTATGTATACCATCTTAATATTCACTGCAATCAGAGTTTTTCATGTGAGTGAAATAAGCATGTCACCGTCTTTCATTTTTAAAGTTTGAAAATCAAGTCACACACGCATATTGCTTGATCCTCAAGATCATTCCATAGAAAAGTTCTTGGACCAAATGTACAGGTCAAAACCCAACCTACCTGCTGAAACTGTGAAGATCTTTGGGTACGGGGAATAAAGGGTATAAAATACCGACACGAGGGAAAAAAATATACACATCAGAGTAGAATGTGACCCTTTTATTGACAACGTTTATGGGAAACGTTCCCAAATAAAGGATCAATAAAATGTTTATGTTTTTATTTTTACTTTGGTACAGTTTGAGAAGGGGTGGTACAATCCGGAGAGATGCTGGTACAAGTTTTGAAGAGAGAATGACACGTACTAAAAAGATTTTGGGACAATCTGGGGAGAGATGCTGATGCAATACTGGAAGATATTGGTCGTCTTGGAGAGATTTTGGGTACGTTTGGAGGTTATTGGTACGTCTTGGAAGTATTGGTACAGCTTGGAGAGTTTTGGGTACAGTCTTGGAGAGATATGGTACAGTCTTGGAGAGAATGGTCATCTTGGAGAGATTTTGGGACAGTCTGGAGAGATATTGGTACAGTTTGGAGAGATATTGGTACATCTTGGAGAGATTTTGGGTACAGTTTGGGGGATTTGGCCAGTTTGGAGGATAAGGGAGCAATCATTTAGGAAAACGGGAAAGATTCTCATGCGGGTTCTCCACAAATCCTGTAAGAACTTTTTTGCATATCCACGATGGGCAAAAACCCGTAGGTGTTACACAGCGGCTTGGGAAAAGACGTGACCTGCTTTGACCAAGGGGGAAAGGGGGAGGGAAGTAGCTCCAGTTTCTTGGAAAAAGGCTTCCCCAGAGAGAAAATGCGGAAGTGCCAGAGCTTATACAACCACACAACACACACCAACACACACACACACATACACACCAACACAACATAAACACACAACACACATTCTTGGTGTAAAAAATTTGGGAGAGGTGAGGTTTAGGGGTAGGGGTGGCAGGGGAGGGGTGGCAGGGGTGGGGGGTGGCAGGGGTGGGGGTTTGGCAGGGGTAGGGGGGGCAGGGGTAGGGGTGGAGGGGTAGGGGGGGCAGGGGTAGCGGTGAAGGGGTAGGGGGGGAAGGGGTGGGGGTGGCAGGGGTAGGGGTGGAAGGGGTGGGGGTGGCAGGGGTAGGGGTGGAGGGGTAGGGGTGGCGGGGGGAAAGGGGTGGAAGGGGTGGGGGTGGCGGGGGTAGAGGGGAAAGGGGGGGGAGGGTGGCGGGGGGGTAGGGGTGGCAGGGGTAGGGGTTGCAGGGAGGGGGGGGAAGGGGTTTTGGGGGGCGGGGGGAGGGGGGGGGGGGGGAGGGGTGGGGGGGGTTAAAAGGGGGTAGGGTGGAAGGGGGGGGAGGGGTGGGGGGGAAGGGGTTGGGGTGGCAGGGGGGTGGGGGGTCCGGGGTAGGGGTGGATTTAATATTCCCAGGGGGGGGGGCGGGGTTGGGGTGGATTTAGGGGGGCCCAGGGGAGGGGTGGCGGGGGTTTAGGGGTGGGGGGGGTGGGTTCGGGTAGGGGGGGCCATGGGGGGTGGAGGGGGGGGGTGGCGGGGGTAGGGGTGGCGGGGGTATCAGGGGTGGGGGGGAGGGGTGGGGTGGTATTTTAGGGGGACTGGATAAAACTTAAAAACCCCAATCCACTTAAGGTTAAAAAAAATTTTTGCGTAAATTTCCCCCAAATTTTCATGCGCTTAGCGTGTGGTGTGTGTGTGTTGTGTGTGTGTGTGTGTTGTGTGTGGGTTGTTGTTGTGTGTTGTGTGTGTGTGTGGTGTGTTTTGGGGTTGTGTGTGTGTTGGTGCTGTGGTGGGGTTTTTGGTGGTGTGTGTGGTGGGTGGGTGTTGTGTGTGTGTGTTTGTGTGTGTTGGTTGTGTGTGGTGTGGTGTGTGTGTGTGTTTGTGTGGTGTGTTGGTGTGTGGGTGGTGTGCGTGTGGGTGTGTTTTTTGTGTGGGTTGGTGTGTGTGTGTTGTGGTGTGTGTTGTGTGTATCCCTATTTGTACCCCCTTTTGTGGTTGCAGGGCGAGCCTAGCTCCGGGCCCCCCTCTTAAACCGGTTGTACTGACCCTCTCTCTCCCCCCCCATGAGCTTTATAAAACCTGTCTTAAAAAATTGTATGGTTCCTGCCTCCACTACGTCATTTTCTAGGCTTTTCCCCACTCCCTTACACTCTAACGGAAAAATTTCCCTACATCTTCTGCCCATTTGTGTTTCAACTTCCAATTGGGGCCTCTTTTTTTCTGTGTCCCCTCCCTGGAACACCCTGCCCTTGTCCACCTTGTTATTCCACGCAGTATTTTATATGTCGTTATCTGTCCCCCCTGACCTCCTGTCCTCCAGTGTGGTCGGGCCCCCGATTTCCCTTTAAACTTTCCTCATAGGACATTCCCCCCTTTGCCCGGAACTAACCTTGTCGCAAAAACCCTTTGATTTCTCTAGTTTCTTGACGTGCTTTATCAAGTGGGGTTCCAAAAGGTGCTGCATATCCAGTAGGGCCTGACATCACGGTGTACGTGTCTTGAATATTCCCTTTCTTGGAAACGGAATGCTGTTCTGGTTTGCCCGGCGCCCTAGTGCAGCGTTATCTGATTGATGTGTGCTTCCCGGGACATGCTCCCTGTTATACTCACCCCAAAGACTTTCTCCTTGAGGAGGTTTTGCGTCTTTGGCCACCAAACCTTACTCTGTTGGGTTTCTGTGCCCCTCCCCATCTTCATGACTTTTTTCATTTGGCGGATTAAATTCGAGAAACCATTTTTGGACCCGGGGGCCAGTCTGTCCAGGGCCCCTTTGAAGTCCTGCCCGGTCCTCATCAGATTTAATTCTCCCCATTCCCTTTACTCATCTGCAAACAGGGAACTTCTGAGTTAAAACCCTTCCGTCATGTCGTTCACATATACCAAAAATAGACTGGGCCTGGACGCCCCTGTGGGACCCGCTGTCACAGGGGTGCCCCCTGTTACTCATTACGTAGTGTGTGTGTGGTGTGTGTTGTGTTGTGTGTGTGTGTGTGTGTGTGTTTGGTGTGTGTGTTTTGTGTGTGTGTGTTGTGTGGTGTGTGTGTGGGGCGTGTGTGTGTGTGTGTGTGTGTGTCTCACCAATTTTACTCACCTAATTGTGGTTTTCAAAAGGGGTCGAGACTCAGCTCTGGGGCCCCCCCTCTTTAAATGATCCTACTGGATCCTCTCTCTCTCTGCTTCCTGAGTTTGTCATACCTTTCTTAAAACTAGTATGGTTCCCGCCTCCCCCAAATTCATTGCTAGGGATTCCACTTGCTGACAACTCTAGACTGAAAAAATACTTCCTAAGTCCCGTGACCGTCTGGTTTCAGCTTTCCCTTGTGACCCCTTGTCCCGTGTCCCCTTCTGGAAATTCCCATCTCGTCCACCTTGTCTATTCCCCGCAGTATCTTGTAGTCGTTATCTGTTTCCCTGACCCTTCTGTCCTCAGTGTCGTCGTCCGATTTCCCCTTTAACTTTTCGTACGACATTCCCCTTTGGGTCTGGGGGCTACCTTGTTGCAAAACCTTTGACTTTTTTCTAATTCTTGACGTGCTTTACCAGGGTGGGTTCAGACTGGTGCTGCATCTCCAGTTGGGCCAACATCACAGTGTAAGTGTCTTTACGATTCCTTTTTAAGGGATCGGAACGTTTCTCAGGTTTTCCAGGCGCCCGTATGCTGCAGCGGTTATTTGGTTTAGTGTGCCTCCGGGGATGTGCTCGGGGTTATGGTCACCCCCAAAGGGCTTTTCCCTGAGTGAGGGCGTAGTCTTTGCCCCCTAGTCTATACTTTTCTGCGGTTTCTTTGCCCCCCCCCAATCTTCATGATTTTCATTTGGTGGTTAATTCGAGAAGCCCGTTTCTGGACCACATGTCCGCCTTCCCGGGCTCTTTGCAGTCCTGCCTCATCCTCGTCCGATTTAAATTTTTTTCCCCCAACTTCCGTCATCGCGAACAGGGACACTTCAGAGTTATTCCCTTTCCCTCATGTCGTTACATATATAAAAATAGCACTGGTCCTAGAATGACCCCTGGGGACCCCCCTCGTAACAGGAGCCATGTGATACCTCTTTAGTACCCTGACTCGTTGCTGCCTCCCTTAGGGTTTTCCCTTATCCCTTGCTGCCCTTCCTTTTACGTGTGCCTGTCATCATTCTGCACTAATCTTTGTGGGGAACTGTGTCAAAGGCCCTTTCCCGCACTTAGGAAAAGCAATCTCCCAACCCTCTCTCTCGTGTCTTTTTCTGTTACCCTTTTCATAAAATCCCGGGGTTTGTGATACAAGATTTGCCTTCATGAAACCCGTGGTTTTCATTTTATCTTGTTCTTTCAGTGTTTCGCCCTCTCCTCCCCAAATCTTCTCCATGACTTTGCCCCAATACATGTCAGAGACACAGGTCTGTGTTTAGTGCCTCGTTTCTGTTTCCTTTTTAAAAATGGGACTACATTTGCTGTCTTCCCTTTTCAGGTAGTTGCCCCCTTTTTAAGGGATGTGTTTAAGATTGTGGGTTGAGGACACCGCTCTCTGTCCTTCTCTAAGGACCCTGGGGAGATGTTGTCCCCGGGCCCACGCCTTTGAGGGGTCAAAGGGCATTAAGGCTTCTTCACCCCTCCTCAGTTGTTCGTATGTCATCCAAAACCTTTTTGGTATATTCCCTTTGTTTTCCCTTCTGTTTCTTTTCTTCCACAGCCCCTTCCGTCCTACTGTAAAAACTTCCTTAAATCTCCGTTCAGCTCCCCACATACCCCCTGTCATTTTTGTGAGTTCTCCCCTTTGTCCCTTAATCTTCCCTGGGGCTTTTATGTTGTCTTTCCCCCTGATGTGGCTATACAACAGTTTTGGGTCAGTCTTGATTCTCGAGCTATGTCATTTTCATATGTCGCGGGCCTCCCTCCTTATGTGCGTACTCATTCCTGGCTTGCGACTGATCTCCCATTTTCGTGTGGGTTTTCTGCCTTCTGCTTTTTCCATTCTCTATTGCACTTTGTTTTTGCCTCCTTACACCCTCGGGTGAACCAGGGGGTTGATCGGTCTTCCCGTTGTTACTGTTGCCCCTTGGGGAAAGAAAACCTTTTCCCCCCTGCCTCCTTGCATTTTGTTGTGTTGTGTGTGTGTGTGTGTGTTGGGTGTGTGTGTTTGGGGTTTTGTGTGTTGGTGTGTGTGCGTGTGTGTGTGTGTGTGTGGGTGTGTGTGTGTGCGTGTGGGGTGTGTGTGTTGTGTGTGTGGTTTTGTGTGTGTGTGTGTGTGTTGTGGGGGTTGTGTGGTGTGTGTGTTGTGTGTGTGTGTGGTGTGTGTGTGTTGGGGTGTGTGTGTGTGTGTGGTTGCGTTGTGTGTGTTGTGTGTGTGTTGTGTGTGTGGTGTGGTGTGTGTGGTGTTGTGTGTGTGGTTTGTGTGTGTGTGTGTGTGTGTGTGTGTGTGTGTTGTGTGTGTGTGTGGGTTTTTGGGCGTGCGTGTGTTGTGTGGTGTGTGGGTGTGTGTTTGTGGTTTTTGTGTGTCTGTGTGGTCTGGTGTGTGTGTGTGTGGTGTGTGCGTGTGTGTGTGTGTGTGTGTGTGTGTGTGGGTGTGTGTGTGTGTGTGTGTGCGTGTGTGTGTGTGTGTTGTGTGGTGTGTGTTGTGTGTGTGTGTGTGGTGTGTGTGTGTGTGTGTGTGTGTGTGTGTGTGTGTGTGTGTGTGTGTGTGGGTGTGTGTGTGGTGGTGTTGCGTGTGTGTGGTGGTGTTGTGTTGTGTGTGTGGGTGGTGCGCGCGTGTGTGTGGTGTGTGGGGTGTGTGTGTGGTGTGTGCATGTGTGGGGTGTGATGGGGTGGTGTGTGTGGTGTGGTGTGGTGCATGTGTTGTGATTTGTGTGTACCCACCTTTTTGTGGTTTTGCAGGGGTCGATTCTTGCCCCTGGCCCCCCCCTCTTTACTGGTTGTACTGGGTCCTCTCTCCCCCCTGCTCCATGAGCTTTTCATCCCTCGTCTTAAAACTATTATGGTTCCCGCCTCCACTATGTCATTTTTAGGTATTCCACGGCCCCACAACTCTATGACTAAGAAAAATTTTCTCCCCAAAAATCTCTTTGATCTCTGAGTCTTTTAACTTCCAAATTTTGACCTCTTGTTTTGTGTCCCTTCCCCGGAACATCCGTCTTTGTCCCCCTTGTCTATCCGAGCGTATTTTATATGTCTTTATCATGTCTCCCTGACCCTCCCGCCTCCAGTGTCGTCAGGAAAAGATTTTTCCCCTTTAACCCTTTTTCATAGGAATTCTCCTTAGCTTGGAAAATAAAAACCCTTTTCGCAAACCTTTGCACTTCTCTAAATTTTTTGACGTGTTGATCAATGGGGTTTCCAAAAAGGTGTGCTACCCATAGGGCCCAACGTCACGGTAACGTGTCTTAAACGATTCCTTATAAGGTATCGGAACCTGTTTCTCGGGTTTTCCAGGCGCCCATATGCTGCAGAGTTATCTGGTTGATGTGGGCTTCCGGGACAGCTCGGGGGTTATATCACCCAAGATTTTCTCCTTTAGAGAGGTTTGCAGTCTTTGGCCACCTAGCCTTTCTCCGTCTGCGGTCTTCTGTGCCTTCCCCCATCTTCATGACTTTGCTTTGGCGGGGGTTTAAAATTTGAGAGCCAGTTGTGGACCAGGTGTCCTCTGTCCAGGTCTCTTTGAAGTCCTGCTGGTCCTCATCAATTTAATTCTCCCCATTAATTCACCTCATTTGGAACAGGGACACTTCTGAGTTAACCCCTTTATCATGTCGTTCACATATACCAAAA
>NC_069445.1:13894195-13909569 GCF_026875155.1 Cherax quadricarinatus
GAGGGGTTTGGGTGCAATTATTAAAAAAATGTATGGAAAGGGTAAGACCTAGGGATGGCAGAGAGCATGCATATTCCTTTGTTAAAGGCAAGGGGAAAAAAGAAGGGGCAAAAATTATAGGGGATAATCATTTGAGTTCCCGGAAAAATTTAGGGGTAGAGTTAAATTGAAAGAATTAAGAGTAAACGGAGAAAGGGATACAGATAAAAAAGGGGGTTTTGAAAGGTAGGGGGTGGGACCAGGTTTTTACAGTAAACATATAAGTAACAGTATTTAGAAAGGGCAAAGAGGTCTTTGGGGATTTATGGTTTTGGAAAAGGCGTTGACAGGGGAAGGGGGGGAAAATGGGCAGATGTCAATTTAAAGGGGGGAGGTGGGTTATGAACATGAAGAGTTTTTACGAGGAAGTGAGGTAAAGTTAGAGTATGTAGGAAAAGAGGGAAAAATTTTTTCCCAGTAAAATAGCCTTTAACAAGATTTGAGTCACCGTGGTTTTTAATATTTATAGATGGGGTTTTTAAGAGAATAAATCGGGTCTTGGCAAGAGGGGTGGATTAAAAGATAAGAATCCACACAAATGGGAGTTGTCAAAGCTGCTCTTTGCTGAACACTGTCCTTGGAATTTCTGAAAAATTGCAGAGATTGTGGGTAATTTGGTAGGGGGGCAAAAAAAGAAATTAAAGGGGAAAAAACAGGGAAAAATAAGGTTTGAGATAACAAAAAAATTAGGGGAAAAGATTTAAAATCAGATTGGAGGGAGGGTATGGGGGAGGAAAGTATTCAGAAATTTTTTGGGGTGGGGCGTTCACGGAGGTCCCATGAAAATGAGGTAAACATAAATGATAGGGGGAAAGAGTGAGTGGTGCACTTAGGGTCTGTGGAGACAAAGAACTTTTTCCTTGGGGGCAAAGGAAGTATGAGAGTTATTTTTAAACCAAAGCTTATATGGGGGTGAACGTGGTGATAATGTTCAGGGGAGGGGAAGGCGGAGAGGGAATGTCATGTTTTGGGCAAGTTGGTGTGAATATAACAGAGAATTCGTAGTTTTTGGGAAATTAGGGGGAGGTCGGATTACCAAAACTTTTTTCCAGAGGGGGAGGAAGGGTTTTTTAGGGTTCGGACAGTAAGAGAAGGGGGCGAAACAAATATTCAAATTATCAGTCGTTAGGAAGGCGGGGTGGGGGGGGCCTAGGAAGGGGTTGGGGGAGGGGTAAAGGAGGTTTTGTGGCGGGGCTAGGACTTCCAGCAGGCATTGCGTGACGTGTTTGATAGAGTGAATGGAGAACAAATGGTTTTTAAATACTTGACGTGCTGTTGGCGTGTGAGCAAAGTAACATGTATGAGGATTCAGGAAACCGGCAGGCCGGACTTGAGTCCTGGAGATGGAAGTACAGTGGCCTGCACTCTGAAGAGGGGGGTTAATGTTGCAGATTTAAAAACTGTAGTAAAAGCACCCTTCTGGCAAGACAAGTGATGGAGTGAATGATGGTGAAAGTTTTTTTCTTTTTCGGCCACCCTGCCTTGGTGGGAATCGGCCGGTGGTGAAAATATAAAAATATATTATATATAATATATATATTCTATATATATAGTATATATATATAATATATATATAATATATATATATATATATATATATATATATATAATATTATATATATATATAAAGTTTAATAATATTATACAACTTTACCCTCAACTTAATCAAAATATTTTTTTTTTTATCACAAAAATATCTAAATTTTAGTGGAGAAATTATAGCTTAGAGGCCTTTGGTGATTTTTAGAAAGTGGTGTAATTAAGGAAGTATAATGGTGGTTGCACTCTGCAACACCCAGGCAACCTGATGGATCCGACACTGGGCAGTGCATTTGAGCCGGATGAATCGAGCCTCTATCCACAACGAACTCATTCAGCACTAGATTGAACTGCATTAATACATTTTTTTGCAAAGATCTATATCTCTCTTTCTCTCTCTTTCTCTCTCTCTCTCTTTCTCCATCTCTTTCTCTCTCTTTCTCTCTCTCTCTAATCTATCTATCCTATGATATCTATCTATATATTTATCTAATCTGTCTGTCTGTTTTGTCCTGTCTCTCAATGTCACTTGTGTGAGTTAACTCTCTCTCTCTCTCTCCTCGTCTCTCTCCTCTCTCTCCTCTCGCTCTCTCAGAAACAACACAAAAAGGCGGCGAAGCGGAGTAGTGCACTTACGCAATAGCACTCTAATTGATGATTAATGAGTGTATCAGCTCCTGAGTCGGAGCGTTTAATTACTACCGTGCTGTCGTCTATCGGTTGCTTGCTGTGTAGCTCTGTTTTCTGCCCTGAATCCTGCACAACTACCTGTGGAAACCTCTGGCGGTCGAGTGTCCTTCTTCTGTTCAGTCCACTTAACTACTGATTCACATGTTAATTCATTTGTTATTCATCGCAGCTCCAGTTAAGCTTACATAGTGTTCAAGGTGTGATGATACAGTTAGCGTTGTTGTTTGTTTGGTAAGGATGCTGCAGTCAGTGGTTCTTGTTTGGTACGTTGTTGAGTTAGTAGCCCTTGCTTGGTATGTTGTTGTTTTAGTGTCCTTGCTTGGTATGTGCAGTAGTCAGTGGTTTCTGTTTGGTAACGTTGTTGTAGTTTTTGGTTCTTGCTTGGTACGTTGTTGTAGCTATTGTTGAGCATTAGGGGTCCGTGCTTGGTGGGTTGTTGTAACTGGTGGTTCTTGTTTGGTTGGGTGTTGTCGCTATTGTTCTTGCTTCAAAGGATGTTTTGTAGATAATGGTTTCTTGCTTGTATGTTTTTTTTCTTTTTAGTGTTACTTGCTTGGTTTAAATCTTTTCCAGTATTATGTGTGTTGTATGTGTGTACTCACCTATTTGTGTGTGTGTCTGGTGTGTGTGTGTGTGGTGTGTGATGTGTGTGTGTGTGTGTGATTTACACAACTTCAACAATAATAACCAGAAGGAAACTCAATTTCTACCACTAAATGCTTATCACCAACGCTGCAAAAGACCTCTCGCTGATAACAGAGCGAATTGACAGGGAGAGAAAATATTCATATTTTTACTTTCATGGAAATGGAGTTCTCACCTTTGTGGCGAGCGTGTGTGGACCATCAGGTAGTGAGAAACATCGTCACCTATCTTGGCACTCCTATAAAAGAGCTTTGAGTGGACGGGACTTGAACTGGTGGGAAGGTGTGTCCATTGTTGTACTTGTATCGAGGGGTTAGGCACCATTTCCGTTTTTTTTTTTAAGATGGCTGAATTTTACGTGCTAAAATAGTTATACTACTTCAGCTCACTGGCAGCTGATGCCGTAACTCAGCCCCATTCTGTGCCCTGTCTAGGGAATACTACCATTAAAGTACAAAACAGGACAATGCCGTGGACTGAACATATACACAAAAACAAAACCCGCACATAGTAAAGATGATCTACGATGATGTTCCGGTCCGACTTTGACCATTTTTTAAAAGTCAACAATTTGCGGGTTATTTGTGTATTACTGCCATTCTACCAGATTCACTCAACTAGCATCGAGCACCTTTTTTCCACTAGGTAAAAATGGTCATCATCTGTCAGTATACCTGGAAGGGTTTGTCGGGGGTCAACGCCCCCTGCCCGGTCTGTGACCATGCCTCATGGTGGATCAGGCCTGATAAACCAGCTGTTTACAGTTGGCCTCACGCAATTCCACGTACAACCACAGCCAGGCTGTCAGGTACTGATTAGGGTGCCTTGTCCCATGCCTGCTTGAAGACAGCCAGGGATCTTATTGTAATTATCCCCTTATGTATGCTGGACAGTTGAACAGTCTTGGGCCCCTGTCACTTATTTTGTTTGCATTTATCGTCTCATGGATCCCCCTGCTTTTTATTGACGTGATGTGCATCGTCCTGCCGAGTCTTTTTGCTTTCATAGGAGTGATTTTCGTGTGTAAGTTTGTGGCCATTCCCTCAAGGTTTTCCCAAGTGTATATAATCAATGTAGCTTCCTCCCGCCTGTGTTTCTAGGGAGTAAAGTTCAGAACTCAAGTGGTTCCCAGTATTTAGGATTATAATCGCAGTTTTGTGTGCCGTGAAATGTTCTCTGTACATTTTCTAGGTCACAATTTCACCTCCTTGGAAGGTGCTGTTTAGTTGCAGCAATATTCCAGCCTAGATCGAACAAGCGACGAAGAGTGTCATCGAAGGGCTTGGCAATCCCTAGTTTTTGAAAGGTTCTCATTATCCATCATGTCAATTTTTCTAGTGCAGATGCGATGTACAATGTTATGGTCCTTGAACGTGAGATCTCTGACATAACACTCCCAGGTCTTTTACATTACGTTTTTCGCTTTATTTGTTTGTTTGGAATTTTGCTTAATACTCATATATAGTTTTAATATCCTCACGTTCTTTCCATATCGGGAGCAAATGAAATTTCTCATCAATTGAACTTAATATTGTTTTCTGCGGCCCATTTAAAGATTTGTTGATGTCCCCGGAGTCTTGCAGTGTCTTCAGTGATGACACTGTCTTGCAAATACGGGTGTCATCAGCAAAAGAAGGCACGGTGCTGTGCATTACAATCCCTGTCTATAACAGATATGAGAATGAGAACAGGATGGAGTGAGTACTGTTCCTTGTGGAACAGAGCGTTTCACAGTAGCCGCCCAAATTTACTCTGTTTACAACTACTCTTTGGATCTATTTTGTTAGAATTAATAGATCCCATTCTACTCAACTTTTCCTGTTATTCCTTTATCACGCATTTTGTGCGCTATTCCACATGGTCACACTTGAGAAAGGCTTTTGCAAAGTCTGCGTTTTGTTTTGTCTTCTTATACTATCCAGGACCTTGTCATAGTGTCTAGAGTTGGACAGTAGGACGACCTGCTCTAAACCAAATGTTGCCCTGGGGTTGTGTAACTGATGGTATCTAGATAAGTGAGATCTTGCTTCTTAGAACACCTTCAAACATTCTCATGATGTTTGGAATGGTTAGCGTTATCGTCTAATAGTTCTTATGCTATTGCTTACTTGCCACCTATTTACAGATCGTCATTTATAATACAACCATTGGATTATCTCTAAGTGTTGATGCTGATGCTTGCAGTATTTCCTGCGCCATCTTGAACTGTAGTGGTTCTGTTGTGAGTTCGTTGCGTGCACGAATGTTTTATGATGAGGATGAAGGTCGGAGTGGTGAATGAGGGAAGGTCAATTTATTGTGATGGAAGGGATAGGGGTCACACGTATTGCCGGTTTTCAGGATGAAGGTCAAAGAATTGTGATAGAGATGGAAAGGTCGGGTGTATTGAATGGAGGGAAAGGTCGGGTGTATTGATGGAGGGGAAGTTGGTGTATTGATGGAGGAGGAACGGAGCAAGGAAATGAGGTTTATGGGATGTGGTGATTGGTGTAAAATATGGGTAAACCCAAGTTTTGGTGACAGGGAAGCCATATGTGATAGAGGACAAGCAGACAGTCAGATAGCATGACAAACAGATAGCCAGAATTAGAAACTAAATTAGCAGAGAAAGTCACCCAAATTATTCAAATATACTTTAAATCTTACACCCAGATAATTAAATAAAACTAACTAATCTTACCTAACTAGGAAAATAAAGCATTAAATTGGAACGCTTGTAGCACCCAAATATATTCAGAATCTAAGCTTAGCCAAACAGGAGTTTGAAAAATAAAAACCATGAAGACAGGTGGCGGAGGACCCATTCTCGAGTCATCTTCCTCGAAGCTCGATTACCATAATGCAGGCCCACCGAATCTTTCATTAATATACAGCTCCATGAATGCGATTATTGCTCCATATCACCGCCAGTTCGGAACGTCAGCACCGAGAGATAAAAAGCTTTTTCCCTGACGTCTCTGATAGGACCAACTCAATCTATAACCTTGAGCTTCTGGGACGGTCGCTCAGTAGGACTTGAGTTCCTCTTTTCTTGCGTTCCTTGTAACCACGACGGAACGGCGCGAAGGGATCCCTATATCCCTAAACGACACCCTTCGAATGTACAGGGATTCTGGTCGACGTACAGAGATACCCGTCGATTTTAGAGGGACACCTGTCCTACTGTGTCAGAGAGGTTCGTCCGAACTTACGAGGTAACCAGTAAGTCCCAGACGACCATAATATGGGACAACATTCGACGTATAGGTAATACCCCGGTCAACCAAATGAAGGTATCCTTTGGGGATACCTAACTACCTTAATATATTATTCACTCTCTCGTCATCTACATACTGTGTAGTTTTGCAAACTCACATCTCAGTATTCAATACATCAAGCCAGGAACGAAGTGAATCACTTGCACACGAGTGGGATAGAAGATACCCATATCGCCTATATCTGTTCCATTTAGATGAGTATTGTATCTAGTCTTGCCGGTTCATCCTTACATTTCATCACCTCATATGTTGATTCATCAAGGTTTTCCAGATTATATTAAAAATAGATATATAATCACATTAAGAGAATAATACTTGGATATCTATATAAATACTATTATAAAAGTAAGTACTGTACAGTATTAAGGAAAACAGACATATTATATCTTAAGGAATTTATAATAATGACCAATGTATTCAAATTTATGTAAACAATAACACATGTAATCAATTCTATGTTTAAACTGACTATATTGACTTCCCCCCCCCCACAAAAAAAATAATGATTAGACAAAGGTGATTTTATTTATATTAAGCAACTCTTCTTTATATATATAATTACATCACACACAACATCACACACAACATCACACACATCACACACATCACACACAACATCACACACAACATCACACACAACATCACAACACAACATCACACACATCACACACAACATCACACACATCACACAGCATCACACACAACACACAACACAACATCACACACATCACAACACACTCACACACACAACAACCCACACATCACACACATCACATCACAACATCACACGCAACATCACACACATCACACATCAAAACCAAACACATCACACACAACATCACACACAACATCACACACAATCACACACAACATCACACACACACACACACATCACCACAACATCACACAACAACATCACACACATCACACACATCACACCAGCATCACACAACACTAAATCACACACAACATCACCACACATCACACACATCACATCACAACATCACACACAAACATCACACACAAAACATCACACACAACATCCACACACAACATCACACACAACACACACACACACACACATCAACACACCAACATCACACCAACATCACACACAACATCACACACATCAACACACATACACACACAACATCGCACACAACATCACACACATCTTCCACCTTCACACACAACATCACACACAACATCAACACACAACTCACACACAACCTCCACACATTCACACACATCACACACAACATCACACACAACATCACACTCATCACACACAACATCACACACAACATCACACACACACACACACATCACACACAACATCACACACAAACAACAACACACACATCACACATCACACACATCCCAACACAACATCACACACAACATCACACACATCACACACAACATCCACACACAACACCACACCCATCACACACATCACAACACAACATCACACACAACATCCACCCATCACACACATCACACACAACATCACACACAACATCCACACAACATCACACACAACATCACACACATCACACACATCACACACAACATCACACACACATCACACACATCACAACACAACATTCACACACAACATCACACACATCACACACATCACACACCAACATTCACACACAACATCACACACATCACACAACACACACATCACACACAACATCACACACAACCATCACACACATCACACAACAACATCACACACAACATCACACACATCACACACATCACACACACCATCACACACAACAATCACACACCATCACACATACACACATCACACACAACATCACACACAACATCACACACATCACACATCACACACATCACACAACAACATCACACACAACATCACACACATCACACACAACATCACACACAACATCACACACATCACACACCATCACACACAACATCACACACATCACACACATCACACACAACAACACAACACATCACACACTCACACACAACACACACACAACACCACACACCAACATCACACACATCACACACATCCACACATCACACACATTACACACATCAACACACATCACACACAACATTCTCACACACAACATCACACATATCACCACACACACACACATCACAACACTCAAACAACAACATCACACCCAACATCACATACATCACACATATCACACAATCACACAACCAAACACAGCATCACAACATCACACACAATCACACACAACATCACACACACACACACACATCACACACAACATCACACACAACATCACCACAACCATAACACATATCAAACATACACACACATCACACACATCACACACATCACACACAACATCACTCACATCACACACAACACAACACATCACACACAACATCACACACAACACACACACAACATCACTCAACATCACACACAATCACCCACATTCACACACAATCACACTCAACATCACACACATCAACACATCACTCCACAACATCCACACATCATACACATACACACATCACCACACGATCACAACATTCACACACAACATCACACTCATCACACACATCACACACATCACACACATCATCACACACTCACACCAACATCACACTCATCACAGACACATCACACACATCACCACATCACACACAACATCACACACAACATCACACACAACATCACACACAATCACACACATCACACAGATCACACACAACATCAACACACATCACACACATCACACACACCATCACACACACACACACATCACACAACAACATCACACACATCACACACATCACACACATCACACACATCACACACAACATCACACACAACATCACACTCATTATCAACACAACATCACACACAACACACACAACATCACATAAAACACTCACCCACATCATCACACACATCTCACACAACATCACACAACAACATACACATCACACACATCACACACATCACACACATCATCACACCCATCTCACACATCACACACCACACACACATCACACACATCGCACACACTTCACACACAACATCATACGCACATCACACACAACATCATACCACAACATCACACATAACATCACACATAACATCACACACATCCCCCACAATATCACACACTACATCACACACACATCACACACAACAACCACACACAACAGCACACACATCAACACACATCCACACACAACCTCACACACAAACATCACACACAAACATCACACACAACATCACACACATCACACACAACATCACACACAACATCACACACATCACACACTATCACACACATCACACACATCATGCACAACCATCACACAAATCAACATCACTCATAACATCACACACTAACATCACACACAACATCACACACAACATCACACAAAACATCGACACAATCCACACACAACATCATACACAACATCACACACCAACACACCCCCCATTTCCCAAAAAACCAAACCCAAAACAACATCACACACAACATCACTACATAAGAGCACACCATCACCCATAACACAAACACATTACACACAACACACACACAGCAACACACACAACATCACGACAACATAACTCACACACATCACACACTACATCACATTTTCACACACATCACACACAACCATCACCCACAACATACACACAACAACACACAACAAACACACACACAACATCATACACTACATCACACACAACATCACACACAACATCACACACAACATCACACCAACATCACACATAAACACACACAACATCACACATAACATCACACAAAAATGACACACAAAAATCACACCACAGCATCACACACAACCTCACACATAACATCACACACATCACACACAACATCACACAAAATCACACACAACATCACACACAACATCACACACAACATCACACACAAACACACACACAGCATCACACACATCACACACAACTCACTCACATCACACACAACATCACACACAACACCAAAACACAACCTACACACAACACCACACACAACACTACACACAAAAAACACACACAACACTACACTACGCACAACACTACACACAATACGACAACACCACACACACAATACACAACAGACACAACACAACACCATACAACACACACAATACCATACACACAACACCACACACAACACCACACACAACACTCCCTCATACAAAAATCACTCTCCTTTCCCTGTGTTTTTCTCTGGCAGCAAAACTATTTAGTGTTGCCCAACACGAAGTGTTTTTATGGGTTTTTCTAAATCACCCCCGCTTCACTTTGAAATTATGCCGGACTTAAATAACTTAATTACCAACTCCACGTAACTAAAAGTTACTTAAAACAGCAGAGTCGACCGATATTTCCTCTGGGAGACCTATGTAAACTGTTTACATAGCGAGGGATGTGTATGTAGGTGAGAGTGTGTGTATAGGCTTGAGATGTATACGTGAGAGACTGTGGTGTGCATATGTATATATCAAGATGTGTTTAAAGGTGTGAGAGATGTGTTTGTGTGTGTGTGTGTGTGTGTGTGTGTGTGTGTGTGTGTGTGTGAGTCTGTACGTGAAAGATGTGTGTATTGGTGTGTATAGTTTGTGTAAGTCACCGAGAGAGAGAGAACTGGGGGAGGCTGGAGTCTCCGTCGATACATCATGAGACACACATTGATCCTAGAGTTTATGACACTGTGATTGCACGTAGTCATGGCACACCAGTCATGACAGAGTGTTTGAAATGCGTGATGACACACAGTGATGACACACAGTAATGACATACAATGATGACCCCAGTCATCCTTTAAGAAATAAAACAAATATATCTTGCTTTTTTTAGAAAAAACAAGGCATTCATAAAATCCTTCATTGATTTTAATTTTCTTTTCAAGAAAAATTGTTAAAAGGTATGGAGATAAGTGAACTAAACACGTTTTTATACATTCCTGAGGCCTGTCTTAGTTACAAAACTATTTTTACTGAACACTATAAACCTGATACTACTTACTACTACTACAATTGCCACCACACCACTATCTTTCCCTACCGAGCACTGCCACCACAACACTATCTTCACTACCGAGCACTCCCAAACCACAACACTATCTTTACTACCGAGCACTGCCACAACAACACAAACTTTACACCGAGCACTGCCACCACAACACTATCTTTACTACCGAGCACTGCCACAACAACCTATCTTTACTTACCGAGCACTGCCACCACAACACTATCTTTACTACCGAGCACTGCCACCACAACCTATCTTCACTACCGAGCACTGCCACCACAACACTATCTTCACAAACCGAGCACTGCCACCACAACACTACCCTTTACTACCGAGCACTGCCACCACAACACTATCTTCACTACCGAGCACTGCCCCCAAACAACACTACTTACAAACCGAGCACTGCCACCACAACACTATCTTCAACTACCGAGAACTGCCACCACAACACTATCTTCACTACCGAGCACTGCCACCACAACACTATCTTCACTACCGAGCACTGCCACCAAACACTATCTTTACTACCGAGCACTGCCACCACAACACTTTTCTTTACTACCGAGCACTGCCACCACAACACTATCTTTACTACCGAGCACTGCCACCACAACACTATCTTTATTTAACCGACACTGCCTCCACAACACTATCTCACTACCGAGCACTCCCAAACCACAACACTATCTTTACTACCGAGCACTGGCACCACAACACTATTTTTTACTACCGAGCACTACCACCACCACAACACATTTTACTACCGAGCACTGCCACCACAACACTATCTTTACTACCGAGCACTACCACCACAACACTATTTTTACTACCGAGCACTGCCACCAAAAAACCTATTTTTACTACCGAGCACTGCCACCACAACACTATCTTTACAAACCGAGCACTACCACCACAACACTATCTTTACTACCGAGCACTGCCACCACAACACTACTTCACTAACCGAGCACTCCCCACCACAACCCTATCTTCACTACCGAGCACTGCCACCACAACACTATCTTCACTACCGAGCACTGCCCACCACAACACTATCTTTACTACCGAGCACTGCCACCACAAACTATCTTTACTACCGAGCACTGCCACCACAACACTATTTTTACTACCGAGCACTGCCACCACAACACTATTTTTACTACCGAGCACTGCCTCCACAACACAATCTTCACTACCGAGCACTGCCACCACAACACAATCTTTACTACCGAGCACTGGCACCACAACACTATCTTTACAAACCGAGCACTACCACCACAACACTATTTTACTACCGAGCACTGCCACCACAACACTATCTTTTACTACCGAGCACTCCCCACCACAACACTATTTTTACTACCGAGCACTGCCACCACAACACTATTTTTACTACCGAGCACTGCCACCACAACACTATCTTTACTACCGAGCACTGCCCCCACAACACTATCTTTACTACCGAGCACTGCCACCGCAACACTATCTTCAACTACCGAGCACTGCCACCACAACACTATCTTCACTACATTTAATAAATACTACAGTCATTCCAGGTAATGACCAGTAAATATCCAATGAGACTTTCCCAGTGTTATCAATTATTTTAGCAGTATAGTATTGTCAGCTACCGGGTCTGAGAGCCACAATCCTTCTAAGTGCTCACAAGAAGTCTTAAAGTATGTTACTGGTACATTTTTTCCAGCTGTGTTTTTTTCTCCTCTTTCTCTCCTGTGTCGAAAGGCAGGGTAAAGTCTGCACACGTCGGCCAGAGAGCATTGAATGAGTGATGGTGAAGGTGCTTCCTTCTGTGAGTCACCCTACTTAGTGAGGGAAAAGGGAAGATGATGTGTGTGGCCAAAACCCACACACATTTTTTCCCAGTAATGAAAATTAAAAATCAATAAAGAACTTTATGTATGCCCTATTTTTTCTAAAACAACAGATATATTTTCTATATTTCCTAAAGGATGACTAGGGTCATCACTGTGTTCATCACGGGTCATCACTGTGTGTCATCACTGTTTTGTCATCACTGTGTGTCATGACTGGGTCATCACTGTGTGTCAAACACTGGTCATCACTGTGTGGTATCACTGCGTGTCCATTCCATCTCCACTAAACTTCATGGTGCTAAAACTTCTCCATGTAGCATGAACGTGTTTTACAGCACAGTGCCATGTCAAGAAAAAAAAATCGGAAAAAGGACTTTGTGGACACACTTTTACGTACTATACTCCCTATTTCTTAAAAAAACGTTTTCTCCCAAAGTACAATGTGTCCACAAAGTCCCTTTCCGAGTTTTAAATGTCTTCAGCAATATGACATTGATTTTAAAGTGCTTGAGAAATGTTTATAGTTTCAGAGTATAGAACATTAAGCGTTGTAAAGCAAGGGAGGGTGAGCTGGACAATCAGTCACAGTCGAGTAGTAATTACGTCAATCAGGGCCGGTTATTATACAAGCTCCACACGCTACTGTATTGGACCAGACTCTTACACCAGCGTTTATATAGAGCTAAATAGCTGTCACGCGTATTATACTAGATTTAAAGGCTTTGTGGCACGGAAGGTGGAGCCCCGATGACGTATTCTGCCCAAAAAACAGTGCTGGGGGGGAGGGGAGGGGGGAGGGAGGGGGGGAAAGGGAAAATTCAGGACAAGCTTGTTATATTGGGGGAAAAGCATTTCGCCTTATGAAGAGGCTTTATAATGCCACGACTTAGTAAAGCTCAACATAGAGCGAAACGTGATTTGATGAAGCTCAACACAGAGTTAAATAGGATTTGATGAAATAAATGCAACACATTGAAATATGACTGGTAAAGCTCTAGGTGAGCGGAAGGTTGTCCCAGTACAACACTTGTCCCCATCTTGGCCGCGGTAATTGATGCTTAAAAACACTTGTACAGTACTCTTATTTTTTTCTTATCAACCACAAACGAAGCTTGAAATATGTACGTATATATATATATATATATATATAATATATATATATATATATATATATATATATATATGTATATAAATATATATATATATATATATATATATAATATATATATATATATATAAATATATATATAAAATATATATAAAAATATATATATATAATATATACGGTTCTCATATATATAAAACTGAGAACCATATATTTTCCCCGGGTTACAAAACTCCTAATAAGATAAGTAGAAGAAATAAAATGCAAGTAACACAGATGAGTTACGTGTGTATTAAAGTGGTCTGACCTTTACTAATTCCTTAAGCTTGTTTTCAAGGGGGGTTAATAAGGACATAATTTAATTGAATCATCATGGGGTTTTTAAAAAACCGAAATTTTATTTATGTAACATCAGCGTAAATTTTAAAAAGCTAAGCAAGTCAACAAATATATATATATATATATATATATATATATATATATATATATATAATATATAAATATATATATATATATAATATATATATATATATATAAATATATAATATATATAATATAAAATGGCTTCCAGGCATTATCAAGAAGATTGTTCCCGACGCTTGAGAGACGGTAGGAGCTCAAGAAGCAGCGATTCGGTGGGACACCCTTACAGATTCCCCAGTAAAACCAGCTCCTCCCAAAGAACACAAACAGTCCCCCTGGGATAAACCGATCATGAAAAAAAATCGCCAACACAATACTCTCCAACGCCTCAGGAAAGGACAAAGCTCGTCTCCTGACAGTGAAGGCAACCCACACTCAGGAATTTCCTGTTTGCTGTTCCCAATTCCTCCCTGGCACTTGACTAGATCCACAGCCATTCGGATTGTTTTTGCTCTTCGGCTAGCCGCCCCCATCCTCCCCCGAACATAGGTGCATTTGCGGCAGGGCGACAGCTGATCAATTCGGACTTCATGGTGGGCGTGTGTCACACAGCAGAAGGGAAGTATGCCAGGCATGGAGGAGTCAATGACATCAAAAGAGAAGTCTCGCCACAGCCCGTTGCCCACTCAACGGGAACCCCAAGTGCAGAGGTCTGACGGAAGTCAAAAGCGTCTTGACGGAGCCACTATGCTACCTTGGAAGGATGGAAAGTAACCTGGGACTCACCTGTGCTGCCACATTTTGGGAGACACCACTTGCCATAACCCCCCATAGTGGGAAGGGGGTGGAGC
>NC_069445.1:13910069-13927569 GCF_026875155.1 Cherax quadricarinatus
GGATCTCTAATGAGTTCTCAATGGAACGGAATCAGAAAACATCCTATTGGGGCAAGTGTTCCAAAAGGAAGCGTGCTGGGTCCATTGTTATGGAATGTCTACTTCAACGACCTTCTTCATCTCATCCCAGAATCACATGCATATGCAGACGACTGTACACTGACATTCACTTACCCAAGAGAAGAAATGCCAGCTGCTCTAAGCTACATCAATCACCAGCTGAGAGCTACATCAGCTTGAGGAAATAGATGGCAAGTAACATTTGCACCTGAGAAAACGCAAATGATGATCGTCTCTAGGCACCATGATGGTAATGCTGGTGCAGTAGTAAGGATGAATGGGAGGGTTACCTGGAGGTTATTCCGGGGATCAACGCCCCCGCGGCCCGGTCCACGACCAGGCCTCCCGATGGATCAGGGCCTGATCAACCAGGCTGTTACTGCTGGCCGCACGCAGTCCGACGTACGAGCCACAGCCCGGCTGATCCGGCACTGACTTTAGGTATCTGTCCAGCCTCTCTCTTGAAGGCAGCCAGGGGTTTATTGGCAATTCCCCTAATGCTTGAGGGGAGCTGTTGAACAGTTTGGGCCCGGACACTATGGTGTTTTTCTCTTAGTGTACCAATGGCGCCCCTACTTTTTATTGGCGGCATTTTGCATCGCCTGCCCAGTCTTTTACTTTCGTGGGGAGTGTTTTCTGTGTGCAGATTTGGGACCATTCCTTCAAGATTTTCCAAGTGTAGATTATGATATATTTTCTCCCCTCCTGCGTTCCAACGAGTACAAGTCAAGTGCTTTCAAGCTTTCCCCGTAGTTAAGGTGCTGACAAAAACTTATACGTGCAGTAAAGGATCTCTGTACACTCTCTAGTCTGCGATTTCACCTGCTTTGTATGGAGATGAATGTACACAGTATTCCACCCTAGAGAGAACAAGTGTTTTTGAAAAGGATCATCTGGCTTGGCATCTCTCGTTTTGAAAGTTCTCATTATCCATCCAAATCATTTTCTTTGCACGTGCGATCGTGGCACTGTTGTGATCCTTGAAAGTGAGATCCTCAGACATTACTACTCCCAGGTCCCTTACATATTTTTCCGCTCTATTGTATGGCCGAGCCCAGTAGTATACTTGTTCTAGTTATTATCTCCTCCAGTTTTCCATAACGGATAGTTGGAATTTGTCCTCCATTGAACATCATATTGTTTACCGTCGCCCACTGGAAAACTTTGTTTATATCTTCTTGGAGGTTAACCGCGTGCTCAGCAGATGACAGCCTCATGCAGACCTAGTATCATCCGCAAAGGATGATACGGTGCTGTAGTGTATATCTCTGTTTATGTCTGATATGAGGATAAGGAATAAGGGTGTTGGCACCTGAAGAAGAAGTTGATATCCTTGGGGTGAAATTTGACTCCAAACTAACCATGAAGAACCATGTTGTAAATCTTGCAAACAAGGCAGCCAGGAAGCTTACAGCATTTCGCCGTATCTCGCATCTGCTTGACAGTAGGGGTTGCAAGATCCTGTACGAGGCACAGTACGCTCACACCTTGAGTATGCTCCACTTTCTTGGGTTTTCCTGCCCCCCCCCTCATCTGCGACTGCTTGACAGAGTAGAGAACAGAGCAAGACGTCTCATCTCTCGCATGGACCATCCTGGATAGATCTGTCATTTCAGCAGAGCCTTCAACATAGGGGGGATGTGGGTGGCCTTACTGTTATGTACAAGGCCAATATTGTCAAAATACCACACTTGGATCCATTCGAGGACAGCGTGAAAAAAGCTTTTATGCCACAAGACGGGCAGAAAGCAGCAACTTCACTCTGGCTGTACCCTTTCCCAGAACATCACACCATGAGATCATACATACCCCCGGGTGACTCGAGTATGGAACACATTCGTACAGCATAATGATGTCAACGAGATAAATCGTTGATCAATGAAAATGCTGGCCACAATCTCCAATTCATCCTGTTCCCTATTTGTAGTCTCATAACAATAAAAATGCTTTAAAATGAGCTGTAGGTAACAGCTCTTACTTGCAAATAAATTTAGGAATCTTAACCTGTAAATGCTTTCAATAAAGCTAGTGTCTTAACCTTGTAAAAAAAAGAGGGGAGAGGAGAGAGAGGAAAAGAGAAAAGGAGGAGAGTGGTACAAAAGACCAAAGTAAGTCCCCCTTGCACTGATTTCTCTAGGGTTTACTAGGTGTACCAGCCTGGTTCCCCGGCGTCTTTAAGACCAGGGAAAAAACCTCTTTCCGCTCAAAACCCCATTGTACAAAAGCTCTTTCTTCACCAACACTACCCGAAAGAAATTCTCCTCTCACCATTACTGCCAATAGCGATTCTCTTACCATCACGCTAGGACAGACATTTTCTTTCTCCCTACTTTGCTAAGAGAGAGAGACCTTCCCCCTCTATCCAACACTTTGGAAGACACGTTTTCCTCTCCCCAACACGATTTTATCTAATTCCCACTTTATGACATCACCAGAGAAGCTGCCCTTCCTCTGATCTCCCTCACAAAGATCCGTGTACTTTTTTCCCTAAAGAAAAAATCGATGCATTTTGTCTTGAAGCTTTCTGTAAATTAATTAACATAATTTTTTTATCTCCCCTTTTTAACAGTTATATACCCCGCAACACCCCCACCGAGGTCCTGAAAAGGACTGTAAGGTGCCCCTCACTGAAAAAGGACGTAAGGGTGACCCTCAGGGACCAGCATTCAGGAGACCCGAACAAATTGACGTTATATCATCGGAATTTGGATTTTGACTCCCCAAAAAAAACACACAAGAAATGTAAACCAATTCCTCTTTTAGGCTTGAAAAATGGATCAAAAGGGAAAATGCCGACAACCATAAAACGGTACGAAGAGCGAAAATGGAAATGCGAGTATTTAGTGACGGGGTTTTTGTTTATGGAAAGGAAGGATATTTTATGATTATTTTAATTTTAAACTTTTTATTTTTAGGCTTAATGATGCACTTTTTATAGACTTAAACAAATATTTGAAAGATTTGATTCCCTAGAAATTTGCCTTAAGAAGCATGTTACTGAGGATTACATCTCTCTCACATACATACACACGATATGGTTATCTTCAAGGACGTGTCAACTTTGTTTGACTGTACACTGACATTCACTTTTTCCAAGAGAAGAAATGCCAGCTGCTCTAAGCTACATCAATCACCAACTGAGGGTTATATCAGCTTGGGGAAATAGATGGCAAGTAACATTTGCACCTGAGAAAACGCAAATGATGATCGTCTCTAGGCACCATGATGGTAATGCTGGTGCAGTAGTAAGGATGAATGGAAGGGTGTTGGCACCTGGAGAAGTTGATATCCTTGGGGTGAATTTGACTCCAAACTAGCAATAAAGAACCGTTGTAAATCTTGCAAACAAGGCAGCCAGGAAGCTTACAGCACTTCGCTGTATCTCGCATCTGCATGACAGCAGGGGTTGCAAGATTCTGTACGAGGCACAAGTACGCTCAAAACCTTTGAGTATGCTCCATTTCTTGGTTTTTGCCTGCCCCCCATCCTTCATCTGCGACTGTTGACAGAGTAGAGAACAGAGCTAGGACGTCTCATCTCTCGCTTGGACCCATCCTGGATAGATCTGTCATTTCAGCAGAGCCTTCAACATAGGAGGGATTGGGTGGCCTTACTGTTATGTGCAAGGCAAATTATTGTCAAAGTACCACACTTGGATCCACTTCGAGGACAGCGTGAAACAAGCTTTTATGCCACAAGACGGGCAGAAAGCAGCAACTTCAACTCTGGCTGTACCCTTCTCCAGAACATCACTCCATCTGAGATCATATAAAACCCAGGATGACTCGAGTATGGAACACATTCTTTACAGCATAATGATGTCAACGAGATAAAGTCAGTTGATCAAATGAAAATGCTGGCCCACAGATGGCTCCAACTTCATCCTGTTCCCCAAACTTGTATGTCTCGTAACAATAAAAAATGCTTTCGAATGAGCTGATGTAGGTAACAGCTCTTAGCTTGCCAATAAAGTTAGGAATCCTTAACTTTTTAAATAGCTTGTCAATAAAGCTAGGGATCCTTAACCTTGTAAAACCCTGTGTAAAAAAAAAATATCGCGGCCTTTTTTTTATCCAGGGCGAACCCGCTAAACCCGTAGGATTATACAGCGCCTGTGGGAGGGGAGGGAATGGAAGGAATTCAGGCTTAATTCAGGGAACTGGAGCACATATCTAGTTCCCTAATCAAGAGCCCCTCATCAGCATCAAGGGACCTTCCTCGAGGGGCCGCGGCCTTTTGGTCCCCAGGGCAGGCTAGACTTTATAAATGTATCATACAGACGTGTTTTTTGATAAACAGGCGGAAACACCTTTTGCGAATTTCCTCAAACCTTCCCAAATACTCCTTAATATATTTTTTAAACCTTTTTAATAAAAATACCTAAAAATACCTATATGCTAATATATTTCATTTTAAATCCTTAAGCCAAATTCCCCAAAAAAATTCTTTTAAAGAATGTAATAATATTTAACTATAAACACCAGCTGCTTCTAAGCCCAGTTTAACATTTTCACCTTCATCCCTCATAATTAAAATTATTGAATAAAGAGTTTACCCCTCTATTCCTATACTTGTCTCTCCTTAAACACAAAGATAAAAATTTAAATAAAAAAAACAAGATATTTTTAAAATTAGATTAACATTTCACTACTAAGACAAGATTATAATTTTTTACAGCAAAAACCCACTTCTCAACTTAGCTATGCTTATTTCGGGAAAACTAAATATAATTATCTAAGATATTTTTACATGCCTCCAAAGATTTTACTTTGATTCAATTTATGCCTAATGTTCACCTTAGGTTACTTTTTATTTTCAATTCTCAATTACTTCTCTAAACCCCCAATTAAAACTGAAATTCTATCCCCCAAACCAATTTACTCTGAAAAGCCTGAAAATGAAAACCCAGACAAATTTTCAATTTTTGAACCCTCTCCAAGCACTTCTCATTAAATCTTAACTGATCATCAAATTTTTCCCCTCATTTTTGTTGTGCTGGCTATTGTTTGTGACAGACAGGATCAATGGTTTAACTTTGCCGGGTGACGATGGACTGAACCTCACAATCAACCGTATTTATAAATTTAACGGAGAAATGACGGACTCAAGTGGTCCAAAGATACAGCAGGTCACGCTGCCAAAAATTTCACAGATAGCATTTCTGGACATGTCTGCTTCAGAGTTACCCTGATCCTACATCTCTTACACAGCAACAGAATTATAATAAATTTCATTTTATTTCTACAAGATATGTACAACGTCAGGCCTAGTGAATCAATACTTTACTACTATATAGAAAAACCCTTGGGTTATGTAGAGCATTTCTGCAAATTGGGTTTAGACTAACACCCAGGTACTTTTTACTGATAGGTGACATGGACAGCAGGGTTTAAGGAAACACGTCCCAATGTTCTCACCATACTGAGGATCGACCCCACTACCAGTGTGGTGTCCCGAGTGCGCTAGAAACTAGCTATTCTCATGCTCCTCAAAGCCATAGTCTACAAAGTCAGGTAAGTCGTAATAAACGAGTCAATATACGAAGAATGGGGAGGATTTCAATCGTGGTCCTAAGCATTCACTGGCATTTTTTTTCCTCTCGCCAACACTGCTGATAGTCCGTTTCTCTCACCAACACTGGTAAGAGAGTCTTTTCTCACAACAGTGCTTGGAGATTTTCTCCTCTCCGTAACATTGCATGAACATCACTTTTTCCCCAACACTGCTGGAGGAACCTCTCCCCCAACACTCCCGGGGAACATACTTTTCTCTCCAACACTGCTGGAGGACACTTCTCTCCCAGTCCACCAACATCGCCTACGAGCTTCCACCACATCCTCTGGTCTCCCCCTCGCCAAAAAAAAAAAAAAAAAAAAACGTACATTTCACTGCAAACACTTTCTCCCAACATTACGGGAACATTACTTTTTCTCCAACCTGCTGGAGGCATTTTCTCTCCCAAATTACCAAATCACCTACAGGCTTCCACCACATCCTCTGGCTCCTTCGCAAAAAAAAAACAAAAGCACGTCATATCACTACAAACACTTAAATTAAAATCTTACGCTCTGAGACTTAAGCCCACTGTAACATCGTCTCATCAAGTCCGGAAGAGCTACCTTTAAAGAGTTTATTAGCAATGGAGAGTAACAAGAGGGTATTGAAGAGGGTATTGATAGGTTTCCCATTTCGTTACAGGAGGAGTTGAGGGGCCGGCCAGGATAATAAAAGGATCAGAAAGTCTATTAATCTCTTTACGGCGTCTTGGACGTAGGAGTAAAGCCAAGCAGCTCTTCCAGGTAAAAAAAATAGTTAAAACAGATGCGGAACATGATAGTAATATTCTTCCACTAGTATTACTATTATTAACATTACGAGTACTATTATTTACTACTACTTTTATTATTGCTAAAACTAGTGCTCTTAATATTGAAAATTGCTGCTACTACTGATATAATATTATTTTTTATATTAATATATTATTATTATTATTATGGATATAATAAAGTATTAACCTTGTTACAAGAATCAACTCATTTCTGTGACTAGCAAACGTGACTGGTAGACACAACGTAGCTAGCAGACGAGTGGCAGACAACGTGAGTGGCAGACAAGTGAATGGCAGACAATGTGAGTGGCAGACAAGTGACTAGCAGACAATGTGAGTGGCAGACAAGTGACTGGCAATGTGAGTGGCAGACAAGTGGCCAGCAGACAATGTGAGTGGCAGACAAGTGACTAGCAGACAATGTGAGTGGCAGACAAATGACTAGTAATGTGAGTGGCAGACAAGTGGCCAGCAGACAATGTGAGTGGCAGACAAGTGACTAGTAGACAATGTGATTGGCAGACAAGTGGCTGGCAGACAAGTGACTAGCAGACGATGTGAGCGGCAATGTGACTGGCAGACAATGACTGGCAATGTGACTGGCAGACAGTGTGACTGGCAAACAATGTGACTGGCAGACAGTGTGACTGGCAGACAGTGTGACTGGCAGACAGTGTGATTGGCATGTGACAAATGAGCTTCAAGTGACGTCACTAAATGAATAGACCAGTGTAGCGATATCTATAAAATCATGAATGATGTTAGTCTGATATTTCGTTAAAAATAATAATTAACCACAATCGGGTAATCGGTTATTATAATGAAAAAGAAGCGCTAAGCCACAAGGGCTATACAGCGCGATCGGGTAATCGAAAAAAGTCAATTTATTCTTAATAATATTTTCTACGGTACAATAATACTACTCGAATAAACTTGTAGGCTTATCACCAACTTACATACACCCGAGGCAAGAAACATAACCCCTTCCCCTTGCCTTACACCACTATAATCATAGCATACTCATCTCACAGCCTCATTACTTTCCCTGATGTTTACCTGACCCTCGACTAATGGCGTCAAAGATGATCAAACTGGAGCGTGGGAAGCAGCATCCTCTCCCTAGCATGGTTGAAGCCACACTGCTCATGACAGTCGTCTGCTACACTTAAAACCTTCTCCATAACACCTCACCCTACACAAAAATTTGTAAATAACAGTAAACCAGCTAATTACTAGCTCCCTAACCATTGATAAAATAACAAGAATATTTTTAGTATCTTTATTTTATATATAAATATGAACTAAACCTCTAAAAAATTAAAATTATTTTTGTCTCAAAAAGTTTACACGCACAGTACAAGAAAAGCTCAATATATCCCTAACCCCACATTATAACAATATAAATTTTAATGAAAACTATACTATGAGCATCAGAGAACCATAGTAGTATATAATTTTTTTGCCACTTTCATAAATCAGCACATAAAGCCTACGATACTTTGTCCCTGACAAAACTTGCACACCCTTTACTTAAAATTCCAAATTCTCATCAAAAAAATTACTCTACAATCACCAATATACTCTAGCAACCTTCTCTGATCTCCATAGCATAGCCTAGTTAAAAAATAACATACTTTTATAACCCCTAAATATGAATATTTCTATAATTAAAAAATGTAAACAAATGGGCCACAGAAACTTGGCATCTAGCTAATATATATATCAGATGTTCTCAGTAATAATATATATCAGATGTTCTCAGCATCAAAACAACTACATAAATATTTTATATTTTATTAACAATGATATAACAAATATTCTTGTACGTTAAGCTATATTACAAGCAGATATAATATGACTGGCAGACAACGTGACTGGAAGACACAACGTAACTGGCAGACACAACGTGACTGGCAGACACAACGTGACTGGCAGACACAACGTGACTGGCAGACACAACGTGACTGGCAGACACAACGTGACTGGCAGACACAACTGACTGGGAGACCCAAAGTGACTGGCAGACACAACGTGACTGGCAGACACAACGTAACTGGCAGACACAACGTGACTGGAAACAACGTACTGGCAGACACAACGTAACTGGCAGACACAGTAACTGAGCCACACGCCACGTGACTGGCAGACACAACGACTGGCAGACCACAACGTGACTGGCAACCAACGTGACGGAACACAACGTGACTGGTAAGACACAACGTGACGGCAGACACCCAAAGTGACTGGCAGACAAAACCAACACGGCAGACACAACGTGACTGGAAACACAACGTGACTGGAGACCAATGTGACGCAGATACAACGTGACTGGAAGACACAACGTGACTGGCAACACAAGGACTGGCAGACACACCTGACTGGAAAGACACAACGATGACTGGAAGACAACGTGACTGCAGACACAACGGGAATGGTGTTTATAATCGATCGGACAAGGGCCACACAGCCGATAGTGACTGTTTCCCAAAACAAATCCATAATCAAGCCAATCAATCATGATTGGAGAAACGCACATACACACAACACTAGACACACACACACACACAGACACACACACACACACACCACACACACACACACAACCACACACAACACACACACACACACACCACACAACAGACACACACACACACAACACACACACACACACCACCCCACACACCACACCCCACACACACACACACACAACCACACACACACACAAAACACACACACACACACAACACACAGAACACACACACACACACACACACCACAACCCCACACACACACACAACACACACACACACCCCACACACACACACACACACACACACACACCCCTGATCTAGCGTGCCTTTACACAGAGAGCTGTAATCCTACAGTAATAGCAGCCCAACTGAATTACAAACTTTTCTTCTGACTCGCTAAACAAGAGCAACGGCCTGGTAGTCAACAGACTGCCTGTGTGTGTGTTTTTTTTGTTGTGTGTGTGGTGTGTGTGTGTGTGTGTGTGTGTGTTTTGTGTGTGTGTGTGTGTGTGTGTGTGTGTGTGGTGTTGTGTGTGTGTGTGTGTGGGCTGTGTCTGTGTGTGTGTTTGGTGTGTGTGGACATGGTTGTCGTGTGTGTGTGGGTGGGATGTGCGTGTGTGTGTGTGTGTGTGTGTGTGTGTGTGTGTCTGTGTGTGTGTGTGTATGTGTGGATGGGTGTGTGTGTGTGTGTGTGTGTGTGTGTGGATGGGTGTGTGTCCCAGGAGACACAACGGGGTCAGCTGCCTCACCACTCACTTCTCTGTCTGTTCCTTGTTTTAATGCTGTGACGACATTTGCTGTATTCCAGGTATCCTGACGTTTCCCGTCTCCAGTGACTTGTAGATTTTTTTTTTGTTACCTGTCCACACTGCCTCGTCTCTCTTAGTTCCCAAGCGGACACATTGTCAAGTCTCATTGCATTCGACGAATGCTATTCGTTCAGCGGCTTCTTTACTTTTTCTCTTCATGTGTTGATGCTATCCAGTCTCCGCTTAGCTTCTCCTCTCCCACTATCTGGCAGTGCTCCCAAATCATAGGTGAGCACAAACTTGAAGCATTTGTTTAGGTCCTCACAGGCTTCCTTGTAGTTCTGTGTTCGCTCCCTCCTTTCTTTTCAAGGTGTTGTCACTTGACCCTTTACCTTTGGCTATGTAATAGTTTGTATTTTTGCTGCTATCATTATATCATTGTTGTTTTGCCTGTCTTCGCACCATCTCATATTCATTTTTTTTACTCTTCTATTCATTTCTCTGCTGTTTTCCTTCCTGCACTATATGTATATTATCCCAGGTCTGGTGTTCTCTTCACCAATCTTTCTGTAGATTCTTGGCACTGTTGCAAATCAAGATTCCTCTCTGTTCACATATTTCCCTATAATCTGATATCCATAACGGAATATCACATCATTATAGGGGTGGAGGGGAAACCGAGGGAAAGATAAATAGAAAGTAGAGGCGAGATGTAAACATGATCAATAAATACACACATACGTACACATAAGTGCCTGCCTTTCTCTTCCATACATCACACTGACTTTCCACTCCCATCCCTGCATTGTTCAGCAACTCTCTCCCATCCTCCACAGGCACAAGGGACCGGCACTAAACGCCACCAACTGTCCGCTCGCCCATTTCCTCTTCGCAATAACAACAGGAAACTCAATTTTGTGCTGGCCACCTCTCTACCGGGAGCTCACCGTCGCTCTGGTCGATAATTACACTGACCCAGGTGATCAAGAGTGAGGTGGACCCAGAGTGCGTTGGTGTTTTCTGCCTTAGGATGGTAGATGGTCCTCTCTGCTTCCTTTGGATGCTCTTTTGTAACCCTGGATACAAACCGAATGGGTGGATACTTTGCTGTACCTTTGGATGCTGGAGGAAGAGGATTCTTAGCTACTCTAGATGCTGGATGAAGAAGATTCTTAGCTACTCTGAATACTGAAGGAAGGAGATTCTTAGCTACTCTGGATGCTGGAGCAAGAGAAAGGTGATCTCCGTAGCTGTGGATGTTGTTGAAGAAAGTGGATGCTCTCCGATGTCTATAGATGCTGAGAAAAGTATAGATGATAACTCTAAAGTACCACTGGATGCAGGGAAGTGATTGGATGTTCTACGGTATTTATGGATGCTGATGGAGCAAATGGATGCTCTCCAATGTCTTTTCATTCGCCAGAGGTCGCTACAGTATCAAGAGTTTCCAGGCTGTAAGGTATACTGTTTGTCTCTGGAAAAAAAAACAAGAGGGAAGATATCATCATGTCATACAAAATACTCTGAGTTACAGAAAGGGTAGACGGGTATTCTTAAAGGAATAAAGCAACGGAATAAAGCAATGGGTAAAAGAGAGCTCACAAGGCGAAGACGGAGTAAACTCAGTAAGCAGCATGGGGCAGGGCCAAGACATGAGACTCGTCCCCTGTAACTACAAATAGGCGAGTACATTACAAAGCCCGACTGTTAATCAAAATATTATTATAGATTTCGAAGATGAATGCAAATACTTCACGTATTTCATCATTGTACAATCAGCAGTAAGTGTAGCAGAGTACAATCAGCAGTAAGTGTAGCAGAGTACAATCAGCAGTAAGTGTAGCAGAGTACAATCAGCAGTAAGTGTAGCAAAGTACAATCAGCAGTAAGTGTAGCAAAGTACAATCAGCAGTAAGTATAGCAAAGTACAATCAGCAGTAAGTATAGCAGAGTACAATCAGCAGTAAGTGTAGCAAAGTACAATCAGCAGTAGGTGTAGCAAAGTACAATCAGCAGTAAGTGTAGCAGAGTACAATCAGCAGTAAGTGTAGCAGAGTACAATCAGCAGTAAGTGTAGCAGAGTACAATCAGCAGTAAGTGTAGCAGAGTACAATCAGCAGTAAGTGTAGCAGAGTACAATCAGCAGTAAGTGTAGCAGAGTACAATCAGCAGTAAGTGTAGCAGATTACAATCAGCAGTAAGTGTAGCAGAGTACAATCAGCAGTAAGTGTAGCAGAGTACAATCAGCAGTAAGTATAGCAGAGTACAATCAGCAGTAAGTGTAGCAGAGTACAATCAGCAGTTAGTGTAGCAGAGTACAATCAGCAGTAAGTGTAGCAGAGTACAATCAGCAGTAAGTGTAGCAGAGTACAATCAGCAGTAAGTGTAGCAGAGTACAATCAGCAGTAAGTGTAGCAGAGTACAATCAGCAGTAAGTGTAGCAGAGTACAATCAGCAGTAAGTGCAGCAGAGTACAATCAGCATTAAGTGTAGCAGAGTACAATCAGCAGTAAGTGTAGCAGATTACAATCAGCATTAAGTGTAGCAGAGTACAATCAGCATTAAGTGTAGCAGAGTACAATCAGCAGTAAGTGTAGCAGAGTACAATCAGCATTAAGTGTAGCAGAGTACAATCAGCAGTAAGTGTAGCAGAGTACAATCAGCATTAAGTGTAGCAGAGTACAATCAGCATTAAGTGTAGCAGAGTACAATCAGCAGTAAGTGTAGCAGAGTACAATCAGCATTAAGTGTAGCAGAGTACAATCAGCAGTAAGTGTAGCAGAGTACAATCAGCAGTAAGTGTAGCAAAGTACAATCAGCATTAAGTGTAGCAGAGTACAATCAGCAGTAAGTGTAGCAGAGTACAATCAGCAGTAAGTGTAGCAGAGTACAATCAGCAGTAAGTGTAGCAGAGTACAATCAGCAGTAAGTGTAGCAGAGTACAATCAGCAGTAAGTGTAGTAGAGTACAATCAGCAGTAAGTGTAGCAGAGTACAATCAGCAGTAAGTGTAGCAGAGTACAATCAGCAGTAAGTGTAGCAGAGTACAATCAGCAGTAAGTGTAGCAGAGTACAATCAGCAGTAAGTGTAGCAGAGTACAATCAGCAGTAAGTGTAGCAGAGTACAATCAGCAGTAAGTGTAGCAGAGTACAATCAGCAGTAAGTGTAGCAGTTAGAAAACAATCAGCAGTAAGTGTAGCAGTTAGAATACAATCAGCAGTAAGTGTAGCAGAGTACAATCAGCATTAAATGCAGCAGTTAGAATTCAATCAGCAGTAAGTGTAGCAGTTAGAATACAATCAGCAGTAAGTGTAGCAGTTAGAATACAATCAGCAGTAAGTGTAGCAGTTAGGGTACAATCAGCAGTAAATGTAGCAGTTAGAATACAATCAGCAGTAAGTGTAGCAGTTAGAATACAATCAGCAGTAAGTGTAGCAGTTAGAATACAATCAGCAGTAAATGTAGCAGTTAGAATACAATCAGCAGTAAGTGTAGCAGTTAGAATACAATCAGCAGTAAATGTAGCAGTTAGAATACAATCAGCAGTAAGTGTAGCAGTTAGAATACAATCAGCAGTAAGTGTAGCAGTTAGAATACAATCAGCAGTAAGTGTAGCAGTTAGGGTACAATCAGCAGTAAGTGTAGCAGTAAGGGTACAATCAGCAGTAAGTGTAGCAGTTAGGGTACAATCAGCAGTAAGTGTAGCAGTTAGGGTACAATCAGCAGTAAGTGTAGCAGTTAGGGTACAATCAGCAGTAAGTGTAGCAGTTAGGGTACAATCAGCAGTAAGTGTAGCAGTTAGGGTACAATCAGCAGTAAGTGTAGCAGTTAGGGTACAATCAGCAGTAAGTGTAGCAGAGTACAATCAGCAGTAAGTGTAGCAGAGTACAATCAGCAGTAAGTGTAGCAGAGTACAATCAGCAGTAAGTGTAGCAGAGTACAATCAGCAGTAAGTGTAGCAGAGTACAATCAGCAGTAAGTGTAGCAGAGTACAATCAGCAGTAAGTGTAGCAGAGTACAATCAGCAGTAAGTGTAGCAGAGTACAATCAGCAGAGTTAAAACACTAAGAGCTACAACAGCGCCAGTGCCTCCCTCTTCTCTTTACTGCTCTTGTTAATTTGCGTTATAATGGTGGAGGGAGCAGCCCGCTAGTGGCGCAAGTGTGGCTGTGTTTGTTGTAGTTGATGGTTGTTATTTGTTTTTGTTCTTTGTTGTTGCTGATGTTGCTGTTGTTATTTTTGATGTTGTTGCTGTTGTTGTTGATGCTGTTGATGTTGCTGTTGTAGTTGCGTGTTATTGTCCTTTGTTGTAGTTGATGTTGTTGTTATTGTTGCTGATGTTGCTGTTGTTGTTGATGATGTTGTAGTTGTTATGCTTTGTTGTTGTTGCTGTTGTTGATGTTTTCGTTGTCTGTTGTTATTGTTATGTCTACTTCCTCAATTTGTTGGTATTGAATACAGTTATTGAAATTATACATTAAGAAGGTGTGGGCCCACTGTCTGCAGCACACAGTGGTCCCCACACACTCCATAACATTAAGAAGGTGTGGGCCCACTGTCTGCAGCACACAGTGGTCCCCACACACTCCATAACATTAAGAAGGTGTGGGCCCACTGTCTGCAGCACACAGTGGTCCCCACACACTCCATAACATTAAGAAGGTGTGGGCCCACTGTCTGCAGCACACAGTGGTCCCCACACACTCCATAACATTAAGAAGGTGTGGGCCCACTGTCTGCAGCACACAGTGGTCCCCACACACTCCATAACATTAAGAAGGTGTGGGACCACTGTCTGCAGCACACAGTGGTCCCCACACACTCCATAACATTAAGAAGGTGTGGGCCCACTGTCTGCAGCACACAGTGGTCCCCACACACTCCATAACATTAAGAAGGTGTGGGACCACTGTCTGCAGCACACAGTGGTCCCCACACACTCCATAACATTAAGAAGGTGTGGGCCCACTGTCTGCAGCACACAGTGGTCCCCACACACTCCATAACATTAAGAAGGTGTGGGCCCACTGTCTGCAGCACACAGTGGTCCCCACACACTCCATAACATTAAGAAGGTGTGGGCCCACTGTCTGCAGCACACAGTGGTCCCCACACACTCCATAACATTAAGAAGGTGTGGGACCACTGTCTGCAGCACACAGTGGTCCCCACACACTCCATAACATTAAGAAGGTGTGGGCCCACTGTCTGCAGCACACAGTGGTCCCCACACACTCCATAACATTAAGAAGGTGTGGGACCACTGTCTGCAGCACACAGTGGTCCCCACACACTCCATAACATTAAGAAGGTGTGGGCCCACTGTCTGCAGCACACAGTGGTCCCCACACACTCCATAACATTAAGAAGGTGTGGGCCCACTGTCTGCAGCACACAGTGGTCCCCACACACTCCATAACATTAAGAAGGTGTGGGCCCACTGTCTGCAGCACACAGTGGTCCCCACACACTCCATAACATTAAGAAGGTGTGGGCCCACTGTCTGCAGCACACAGTGGTCCCCACACACTCCATAACTTTAAGAAGGTGTGGGACCACTGTCTGCAGCACACAGTGGTCCTTACACACTCCATAACATTAAGGTGTGGGCCCACTGTCTGCAGCACACAGTGGTCCCCACACACTCCATAACATTAAGAAGGTGTGGGCCCACTGTCTGCAGCACACAGTGGTCCCCACACACTCCATAACTTTAAGAAGGTGTGGGACCACTGTCTGCAGCACACAGTGGTCCTTACACACTCCATAACATTAAGGTGTGGACCCACTCTCTGCAGCGGACAGTGGTCCCACGCACTTCCTCCATAACATTAAGAACGTGTTGGCCCACTCACTGCAGTATCTCGTGGAAATAACTCACTCCACACACATTAGCATATTCAAGTCTCAACGTTCACTAGCCGAGAATAAGATGACTTCAAGAAGCCCGAGCCTCCAAGAATTACTGGAAGATTTGCGGCAAAGCCTCCGTGTCAGGCGATAGAGACAGACGGATGCCATCCATCCAGTCGACGATAGCTCGACGATAGCGCAACGATGGCAAGACAATTAATCTCTTGTGATTGGAGGGAGGGAGGCTGATGGTGCGGCTTAGGCTAATGAAGGATACGGGAACTAACCAATTACTGAAGATGCGATGGATTGTCTCAAGTCTCACCGGAGCCGGAGATAAAGGGATGCTGGAGGCTGTGTGGATTCTCTCGCCACACACACAAGCGCACACACACACACACACACACACACACACACACACACACACACACACACACACACACACACACACACACACACACACACACACACACACACACACACACACACACGGCTGTTATGAAGATTAAAAATTTTGCTTCGTGTCAGAGAGAGAATAAAAAGTGTGTTTATGTGCCAGAGTTGGCGAGAAGGAAAGACTTGGACCAATAAAACCTTGGCACTGCTAGTGCCACTGGGACGAGAGGAGGGGGTGCATGGGACGGAAGAGATAGCAAGGGAGGGGTAATAGGAGGGGCCGAGACGATGGGAGGGGTGGAGAAGAGTGGAGAGGGTGTATGAAGTAGCTATAAAATTATAAGAAAGGAGGAACACTGCAGCAGGCCTACTGGCCCATATTAGGCAGGACCTTCTCAGACCCAAACCCACTAACAAAAATATTTGCTCAACCCATTTTCAGTGCTCCCCAAGGAATAAGCTTTGCTAACCCTATTAACTCATGTGCAGATTCCACTTCAGAACATAAGAAATAAGGAACACTGCAGGAGGCCTACTGGCCCTGTCAAGGGTCATCACATTACTTAATTCACCTACAATGTGTATAAACATGGAGGTGTATATCTTTCTGCGTGAATACACCGAGAGTTGTATGTCTCTCAATATATACACCGCGAGCTTATTTTAATCCCCAATCTAGAGATTAAATTATTCTTGATATTATTACACAGGCAAATTGCAATTTTAATGACTCTCATGCAGTCGACTGGCCTTCAGACCTAACTAACTAGAGTGTCCCTGGTCTTGCACCAGCAACTTGCTTCAATCTGCAGTTATGACTGCAACTAATGAGAAAAATTAACTTACAAATATTTTTGAAAAAAAATGCTTGAACTGCATGAAAATCTAGTTTGCTGGCCAGTGACGAGCTCAGCTCTCACACACCGAACACCAGAGCTAAACGTACACAATGTACAATGAAAGTGCTTGCTGTACGCCAGACGGGCGAACACCTCTGGATACACGAAGATCTGCGTATTTACCTCACTGCAGTCGGAAAAATACCTTTGAATCCAAGTGCATAGAAGTAAATTTTTTTTACGTCGTGTGTTTAGACTGTAACTCTCTCATCTAGACGAGTAAGATACATCTGCAAGAGTTAGGTACCTTCAAAGGCGATGGATTGATTACATCTTCACATCTCTACTGCTTCTGCAAACTCCTCTGTACTCGACTGAAGAAACGTTTCGGAATAAAGATACCTAACTGATGCACATGTGACTTACTTATCAACCTGTCGGTATTGTATACCATCTTAATATTCACTGCAATCAGAGTTTGTTCATGTAAGTGAATAAGCATGTCACCGTCTTTCATTTTTAAAGTTTGAAAATCAAGATCACACACGCATATTGCTTGATCCTCACAGATCATTCCATAGTAAAGTTCTTGGACCAAATGCTACAGGTCACAACACTACGCTGCTGAAACTGTGCAAGATACGTTGGTACAGTGGTAATAAATGGTATAAAATACCGACACGATGGAAAAATATACACATCAGCAGTAGAATGTGATCCTTTATTGACAACGTTTATGGGAGA
>NC_069445.1:13932569-13950069 GCF_026875155.1 Cherax quadricarinatus
CTGGTGTTAGAGTGTGTGTGAGTGAACAGTGATGTGTAAGGCAGAACACAAGTGGGTAAGAAGGACGAAATGAAGAGAATGTAGAGGAGGGAGGAAGAGGAGACGAAGTTCGTGAGGAGAGCCAAAAGAGATAAAAACTAGGCAGGCAAGGAGGGAGTAAAAACACTGACAGCTATCGTGTGTACAACAAGGATGACAGCGAAGAAAGAAGAAGCTGTCGTGAGCCAACTGAAGGAAAGTGGCTGACAGACTGTAGAAGGTGGCTGACAGACTGAAGAAGGTGGCTAACAGACTATAGAAGGTGGATGAGAGACTGTAGAAGGTGGCTGACAGACTGTAGAAGGTGGCTAACAGACTGAAGAAGGTGGATGAGAGACTGTAGAAGGTGGCTGACAGACTGTAGAAGGTGGCTGACAGACTGAAGAAGGTGGATGAGAGACTGTAGAAGGTGGCTGAGAGACTGAAGAAGGTGGATGAGAGACTGTAGAAGGTGGCTGACATACTGAAGAAGGTGGATGAGAGACTATAGAAGGTGGCTGACAGACTGAAGAAGGTGGCTGACAGACTGTAGAAGGTGGCTGATAGACTGTAGAAGGTGGCTGACAGACTGAAGAAAGTGGATGAAAGACTGTAGAAGGTGGCTGACAGACTGTAGAAGGTGGATGATAGACTGTAGAAGGTGGCTGACAGACTGAAGAAGGTGGATGAGAGACTGTAGAAGGTGGCTGAGAAACTGTAGAAGGTGGATGAGAGACTGTAGAAGGTGGCTGAGAGACTGTAGAAGGTGGATGAGAGACTGCAGAAGGTGGCTGACAGACTGAAGAAGGTGGCTGATAGACTGCAGAAGGTGGTTAAGAGACTTAGGAAGTGGCTGACAGACTGCAGAAGGTGGCTGAGAGACTGAAGAAGGTGGTTGAGAGACTGTAGAAGGTGGCTGTTAGACTGAGAAGGTGGCTGAGAGACTGTAGAAGGTGTCTGACAGACTGAAGAAGGTGGCTGAGAGACTGTAGAAGGTGGATGAGAGACTGTAGAAGGTGGCTGACAGACTGTAGAAGGTGTCTGACAGACTGCAGAAGGTGGCTGAGAGACTGTAGAAGGTGGCTGACAGACTGAAGGAGGTGGCTGACAGACTGAAGAAGGTGGATGAGAAACTGTAGAAGGTGGCTGACAGACTGAAGGAAGATGACTGAGATTTCAAACGTGTTTTAACACCCGGAAATAACTTCTAACAAATGCAACATGCAACATATAATATGCAACATACAACATACAACATGCAACATATAATATGCAACATACAACATGCGACATACAACATGCAGCATACAACATGCAACATACATGCAATATAGAACATGCAACATACAACATGCAGCATACAACATACAAAATACAACATACAACACGCAACACACAACATACAGCATGCAACATACAACATGCAAAATATAGCATGCAACATACAACATGCAAAATATAGCATGCAACATACAACATGCAACATGTAATAAAGTTGGTAGAATTACCGACAATATGTAAAGTAAAAGGACACAAGTGCAACTAATGTGACATTTATTGTGGCAACGTTTCGCTCTCCAGGAGCTTTATCAAGCCATTACAAACAATACATGGACACAGAGGGTATATAAAGGCTCAGAGTGAGGTGAATACTAGTGAGGTACCATTCCGATGTTCACTAGTGGTAGTAGTAGTAGTAGTAGTAGTGGTAGTGACAAAAGCAATTAATTCGTACATGAGTAAAAGGATATAAAAGCTATTACTTGGGTAACATAAAAATAGGTTGGACAAATATAAACTGGAATGAGGCAGGATGTTTCAGTGTTCACTCTCTGTGCTTTGTGTAGTATAACAGGAAAGACTATGTGATGGCAGGGTTTACTGTTTTCAGGAGGATTCTTGCTAAGACTTCGGAGATGGGTGAAGCTGCCGTTGTTTTGTTTAATTGTATTCGAAACAGCGATCAGTGCTGATTCAAGGCACTTGCGTGTGCGGAATTAGTTTCTTTTATCACTAATTGGGCGTCTCTGAATTTCATAAGATGATTGGTGGAATTTCGGTGTGTACACAGGCGTTGTTTAAGTTGTCGTTCCTACATGCGTATATGTGTTCATTGAGGCGGGTGTCGAGTTTCTGCTGTTTCACCTACGTAGATCTTGTCACAAGCCTCCACAGGGTATAGTGTAAACTCCTGCATTGACGGTTGTGGTGCTTGGTTTTTTTCCTGGTTAGATCCTTTATTGAAGTGGCTATGAGAAGCGGATGGCGACTCTAGTGTTAGCCTGAAACATCCTGCTGATCAGTTTATATTTGTCCAACTAATTTTTAATGTTTACCCGAAGTATAGCTTTATATCCTTTACTCATGACGAATTAATTGCTTTGTACTACCACTACTACTACTATCAACCTTATTGAACATCGAATGGTACTACACTAGTATTCAACATCACTCGAGCCTTTAATATAACCTGATCCATGCATTGTTTTAATGGCTGATAAAAATACCTAAGACGAAACGTGCACACATAAATGTCACATTATTGCACTTTGTCCTTTTACTTAACATGCAACATGCAACAAACAACATGCAACATGCAATAAACAACATGCAACATGCACCGTACAACGAGTAACATCCAACATACAAGATGCAACATGCAACATACAACATACAACTAGTAACATGCAGCATCTCGCCCACAACAGCCCAAACACAGACTTTCTCAAATCACAATAAAAATCTGACGTCCCTGGAAGATGAACTGGAAGTCTCAACAAGTTCCAGGGAATTTCGTCTAACAAAAGTTCTGTTATCTTACTGTCTTTACGAACACCTATATTATTTAACAACAGTTTAACGTAATTAAATAAGGAGACTGGCGGGTTCCTCGCTTGACCTTGCGTGCTTTTATCGCGATGAGATGGACTAGTGTGGCTAGTTGGCCACCTGGAGACCGTTTATGGTCTGGAGGTCGTTTATAGTCTCCTGGAGATCGTCTATGATCTGGAGGTCGTTTATGGTCTCCTGGAGATCGATTATGGTCTACTGGAGATCGTTTATGGTCTCCTGGAGATCGATTATGGTCTCCTGGAGATCGATTATGGTCTCCTGGAGATCGTTTATGGTCTCCTGGAGATCGTTTATGGTCTCCTGTAGATCGATTATGGTCTACTGGAGATAGTTTATGGTCTCCTGGAGATCGTTTATGGTCTTCTGGAGACCGATTATGGTCTCCTGGAGATCGTTTATGGTCTCCTGTAGATCGATTATGGTCTACTGGAGATAGTTTATGGTCTCCTGGAGATCGATTTATGGTCTCCTGGAGATCGTTTATGGTCTCCTGGAGATCGATTACGGTCTCCTGTAGATCGGTTATGGTCTCCTGGAGATCGTTTACGGTCTCCTGGAGATCATTATGGTGTCCCCGGAGATCGTTTATGATCTGGAGATCGATTATGGTCTCCTGGAGATTGATTATGGTCTCCTGTAGATCAATTATGGTGTCCTGGAGATCGTTTATGATCTTGAGATCGTTTATGGTCCCCTGGAGATCGATTATGGTCTCCTGGAGATTGATTATGGTCTCCTGTAGATCAATTATGGTGTCCTGGAGATCGTTTATTTAAACGTTTTTGAGATCGTTTGTTTTCGTTATGGTCTCCTGGAGATCGATTATGGTCTCCTGGAAATCGATTATGGTCTCCTGGAGATCGTTCATGGTCCGGAGATCGATTATGGTCTCCAGGTGACCGTTTAGTGACCTGATCTCCAAAGGCCATTAGTGATATGATCTCCACACGCCTTTAGTGACCTGATTCCCACATACGGTTAGCGACTTGATCTCCAGGAGATCGCTCGTCGAGAAACCATATACGTAAGACACTGTAGTATGCCCCCCCTTTCCTTCTTATGTTTAATGTAAAACGAAAAAATATAAACAAGGAAAGAAAAAAACATTTACACACTAGAAGTCTACCAATACAGGATTACAAATCTAAATATTAAAAACAAAAAGTACATTCTGTCGAAAGTTGAAGAGAGGCGGGGCCAAGAGCTGGGTCTCAACCCCTTCCTAACCGAAATAGGTAACTGCGGTTAAATAACAACTTGCAGGACCTTCCAAATACAGCATGGGGTATATACACCGAGATGTGAGTATATACTTAGGGAGATATGTCTCAATGTATATACACGGAGAGTTGCAAATACACCGAGACGGGAATATCTCTCAGTGTATACACAGGCTGATATATGTATCTGGGTGTTCATACATTGAAGGTTCGCTTTGATCCCATGATGTTAGAATCCATTTGAATGAAAGCTTTGGTAAGGTGCTTGCGCACATAGGCATTAAAATCAGGTAAATAGCCCAAAGGTAAATACTCTAATGCAACGATTCCTATGGCCTTTGCCTTTTTCCTTTCCTCACTCAATATACTCCCACTCTACACACACAACCACTCCCATCCTGCACACACACATAACTACTCCCACCCTACATACACACAACCACTCCTACCCTACACACACATAGCTACCCTCACCCTACAAACACAGCTACTCCCACCCTACACACACACACACACACACACACACACACACACACACACACAGCTACCCCCACCCCAACACAAACAGTTACCCCCACCCCCAACACACACAGCTACCCCCACCCTACACACACACACAGCTACTCAACCCCACCCAACACACACTTAAGTACACTTTGTACCTACACACATTTCTATCTACCCGCTCACACGCAAACGCAAATGCCTCCCCTTTCCACCTATACACACGCATCTAGCCCACCCAACCCCACCGACACACACAAACATCCTCTCCCACCAAGGGAAGTACCCCTACCACCCACGCTAATTACCAACACCCCACGTGTGTGATGTTTCTGCGGTGGTAGCTGAGGGAACAAGGGACTGTCATGCAGGTTCGATAAACTGTCAATACGTCCAGTGGGATGCCTTTGTACAAGACACGCCTTTCATGTTCACTCACTGCCTACCTCCATTATCCTGCTCGCTTCATTAGGCTCCCTTTACACTCGCAACACCTCACTTTGTTTTGTGTTGATAGAGGAGAATTATGAAGTGTGTTACTTAGACGCTGAGGTGTTGTACATGAGGGGAGTGTTGGGGAATGTTTGACAATATGATGAGTAACGACTGAAATGTACATATCTATATAACTATCTCTCTATCTATATACACACACACAAATACACAAACACACAAACACACACAAACACACACACACACACACACACACACACACACACACACACACACACACACACACATACACACACACACAAGGCTCACCAACATTAACAATCAACACGTGGTGAAGCCCCTTCACGTGATCAAGCGCAAACACAATTACATTGCAACTAAAAAACGGCTGAGATCATAATGCAATCAGCAGGTAGCATGCAATTGCCCGCCAGGTGCATCTCTCATTGAAAAATTGCCTCGTTTTTCAGCTGAGTATTTTTTTTGTTGTCATTGTGCGATCATTTGTTAGCGAGGCTGGATCGATGGTACTCTGTGCTAATGGCGACCACTAACTCTTAGTCACAGAGACGGGGGCGAAATGTTGACTGGCTTGTTAGGTTTCAAGCCTATCGATTGAACCATGACCATTAAGGTTGTATTTCACCTGTACTCCGCTAACCTAGCAAATTAAATTTTAAATGAAATATATTTTTTGTCGCTAGCTTCAGAATGACTTTTGCGAAATTATTGCATACACAAATTTTCGTTTGTCTTATTCGGCAAGAGGAGGGTTGCTATTTATATCAAAATCGCAAGTTTTACCTATTCGACACTACATATATATATATATATATATATATATATATATATATATATATATATATATATATATATATATATATATATATATATATTATATTGTAGAGAGGGGTAAAGGAGGTTTTGTGTGCGAGGGGCTTGGACTTCCAGCAGGTATGCGTGAGCGTGTTTGATAGGAGTGAATGGAGACAAATGGTTTTTAATACTTGACGTGCTGTTGGAGTGTGAGCAAAGTAACATTTATGAAGGGGTTCAGGGAAACCGGCAGGCCGGACTTGAGTCCTGGAGATGGGAAGTACAGTGCCTGCACTCTGAAGGAGGGGTGTTAATGTTGCAGTTTAAAAACTGTAGTGTAAAGCACCCTTCTGGCAAGACAGTGATGGAGTGAATGATGGTGAAAGTTTTTCTTTTTCGGGCCACCCTGCCTTGGTGGGAATCGGCCAGTGTGATAATAAAAAAAAAATAAAATAATATATATATATATATATATATATATATATATATATATATATATATATATTATATATATATATATATATATTAAAGTGTATGTCTTATTGTATACATACGCTGAGTTATGTGTATGAGTATACATGCATCAAGAGGTGCGTATCTCCAGCGAACATATATGGAGAGTCTAATATCACTCGTGTATATGCACTGACAGTTTACATTGATCCCTCTGTTACGCACTCAAAGTATTCTTGACTGGTGGTGTAAAAGTGACATGTAGTCTTAATGACCCTCGTCCAGTCGATACCATATAAACAAAACAATGTAACACATTAACGAGACACAATACTGACATGTTGGTGGACATGCAAGACCTCTGTCTAGGCTGAGAGACCGATTACCTTATCTTCTATTTCCTGCAGAATGAACACCTCCCACCAAGGCTAAGGGACCGATTATCTCATCTTCTACCGTTTTCAAATAATATAATACTGAATTGAAAAAACCACCGGCTACCGAGGCATCTTCCTGAATAATGATACCCAGGTGATATTTGCCTCCATAATAAACAAAGTTTATTACAGAAGCAAATACTGGCCCTGTAATACAGCCAGTTGAAAAATGGTGACCCATATCAAAAACAATATCTGAACGTTATTATCTGTCTTGTGTATTTCGACTGAAGAAGGCTGCCGAGCAGGCGAAACGTCTCGACAATAAAAATATCCAACTGTTGTACATGTTTCTTGCTCATCTGCCTGTCGGCACTGAATACCTTAATGCAAAGTTTTAATTAACTGCACGGAGGACCGAGCCTCCACCACTCCTTGCGCTGAAAGACCCCCCACACACATGCTCCTCCACCACTCCTTGCGTTGAAAGACCTGCATACACAGGCTCCTCCACCACTCCTTGTGTTGAAAGACCCCCCCACACACGCTCCTCAACCAGTCATTGCGTTGAAAGACCCCCACACGCTCCTCCACCACTCCTTGCGTTGAAAGACCCCCACACACACGCTCCTCCACCACTCCTTGCGTTAAAAGACCCCCACACACGCTTCTCCACCACTCCTTGCGTTGAAAGACCCCCACACACACGCTCCTCCACCACTCCTTGCGTTGAAAGACCCATACACACGCTCCTCCACCACTCCTTGCGTTGAAAGACCCACACACACACACGCTCTCACCGCTGCTCCACAAGTCATTCACTGGACAGAATTTATGCTGATAAACAAAACCCAGTCGTCTAGAGACAGGGGAAAAAAATAGATACAACAGAACTGCCGCAACAGAGGGAAACAGTAGCTGGTCAAGGCATTAAAACATTGAATTTTAAGACCAAAGATGGCAGAGGTGGATGTTTGTGTGTGTGAACGATGTTTGTGTGTGTGTGAACGATGTTTGTGTGTGTGTGTGAACGATGGCTGTGTGTGTGTGTGAACGATGTTTGTGTGTATGTGTGAACGGTGTTTCTGTGTATGTGTGAACGATGTTTGTGTGTGTGTGTGAACGATGTTTGTGTGTGTGTGTGTGAACGATGTTTGTGTGTATGTGCGAACGATGTTTGTGTGTGTGAATTAACGATGTTTGTGTGCGTGTGTGTGTGAACGATGTCTGTGTGTGTGTGAACGATGTTTGTGTGTATGTGTGAACGATGTTTGTGTGTGTGTGAACGATGTTTGTGTGTGTGTGAACGATGTTTGTGTGTGTGTGAACGATGTTTGTGTGTATGTGTGAACGACGTTTGTGTGCGTGCGTGAACGATGTTTTGTGTGTGAACAATGTTTGTGTGTGTGTGTGAACGATGGCTGTGTGTGTGTGTGAACGATGTTTGTGTGTATGTGTGAACGGTGTTTGTGTGTATGTGTGAACGATGTTTGTGTGTGTGTGTGTGTGAACGATGTTTGTGTGTGTGTGTGAACGATGTTTGTGTGTATGTGCGAACGATGTTTGTGTGTGTGAATGAACGATGTTTGTGTGTGTGTGTGTGTGTGTGTGTGTGTGAACGATGTCTGTGTGTGTGTGTGAACGATGTTTGTGTGTATGTGCGAACGATGTTTGTGTGTATGTGTGAACGATGTTTGTGTGTGTGTGAACGATGTTTGCGTTGTGTGTGAACGATGTTTCTGTGTATGTGTGAACGATGTTTGTGTGCGTGTGTGAACGATGTTTGTGTGTGTGTGAACGATGTTTGTGTGTGTGTGTGAACGATGTTTGTGTGTGTGTGTGTGAGCGATGTTTGTGTGTGTGTATGAACGATGTCTGTGTGTGTGTGTGAACGATGTTTGTGTGTGTGTGAACGATGTTTGTGTGTGTGTGTGTGAGCGATGTTTGTGTGTGTGTGTGAACGATGTTTGTGTGTGTGTGTGAGCGATGTTTGTGTGTGTATGTGAACGATGTCTGTGTGTGTGTGTGAACGATGTTTGTGTGTATGTGTGAACGATACTTGTGTGTGTGTGTGAACGATGTCTGTGTGTGTGAACGATGTTTGTGTGTGTGTGAATGATGTTTGTGTGTGTGAGCGATGTTTGTGTGTGTGAACGATGTTTGTGTGTGTGAACGAAGTTTGTGTGTGTGAAAGATGTTTGCGTGTGTGTGGGTGAACGATGTTTGTGTGTGTGTGAATGATGTTTGTTTGTGTGTGTGAACAATGTTTGTGTGTGTGTGTGGTGAACGATATTTGTGTGTGTGAACGATGTTTGTGTGTGTGTGAACGATGTTTGTGTGTGTGTGAACGATGTTTGTGTGTGTGTATGTGTAAATGATGTTTGTTTGTGTGTGTGGACGATGTTTGTGTGTGTGTGAATGATGTTTGTGTGTGTATGTGAACGATGTTTGTGTGTGTGTGAACGATGTTTGTGTGTGAGTGTGTGTGTGTGAGTGAGTAAACGATGTTTGTGTGTGTGTGTGAATGATATTTGTGTGAGTGTGTGAACGATGTTTGTGTGTGTGTGAACGATGTTTGTATGTGTGTGTGAACGATGTTTGTGTGTGTGTGAAACGATGTTTGTATGTGTGTGTGAACGATGTTTGTGTGTGTGTGTGTGAACGATGTTTGTGTGTGTGTGTGAACGATGTTTGTGTGTGTGTGTGAGCGATGTTTGTTGTGTGTGAACGATGTCTGTGTGTGTGTGAACGATGTTTGTGTGTGTGTGTGTGAGCGATGTTTGTGTGTGTGTGTGTGAACGATGTTTGTGTGTGTGTGTGTGTGAACGATGTTTGTGTGTGTGTGTGAACAATGTTTGTGTGTGTGTGAACGATGTTTGTGTGTGTGTGAACGATGTTTGTGTGTGTGTATGTGTAAATGATGTTTGCTTGTGTGTGTGAACGATGTTTTTGTGTGTGTGTGTGTGAACGATGCTTGTGTGTGTGTGTGATCGATGTTTGTGTGTGTGTGAATGATGTTTGTGTGTATATGTGAACGATGTTTTTGTGTGTGTGTGAACGATGCTTGTGTGTGTGAACGATGTTTGTGTGTGTGTGTGTATGTGTGAATGATATTTGAGTGTGTGTGTGAACGATGTTTGTGTGTGTGTGAGCGATGTTTGTATGTGTGTGTGAACGATGTTTGTGTGCGTGTGTGAACGATGTTTGTGTGTGTGCGTGAACGATGTTGTGTGTGTGTGAACGATGTTTGTGTGTGTGTGTGTGTGTGACTGATGTTTGTGTGTATGTATGAACGATGTTTGTGTGTGTGTGTGAACGATGTTTGTGTGTGTGTGTGTGTGTGTGTGTGTGTGTGTGTGTGTGTGTGTGTGTGAGTGAACGATGTTTGTGTGTGTGTGAATGATATTTGTGTGTGTGTGTGAACGATGTTTGTGTGTGTGTGAACGATGTTTGTATGTGTGTGTGAACGATGTTTGTGTGTGTGTGTGAACGATGTTTGTGTGTGTGTGTGAACGATGTTTGTGTGTGTGTGTGAGCGATGTTTGTGTGTGTGTGAACGATATTTGTGTGTGTGTGTGAACGATGTTTGTGTGTGTGTGAACGATGTTTGTATGTGTGTGTGAACGATGTTTGTGTGTGTGTGTGAACGATGTTTGTGTGTGTGTGTGAACGATGTTTCTGTGTATGTGTGAACGATGTTTGTGTGCGTGTGTGAACGATGTTTGTGTGTGTTGAACGATGTTTGTGTGAGTGTGTGAACGATGTTTGTGTGTGTGTGTGAGCGATGTTTGTGTGTGTGTATGAACGATGTCTGTGTGTGTGTGTGAACGATGTTTTGTGTGTGTGTGAACGATGTTTGTGTGTGTGTGTGTGAGCGATGTTTGTGTGTGTGTGTGAACGATGTTTGTGTGTGTGTGTGAGCGATGTTTGTGTGTGTATGTGAACGATGTCTGTGTGTGTGTGGAACGATGTTTGTGTGTGTGTGTGAACGATACTTGTGTGTGTGTGTGTGTGTGAACGATGTCTGTGTGTGTGAACGATGTTTGTGTGTGTGTGAATGATGTTTGTGTGTGTGAGCGATGTTTGTGTGTGTGAACGATGTTTGTGTGTGTGTGAACGAAGTTTGTGTGTGTGAACGATGTTTGCGTGTGTGTGTGTGAACGATGTTTGTGTGTGTGTGAATGATGTTTGTTTGTGTGTGTGAACAATGTTTGTGTGTGTGTTTGAACGATATTTGTGTGTGTGAACGATGTTTGTGTGTGTGTGAACGATGTTTGTGTGTGTGTGAACGATGTTTGTGTGTGTGTATGTGTAAATGATGTTTGTTTGTGTGTGTGGACGATGTTTGTGTGTGTGTGTGAACGATATTTGTATGTGTGTGAACGATCTTTGTGTGTGTGTGAATGATGTTTGTGTGTGTGTGTGAACGATGTTTGTGTGTGAGTGTGTGTGTGTGAGTGAGTAAACGATGTTGTGTGTGTGTGTGAATGATATTTGTGTGAGTGTGTGAACGATGTTTGTGTGTGTGTGAACGATGTTTGTATGTGTGTGTGAACGATGTTTGTGTGTGTGTGAACGATGTTTGTATGTGTGTGTGAACGATGTTTGTGTGTGTGTGTGAACGATGTTTGTGTGTGTGTGTGAACGATGTTTGTGTGTGTGTGTGAGCGATGTTTGTGTGTGTGAACGATGTCTGTGTGTGTGTGAACGATGTTTGTGTGTGTGTGTGTGAGCGATGTTTGTGTGTGTGTGTGAACGATGTTTGTGTGTGTGTGTGTGTGAACGATGTTTGTGTGTGTGTGAACAATGTGTGTGTGTGTGTGAACGATGTTTGTGTGTATGTGCGAACGATGTTTGTGTGTGTGAATTAACGATGTTTGTGTGCGTGTGTGTGTGAACGATGTCTGTGTGTGTGTGAACGATGTTTGTGTGTATGTGTGAACGATGTTTGTGTGTGTGTGAACGATGTTTGTGTGTGTGTGAACGATGTTTGTGTGTGTGTGAACGATGTTTGTGTGTATGTGTGAACGACGTTTGTGTGCGTGCGTGAACGATGTTTGTGTGTGTGTGAACAATGTTTGTGTGTGTGTGTGAACGATGGCTGTGTGTGTGTGTGTGAACGATGTTTGTGTGTATGTGTGAACGGTGTTTGTGTGTATGTGTGAACGATGTTTGTGTGTGTGTGTGTGTGAACGATGTTTGTGTGTGTGTGGTGAACGATGTTTGTGTGTATGTGCGAACGATGTTTGTGTGTGTGAATGAACGATGTTTGTGTGTGTGTGTGTGTGTGTGAACGATGTCTGTGTGTGTGTGTGAACGATGTTTGTGTGTATGTGAACGATGTTTGTGTGTGTGTTGTGAACGATGTTTGTGTGTGAGTGTGTGTGTGTGAGTGAGTAAACGATGTTTGTGTGTGTGTGAATGATATTTGTGTGAGTGTGTGAACGATGTTTGTGTGTGTGTGAACGATGTTTGTATGTGTGTGTGAACGATGTTTGTGTGTGTGTGAACGATGTTTGTATGTGTGTGTGAACGATGTTTGTGTGTGTGTGTGAACGATGTTTGTGTGTGTGTGTGAACGATGTTTGTGTGTGTGTGTGAGCGATGTTTGTGTGTGTGAACGATGTCTGTGTGTGTGTGAACGATGTTTGTGTGTGTGTGTGTGAGCGATGTTTGTGTGTGTGTGTGAACGATGTTTGTGTGTGTGTGTGTGAACGATGTTTGTGTGTGTGTGTGAACAATGTGTGTGTGTGTGTGAACGATGTTTGTGTGTATGTGCGAACGATGTTTGTGTGTGTGAATTAACGATGTTTGTGTGCGTGTGTGTGTGAACGATGTCTGTGTGTGTGTGAACGATGTTTGTGTGTATGTGTGAACGATGTTTGTGTGTGTGTGAACGATGTTTGTGTGTGTGTGAACGATGTTTGTGTGTGTGTGAACGATGTTTGTGTGTATGTGTGAACGACGTTTGTGTGCGTGCGTGAACGATGTTTGTGTGTGTGTGAACAATGTTTGTGTGTGTGTTGTGAACGATGGCTGTGTGTGTGTGTGTGAACGATGTTTGTGTGTATGTGTGAACGGTGTTTGTGTGTATGTGTGAACGATGTTTGTGTGTGTGTGTGTGTGAACGATGTTTGTGTGTGTGTGTGAACGATGTTTGTGTGTATGTGCGAACGATGTTTGTGTGTGTGAATGAACGATGTTTGTGTGTGGTGTGTGTGTGTGTGAACGATGTCTGTGTGTGTGTGTGAACGATGTTTGTGTGTATGTGCGAACGATGTTTGTGTGTATGTGTGAACGATGTTTGTGTGTGTGTGAACGATGTTTGTGTGTGTGTGAACGATGTTTGTGTGTGTGTGTGAACGATGTTTCTGTGTATGTGTGAACGATGTTTGTGTGCGTGTGTGAACGATGTTTGTGTGTGTGTGAACGATGTTTGTGTGTGTGTGTGAACGATGTTTGTGTGTGTGTGTGAGCGATGTTTGTGTGTGTGTATGAACGATGTCTGTGTGTGTGTGTGAACGATGTTTGTGTGTGTGTGAACGATGTTTGTGTGTGTGTGTGTGAGCGATGTTTGTGTGTGTGTGTGTGAACGATGTTTGTGTGTGTGTGAGCGATGTTTGTGTGTGTATGTGAACGATGTCTGTGTGTGTGTGTGAACGATGTTTGTGTGTGTGTGTGAACGATACTTGTGTGTGTGTGTGTGAACGATGTCTGAGTGTGTGAACGATGTTTGTGTGTGTGTGAATGATGTTTGTGTGTGTGAGCGATGTTTGTGTGTGTGAACGATGTTTGTGTGTGTGTGAACGAAGTTTGTGTATGTGAACGATGTTTGCGTGTGTGTGTGTGAACGATGTTTGTGTGTGTGTGAATGATGTTTATTTGTGTGTGTGAACAATGTTTGTGTGTGTGTGTGAACGATATTTGTGTGTGTGAACGATGTTTGTGTGTGTGTGAACGATGTTTGTGTGTGTGTGAACGATGTTTGTGTTGTGTATGTGTAAATGATGTTTGTTTGTGTGTGTGGACGATGTTTGTTGTGTGTGTGTGAACGATATTTGTATGTGAGTGAACGATGTTTGTGTGTGTGTGAATGATGTTTGTGTGTGTATGTGAACGATGTTTGTGTGTGTGTGTGAACGATGTTTGTGTGTGACTGTGTGTGTGTGAGTGAGTAAACGATGTTTGTGTGTGTGTGTGGAATGATATTTGTGTGAGTGTGTGAACGATGTTTGTGTGTGTGTGAACGATGTTTGTATGTGTGTGTGAACGATGTTTGTGTGTGTGTGAACGATGTTTGTATGTGTGTGTGAACGATGTTTGTGTGTGTGTGTGTGAACGATGTTTGTGTGTGTGTGTGAACGATGTTTGTGTGTGTGTTGTGAGCGATGTTTGTGTGTGTGAACGATGTCTGTGTGTGTGTGAACGATGTTTGTGTGTGTGTGTGTGTGTGAACGATGTTTGTGTGTGTGTGTGTGAACGATGTTTGTGTGTGTGTGTGAACAATGTTTGTGTGTGTGTGAACGATGTTTGTGTGTGTGTGAACGATGTTTGTGTGTGTGTATGTGTAAATGATGTTTGCTTGTGTGTGTGAACGATGTTTTTGTGTGTGTGTGTGTGAACGATGCTTGTGTGTGTGTGTGATCGATGTTTGTGTGTGTGTGAATGATGTTTGTGTGTATATGTGAACGATGTTTTTGTGTGTGTGTGAACGATGCTTGTGTGTGTGTGTGAACGATGTTTGTGTGTGTGTGTGCATGTGTGAATGATATTTGAGTGTGTGTGTGAACGATGTTTGTGTGTGTGTGTGAGCGATGTTTGTATGTGTGTGTGAACGATGTTTGTGTGCGTGTGTGAACGATGTTTGTGTGTGTGCGTGAACGATGTTGTGTGTGTGTGAACGATGTTTGTGTGTGTGTGTGTGACTGATGTTTGTGTGTATGTATGAACGATGTTTGTGTGTGTGTGTGAACGATGTTTGTGTGTGTGTGTGTGTGTGTGTGTGTGTGTGTGTGTGTGTGTGTGAGTGAACGATGTTTGTGTGTGTGTGAATGATATTTGTGTGTGTGTGTGAACGATGTTTGTGTGTGTGTGAACGATGTTTGTATGTGTGTGTGAACGATGTTTGTGTGTGTGTGTGAACGATGTTTGTGTGTGTGTGTGAACGATGTTTGTGTGTGTGTGTGAGCGATGTTTGTGTGTGTGTGAACGATATTTGTGTGTGTGTGTGAACGATGTTTGTGCGTGTGTGAACGATGTTTGTATGTGTGTGTGAACGATGTTTGTGTGTGTGTGTGAACGATGTTTGTGTGTGTGTGTGAACGATGTTTGTGTGTGTGTGAGCGATGTTTGTGTGTGTGTGAACGATGTCTGTGTGTGTGTGTGAACGATGTTTGTGTGTGTGTGTGAGCGATGTTTGTGTGTGTGTGTGAACGATGTTTGTGTGTGTGTGTGAGCGATGTTTGTGTGTGTGTGTGAACGATGTCTGTGTGTGTGTGTGAACGATGTTTGTGTGTGTGAATGATGTTTGTGTGTGTGTGTGTGTGAACGAAGTTTGTGTGTGTGAACGATGTTTGCGTGTGTGTGTGTGTGTGTGAACGATGTTTTGTGTGTGTGTGAACAATGTTTGTGTGTGTGTGAACGATGTTTGTGTGTGTGAACGATGTTTGTGTGTGTGTATGTGTAAATGATGTTTGCTTGTGTGTGTGAACGATGTTTGTGTGTGTGTGTGAACGATGTTTGTGTGTGTGTGTGAACGATGTTTGTGTGTGTGAATGATGTTTGTGTGTGTATGTGAACGATGTTTTGTGTGTGTGTGTGAACGATGCTTGTGTGTGTGTGTGAACGATGTTTGTGTGTGTGTGTGTGTGTGTGTGTGTGTGTGTGTGTGTGTGTGTGTGTGTGTGTGTGTGTGTGTGTGTGTGTGTGTGTATGTGTGTGTGTGTGTGTGTGTGTATGTGTGTGTGTGTGTGTGTGTGTGTGTGTCTATGTGTGTGTATGTGTGTGTGTGTGTGTGTGTGTGTGTGTGTGTCTATGTGTGTGTGTGTGTGTGTTTTGGGGGTAATGTAGTCAATCATTCTTTGTATATAAATCTAAATCCTATCTCTGTGCCAGTCACACAGTCCCTCACTCACTCACTTCCTCACTCCTCACTCATCTACTCACTATCGTACTCACGCACACATAACCTTCTGCAGCAACAATCCAATTTCTAAGAAATTTTGCCTGTCGTAATGGCGGTAATTTCCGTCTTGGAATCTTAATGTTAAAATAATAACAAGGATGAATCATGGGCGGCGCTGTGATGCTAATGTTGTGGAAGATTCCCCCAGTGTGGGCGCCCTCAGGTGACGAGTGGAGGGAAGGACGGTGAGACGGAGAGACGGAGAGACGGAGAGACGGAGAGACGGTGAGACGGTGAGACGGAGGGGTTGAGGCAGAGAGTGCGTGGGAATGACAGACAGCAGATGACTTGGAAGTCTACACTGAGGCTGTCTGCTGAGAAGAGTTATCTACCTGTATCTAGATTAAGAGAGAGAGAGAGAGAGAGAGAGAGAGAGAGAGAGAGAGAGAGAGAGAGAGAGAGAGAGAGAGAGAGAGAGAGAGAGAGAGAGAGAGAGAGAGAGAGAGAGAGAAGGAGAGAGAGAGAGAAAGAGAGAGAGAGAGAGACAGACAGAGACAGAGACAGAGAGACAGACAGACAGACAGACAGACAGACATACAGACAGACAGAGAGAAGGCGGGAGAGAGGGAGAGAGAGAGAGACGTAGAAAGTGACCTACAGAGATAACTACAATACAAAAGTGTATCTCAAAGACTGGAAAATCATCCCCCTGGCACTGCGGAAGGTGCCGTTCACGAGGTCTCGTCTGAGCGGGTCGCGGTGAGAGACACAACCAGGACGGATGGTGCTCCTTCAGACATACAAAAAAAAAAAACACTTTAACAATGATCCTGTAGTGGGAACAACGACGATCACTTCTGCTTCTAGTACTGCGGAACAATCCGTCAGCAGAAAGTCACTATTGGTACATACGTAAGATTTTCACTCAAACTTAACCACTAAACTGCATTTCAAGAGAATTCTTTTATGTATAACTCTTAATTATTTCCATAAAATTAAAAAAATCATGATAGTTTCCATTTTTTTAATGTTTTTATTGAAATTTTAGAAATATTTTAATATAAATGCAGCCAGCCACAGAGGTCATATCCAGTGACCTCCGTGGCTGGTCGGGGTAAAGTTACGAGTAACCTTTGTGACCCTCGTGTAGTCGATAGGCTTTCAACCTTTAACCAACCAAAGTAATAATTCAAAGCCTTGATAACCATGAGTAGTCCTCTTTGATCCAAGGATACGGAAGCTCCAATTCACTGAATCAAGAGCCTTTCTCTGAAGAATTTCCACGCCTGAAAGTACGAGAAAGTACCGAAAACAAAGCTGTGTTAAGAGTCTTAAGGAGTTCAAAGAGCGCTCTCTGGAGGTCAGTGTCAGAGTAAATATTACGTAGTTAAAACACAGGCAATAAAACCGTGTTCTACAACGCGTGTTTTTTCTCCACAAGGGTGAAATGTGACTCGGGCGAAACATAGGGGAAAGAGCAGAGGACCTTCGGGAAGTAATTATACAAAGAGTAACACAGATTAATATTCTGACTAGAATAAAGATTATAGTAATGAGTAGAACTTCCTGGTACACACACACTCTCACGTAACACACAATGTACACACACCTCGTACACACGATGTACACATTCTCTCGTTCACGCACACATAATGTACAACGCTTTCACGTACACACAATGG
>NC_069445.1:13960069-13970069 GCF_026875155.1 Cherax quadricarinatus
ATATTATATATATATATATTATGGTCTTACAATTTTTTTGCCCCACTCCATCCTCCCCCATCCTTCCCTTTATCCCTCCTCCATCCCTCCTCCATCCCTCCTCCATCCCTCCTCCATCCCTCCTCCATCTAGGGTCTCAGACCATCACGCTACTTTACCGCCCCAAAAAATCCTGCTCCATAAACTCCATTTAACAGTAATTTCTCGTAAGTGCTGCCATTTCTTGGTGATGGGTCGACGATGCCTCTCCTTCCCCTTTACCCCTTCATTTCCCCTTTTCCCTAATCCTAACTCTTTAGCTCTTCTCCTCCTCCTTACCCTCTCCCTCTAGTTCCCCCTACTCTCATTTCCTCTTCTTTTCCCCCCACCCTGTCACATTTCATCCCTTTCTCTTTACTCCCTTCCCTTCTAGTTCCTCTTCACCCCCCCCTCTCTCTTCCTCCTAATTCATCCCTTTCTCCGTTCCCCCTTCCACATCACCCCCCTCCCCTCCCTCCCCCTCCCTCCCTCCCCCCCCCCAGACGTAAGGAGCAACAGGCAGCAAACCTGAGAGAGGAATCTTGAAGACGTTTAATAGTAAGTATTGGAGACGGCAGTGCTAACCTTAATTGGCTCCGCCACGCAGCTAATGGCCGATGTGCCACGCTGAATTACGCAATCCCTAGTTTCTGGAGAGACGGGGAGGGGAGGAGGGGAGATGAGGATTTTAAGGGAGGGGGTGGAAGGGGTGGAAGGGGGTGGAAGTGGGCGGGCATATTTTAAGGTGAGGAGGGTGGGTGGAAGGGGTAAAAAAGGAGGGGGGAGGAACAGTGGTAGGTAATGCCTTGGGGAGGTTGTGTTAGTGAGGTTGGTGTTAGTGAGGTTGGTGTTAGTGAGGTTGGTGTTAGTGAGGTTGGTGCTAGTGAGGTTGGTGTTTAGTGAGGTTGGTGTTAGTGAGGTTGGTGTTAGTGAGGTTAGGGGTTAGTGAGGTTGGTGTTAGTGAGGTTGGTGTTAGTGAGGCTGGTGTTAGTGAGGTTGGTGTTAGTAAGGCTGGTGTTAGTGAGGTTGATGTTAGTGAGGTTGGTGTTAGTAAGGTGGTGTTAGTGAGGTTGGTGTTAGTGAGGTTGGTGTTAGTGAGGCTGATGTTAGTGAGGTTGGTGTTAGTGAGGTTGGTGTTAGTGAGGTTGGTGTTAGTGAGGTTGGTGTTAGTGAGGTGGTGTTAGTGAGGTGGGTTAGTGAGGCTGGTGTTAGCGAGGTTGGTGTTAGTGAGGCTGTGTGTGAGTGTGCTAGTGAGGTTGGTGTTAGTGAGGCTGGTGTTAGTGAGGTGGTGTTAGTGAGGTTGGTGTTAGTGAGGTTGGTGTTAGTGAGGTTGGTGTTAGTGAGGTTGGTGTTAGTGAGGCTGGTGTTAGCGAGGTTGGTGTTAGTGAGGCTGGTGTAGTGAGGCTGGTGCTAGTGAGGTTGGTGTTAGTGAGGTTGGTGTTAGTGAGGGGGTGTTTGGAGGGTTGTGCTAGTGAGGTTGGTGCTAGTGAGTGGTGTTAGTAAGGTTGGTGTTAGTGAGGTGGTGTTAGTGAGGCTGGTGTTAGTGAGGCTGGTGTTAGTGAGGTTGGTGCTAGTGAGGTTGGTGCTAGTGAGGTTGGTGTTAGTGAGGTTGGTGTTAGTGAGGTTGGTGTTATGAGGCTGGTGTTAGTGTTGTATTAGTGAGGTTGGTGTTAGTAAGTGTGTAGTGAGGTTTATGTTAGTGAGGTTGTTAGTAAGGCTGGTGTTAGTGAGGCTAGTGTTGGTGAGGCTGGTGTTAGTGTGGTTCGTGTTAGTGAGGTTGGTGTTAGTGAGGTTGGTGTTGGTGAGGTTGGTGTTAGTGAGGTTGATGTTAGTGAGGTTGGTGTTAGTGAGGTTGGTGTTAGTGAGGTTGGTGTTAGTGAGGTTGGTGTTAGTAAGGCTGGTGTTACTGAGGTTGGTGTTAGCGAGGTTGGTGTTAGTAAGGCTGGTGTTAGTGAGGTTGGTGTTAGTGAGGTTGGTGTTAGTGAGGTTGGTGTTAGTGAGGTTGGTGTTAGTGAGGTTGGTGTTAGTGAGGTTGGTGTTAGTAAGGCTGGTGTTACTGAGGTTGGTGTTAGCGAGGTTGGTGTTAGTAAGGCTGGTGTTAGTGAGGTTGGTGTTAGTGAGGTTGGTGTTAGTGAGGTTGCTGTTAGTGAGGTTGGTGTTAATGAGGTTGGTGTTAGTGAGGTTGGTGTTAGTGAGGTTGGTGTTAGTAAGGCTGGTGTTACGAGGTTGGTGTTAGCGAGGTTGGTGTTAGTGAGGCTTTGGTGTTAGTGAGGTTGGTGTTAGTGAGGTTGGTGTTAGTGAGGTTGGTGTTAGTGAGGTTGGTGTTAGTAAGGCTGGTGTTACTGAGGTTGGTGTTAGCGAGGTTGGTGTTAGTAAGGCTGGTGTTAGTGAGGTTGGTGTTAGTGAGGTTGGTGTTAGTGAGGTTGTGTTAGGGGTTGGTGTTAGTGAGGTTGGTGTTAGTAGGTTGGTGTTAGTAAGGGTGGTGTTACTGAGGTGTGTTAGTGAGGTTGGTGTTAGTGAGGTTGGTGTTAGTGAGGTTGGTGTTAGTGAGGTTGGTGTTAGCGAGGTTGGTGTTAGTGAGGTTGGTGTTAGTAAGACTGGTGTTAGTGAGGTTGGTGTTAGTGAGGTTGGTGTTAGTGAGGTTGGTGCTAGTGAGGTTGGTGTTAGTGAGGTTGGTGTTAGTAAGGTTGGTGTTAGTGAGGTTGGTGTTAGTGAGGTTGGTGTTAGTGAGGTTGGGTGTTAGCGAGGTTGGTGTTAGTAAGGCTGGTGTTAGTGAGGTTGGTGTTAGTGAGGTTGGTGTTAGTGAGGTTGGTGTTAGTGAGGTTGGTGTTAGTGAGGTTGGTGTTAGTGAGGTTGGTGTTAGTGAGGTTGGTGTTAGTAAGGTTGGTGTTAGTAAGGTGGTGTTAGTGAGGTTGGTGTTAGTGAGGTTGGTGTTAGTGAGGTTGGTGTTAGTAAGGCTGGTGTTACTGAGGTTGGTGTTAGTGAGGGTTGGTGTTAGCGAGGTTGGTGTTAGTGAGGTTGGTGTTAGTGAGGTTGGTGTTAGTGAGGTTGGTGTTAGTGAGGTTGGTGTTAGTAAGGCTGGTGTTACTGAGGTTGGTGTTAGTGAGGTTGGTGTTAGTGAGGTTGGTGTTAGTGAGGTTGGTGTTAGTGAGGTTGGTGTTAGTGAGGTGGTGTTAGTGAGGTGGTGTTAGTGAAGGTTGGTGTTAGTGAGGTTGGTGTTAGTGAGGTTGGTGTTAGTGAGGTTGGTGTTAGTGAGGTTGGTGTTAGTAGGTTGGTGTTAGTGAGGTTGGTGTTAGTGAGGTTGGTGTTGAGTAGAGGTTGGTGTTACTGAGGTTGGTGTTAGGAGGTTGGTGTTAGTATGTCTGGTGTTAGTGAGGTTGGTGTTAGTGAGGTTTGGTGTTAGTGAGGTTGGTGTTAATGAGGTTAGGTGTGTGGTTTTGATTAATGTAGGTTAGTGTTAGTGAGGTTGTGTCAATTAGGTTGTGTTAGTGAGGTGGTGTTAGTGAGTTGGGGATGAGAGGTTGGTGTTAGTGAGGCTTGGTGTTACTGAGGTGTTGTGTGTTAAGTGGGTTGGTGTTAGTGAGTTGGTGTTAGTAAGGAGTTTACTGAGTTGGTGTTATGAGGTTGGTGTTAGTGAGTTGTTGTTAGTGAGGTTGGTGTTAGTGAGGTTGGTGTTAGAGGACTGGTTTAAATGAGGTTTGGTGTTCTAGTTGTGTTGTGAGGTTGGTGTTAGTGAGGTTGGTTTATGAGGTCTGGTGTTAGTGAGGTTGGTGTTAGTGAGTTGGTGTTAGTGAGGTTGGTGTTATGGGTTTGTGTTAGTGAGTTGTGTTAGTGGAGTGAGGTTGGTGTTAGTAGGCTGGTTTAGTGAGGTTGGTGTTAGTGAGTGGTTTGTGGTTGTGTTTGCAGTTGTGTTAGTGAGTTGTGTTAGGAGGTTGGTGTTTTGAGTTGGTGTTGTGATGGTTAGTGAGGTTTTTGTTTGGTGTTAGTGACTTGTGTAGTGAGGTTGTGTTAAGGTGTTAGTGAGTTTGTTTATGAGGTTGTGATTGTGAGGTTGGTGTTATGAGGTTGGTGTTTAAGGGGAGTGGTGTTAGTGGCTGGTGTTAGTGAGTTGGTGTTAGTGAGGTTGGTGTTAGTGAGGTGGTAGTGTGTGAGGTGGTGTTAATGGGTTGGTGTTGAGCTGTTGCGAGGTTGGTGTTATGAAGGTTGGTGTAGTGAGGTTGGTGTAGTGAGGAGGTGTTAGTGAGGTGTGTAGTGTTGTAGTGAGGTTGGTGTAGTGAGGCTGGTGTTAGTGAGGTTGTGTTAGTGAGGTTGGTGTTTGTGAGGTTGGTGTTAGTGAGTGTGTTTAGTGAGGTTGTGTGTTAGTGAGGTAGGTGTTAGTGAGGGTTGGTGTTAGTGAGGTTGGTGTTATGGGTTGTGTGTTAGTGAGGTTGGTGTTAGTGAGGTTGGTGTTAGTGAGGCTGGTGTTAGTGGAGGTTGGTGTAGTGAGGCTGGTGTTAGTGAGTTGGTGTTAGTGAGGTTGGTGTTAGGAGGTGTGGTGTTTATGAGGTTGGTGTTAGTGAGGTTGGTGTGTTAGGAGTTGGTGTTAGTGAGGTTGGTGTTAGTGAGGTTGGTGTTAGTGAGGTTGGTGTTAGTGAGGTTGGTGTTAGTGAGGTTGGTGTTAGTGAGGTGGTGTTAGTGAGGTGGTGTTAGTGAGGTTGGTGTTAGTGAGGTTGGTGTTAGTTGGGTGGTGTTAGGAGGTTGGATGTTTGAGTGAGGTTGTGTGTTAGTGAGGTTGGTGTTAGTGAGGTGGTGTTAGTGAGGCTGGTGTTAGTGAGGTTGGTGTTAGTGAGGTTGGTGTTATGTGAGGTTGGTGTTAGTGGGTTGGTGTTAGTGAGGCTGGTGTTAGTGAGGTTGGAGTTAGTGAGGTTTGGTGTAGGAGGTTGGTGTTAGTGAGGTTGTGTTAGTGAGGTTGGTGTTAGTGAGGTTGGTGTTGTGAGGTGGTGTGTTAGTGAGGTGGGTGTTAGTGAGGTTGGTGTTAGTGAGGTTGGTGTTAGTGAGGTAGGTGTTGGAGTTGGTGTAGTGAGGTTGGTGTTAGTGAGGTTGGTGTTAGTGAGGCTGGTGTTAGTGAGGTTGTGTTAGTGAGGTTGGTGTTTAGTGAGGTTGGTGTTAGTGAGGTGGTGTTAGTGAGGTTGGTGTTAGTGAGGTTGGTGGGTTTGTGAGGTTGGTGTTAGTGAGGTTGGTGTTAGTGAGGTTGGTGTTAGTGAGGTTGGGTTAGTGGGTTGGTGTTAATGAGTTGGTGTTAGTGAGGTTGGGGTTATGAGTTGTGTTGTAGGTTGGTGTATGAGGTTGGTGGGTTTGTGAGTTTGGTGTTATGAGTTGGTGTAGTGAGGTTTGGGTGTTAGTGAGGTTGGTGTTAAGAGGTTGGTGTTGTGAGGTTGGTGTTTAATTGAGGGTTGTGTTAAAATTGAATTTGTTAAGTAGTGTGTGTTTGTTTAGTAGTTGGGTGTTAGTAGTTGGTGTTGTGTTCGGTGTTAATGAGTTGGGTTAGTGAGTTGTGCTTGTGGTTTTTTGATAGGGGTTTTTGGATTATGATTTTTATGTGGGTTGTTGTTCATAATGGTGTTAGTTTTGATGTTGTGAGGTTGGTGTTAGTGAGGTTGGTGTTAGTGAGGTTGGTGTTAATGAGGTTAGTGTTGAATGTTTAATAATCAAATAATTAAGAATCACAGTGATTGTAGCAATTATCTATTCATCTTGGATAGACTCTCAGCATTGTATCCAAGAGGAACTTCTAGTGTCCTCTTGGCTCTTCTGACTCTTGTGAACTTCTAAACTTTCCGACTGTTGTGATCTTTTTAAAGTTTTCAGCTGCTGAGATCTTTTAAAACTTTCTGGCAAGTGTCATCTTTAAATTTACGAACTTTAAAAATCATTAATGCTGTCTGAGTGTGCTTTGTTCTCCATGACAGTCATGTGGTGGTCATGTCTACTCTCCTGTCCATGAGGATGGTCATGTTATCATGTCTCTTGATCTCCTACATGTCAGTGAGGATGCTCATGTTGTTATCATGCTTTCACGTGATTCTCTCTCTTATTTGTTTTCTTTCATTTATATTTCTTGCAACTTTCTCTTTTCATTCTAGTTTATTTCACTTAGATTTTTGTTTCTTTCAGCTCTTTCGCAATATTTTTAAATATATTTTCTTATCCATTTACTTTTTATTTTTATCTTGCTCTCTTCCAAAACTTAGTTTCGCTTTTCATATATATTTTTGCAGTAAACAACCATAGGACCCGGGTCAGTCTTGGGGAAAAGGGGAGACCCTGTTGCCATTAGTCGTAAATAGGTACCTGGGTGGCATCCTGGGGAGGGTGAGGTAGTTAGCATACCTTAGATAAGCCAGCATTAAATGACCTGAGACGGGAGAACAGCTCTTTGCTTCTGAGTCCAGCATTGTAAACAACAAACTTGGTTACGGAGACCTCTGACATAACCAGGAAGAGATCTTAGCATGTGGATGCAGGATCTTATATTCATAAGAACTATTTGTTCAACACGGTACAAGATCCAATCTTCCTAGCACGTACTTGTTCAACACAGTCCAATATTTAATATTCCTAGCAAAGTACTCGCTCAATACGAGCCGATATCTATTCTTCCTAGCAAATATTCATTCAACACGGTACAATATCTAAATATCCTAGCTAATATTCGTTCAGCACGGTCCAAAATCCAATCTTCCTAGTAAATATTTATTCAACACGGTCCAATATCTAAATATCCTAGCTAATATTCGTTCAACACGGTCCAATATCTAACATTTTCTCTACCTACTTGTTCAACACGGTGACAGAACTGTTCTCAGCATACCAATATTTCTTGGCACACTTTAAACGACGAAGCTTTAATAATAACATAGAAAATATGAAAGTTCGGAGGCCTCAACTTTGCCTTAGTCTGTGATAAGAAATGAGTTAAGTTTTTAAAGACCTTAAGTGGTGTATAAAACTTGCACAACAGAGTTCATGTAGTTTTTATCAAGGTGTTAGTGAGTGGAGGAGATGGTTGTGTTTTCCTGCGACCTGCCTGTGTGTGTGTGTGTGTGTGTTGTGTGTGTGTGTGTGTGTGTCTATCCGTCAGTCTGTCTGTGGCTTGATAAAAACGCACTGTGTGGGCGAAACGTTGTCAATAAAGGATATCATTACACTACATTTGTGTGTCATTTGTTTCCACTTAACACACCACCGTATACCTGGAGGGCATTCAAAGGGGTCAACGCTCCCTCGGCCCGGTCCATGACCAGGCCTCGCTAGGCCATGGATATCTCCTCCATTTCTTGGGGGCGTGAATGTATCCTCCCAATGCAGTGGGCGTGAATGTATCCTCCCAGTGTAGTGGGCGTGAGTGTATCCGCCCTACGCTGTGGGTGTAGATACTACCTCAGGTATTAACCATTTATTCCGAGCCCCCGTGAAGTAAACAAGCGTGTCGGTGGGCTACATTGCTCTGCGCTCCCCAGTTAACATTGATTCTTCTCTTTCATTATTAGCTCTCCTTTCCTCTGCAACACATTGTTGACATTGAAGGAAGGACGGTGCAAAACAGGTCGTTGTTTCTCCTGACTGTAACCATCGGTTGCAAGATATTTATGGCCTAAACCCTCTGGGGTCTGAGATTTATTAAGAAGTTAGATTGTAAGATAAGAAATGACGTCTTAGGAGACTTAAATTGTGGCACGACAGAGTATTGTCTGGGTGACGTAATTTCCTGCAGTCTGGTCCGTGGTGGTGTCACCACGATACCACGAACAAGAAAATACTAGAAGCACGAAAACACTTAAGTACGAAAGCAGAGAGGAAGGGCAATGGTGAGTGTGGGTGATGGTGTGGGCGGGTGGGTGATGTTGCATGCGTGTTGGTGTTGTGGGTGCTAGTATATGCAAGTGTGGGTTGTGGGTGTTAGTGTATGCGTGTGTGGGTTGTGGGTGCTAGTACATGCGTGTGTGGGTTGTGGGTGCTTGGCGAGAATTATAACTAGTAACAAATCTTTCGCTCTAACAATACCTCAGTAAATAATAATGATTACGTGAACGATTTCAGATACGGACATTGTACTGGGCGAGGATCACATCACGCAAATTGAAGTCTACGAATTGAAAGCTAGTTGAAGGGGCTGTCTGGACACCTCGAGAAGCTGGCTGCTTTCCTGTATACACACGAGAAGTAAATCAATTGGAATCACTTTTCGTTTTAAACAACTTTCTTAAAACTCAGAGGTGAGATTGTCTCGTTCAATTCTGTCGACCAGTGGGACCTCCTCGCCTAGTATTAGTGGTAACAAGTGTTTTTTGGTGGTAGGTGGTGGTGGCAGGTGATATTGGTGGTAGGTGTTGGTGGTGATAGGCATTGAACCTGCAACATAAAGGTGCAACATGCACATCACAGTATAATAACTTGAAGACATGAAGGATAACCACTTGTTCGGAGTTTATTATCCTCGATACGTAGTCACAAGCAGTGTTCCTCAAGGATCACTACTGCCACCATTAGTCTTAATATATTCTTACCATACTTATTATTATTGTTATTTTTTAAAACATTCAGTGGTCTTAACATATTTTACCGTCTCTTCAACTATCATTCCATCCATCCGTCTCTTTATTTAGAAATAATAACGTACTTTTCAACGCTCATTTCATCATCTCTCCTTACCGTGACTTAAAATCGTGACCACTTTTAAAAAATCTCTCCTGTTCGAGTAGCCACAGCAGACAGAAGTAACGCTGGGCCCATCTCTGGTGTTTCCAATGAGCACACAACAGACAAGTAACGCTGGGCCCATCTCTGGTGTTTCCAATGAGCACACAACAGACAAGAACGCTGGGCCCGTCTCTGGTGTTTCCAATGAGCGCACAACAGACAAGCAACGCTGGGCCCATCTCTGGTGTTTCCAATGAGCACACAACAGACAAGCAACGCTGGGCCCATCTCTGGTGTTTCCAATGAGCGCACAACAGACAAGCAACGCTGGGCCCGTCTCTGGTGTTTCCAATGAGCACACAACAGACAAGCAACGCTGGGCCCATCTCTGGTGTTTCCATTGAGCGCACAACAGACAAGCAACGCTGGGCCCATCTCTGGTGTTCCCAATGAGCGCAACAACAGACAAGAACCTGGGCCCGTCTCTGGTGTTTCCAATGAGCACACAACAGACAAGCAACGCTGGGCCCGTCTCTGGTGTTCCAAGCGAGCGCGCAACAGAGAGATGCAGCACTCAACTTAAGCACCCCCAGGGCCTCCTGCTTACTGCAATATGCACTAACCACCAGCAAGAAAACAACATTAGACTGGCCATAAGAACAAGAAGGAAAGTGGCTTTGTCTTTACTCTCACCTTACTCCCTAAACCACCGGCAATCATCTGGCTCTCTTTACTACCCCTCTTTATCGGGGAATAAAACCCACAGTACCATGGCTGTAATAATTCACAACTGACCCACAATACCGTGGTTGGAACAATTCACAACTAACCCACAATACCGTGGTTGGAACAATTCACAACTAACCCACAATACCGTGGTTGGAACAATTCACAACTAACCCACAATACCGTGGTTGGAACAATTCACAACTAACCCACAATACCGTGGTTGGAACAATTCACAACTAACCCACAATACCGTGGTTGGAACAATTCACAACTAGCCCACAATACCGTGGTTGGAACAATTCACAACTAACCCACAATACCGTGGTTGGAACAATTCACAACTAGCACACAATACCGTGAAAAAAAATACCACGGGCGGGATTTGAACCCGCGGTCAGAGAGTCTCAAAACTCCAGATCGTCGCGGGTTCAAATCCCGCCCGTGGTATGGCTTGTTTGCAATCGTGTCATTACGATTTCGTTAGACACAATACCGTGGTTGGAACAGTTCACCACTAACCCACAATACCGTGGTTGGAACAATTCACAACTAGCACACAATACAGAGAGAAAAC
>NC_069445.1:13977569-14002569 GCF_026875155.1 Cherax quadricarinatus
AGCCGGTGATACACACACACAGAGAGCTTTTGGGCTTCGACCCCTGCAACCTATACTATGGTGAGTACACGCCACACACAGTCAGTGTAGAGGCGGGGCTCAAGAGCTGTGTAATCGACCCCTTTCAACCACATATGGTGAGTCACACACCCACACTCACACACACACACACACACACACAACCTGTAACCCCAACTTAGATGAGTTATACAGCACACCTTTATCCCGGAGGTTCCAGTAGCCACATGTTTCCTCACTGACATCTATTAAGTAACAGATCGTCCCGTACATCGTCTGGGACGATACAGACATGCACATTCACGCCTACTTTCCCACATTCCCACGAAACACCATAGTGATCCTCTCCTCCCTCCAGGACTCCCTCCAGCCCTCCACCACCACCTCGAAATTTGCATGACGCGAATAGACTCTATAATCAATTGGGGAATCAAATTTGAGTACCTGATTGTCCCTGGTATATATAGAAACGTAAGATGTAGCGGTGACCATTGGAAGCATATGGCAAAGTGGAGGTTTGCAGCAGCAGCCTTCCTCCTATCCCTCCTGTTCCCCCTCAGTTCCATGCCTCCTACATCTCTCTCGCCTCAGGAGTCTGAGCTGAAGCATTTTCACCCTCCCCTCCTTCCCTCCAAGGCCCTGTTTCCCGACCTTCGTGCCACCGGCTCTCTGCCATTCTAAACACGTATTACAATTAAACCTGACCCGTGCTTGCCAGTGGCACCATAACTTACACGGTTGAAGTGCATTAATGCAGACGTTGGTGGCGCTGGCTCCTTTATGGACGGGCCTGGTGAATTGTCACAGCTCCTGGGTCTTGCTTTGTTGCAACATCAGCGATGTTCTTGGAGCAACCAGTGATGTTGTTGCATCTGCCAATGATGTTGTTGCAACTAACAGTGATGCTGTTGCAGCTACCAGTGATGCTGTTGCAGCTACTAGTGATTCTGTTGCAGCTACCAGTGATGCTGTTGCAGCTACCAGTGATGCTGTTGCAGCTACTAGTGATGCTATTGCAGCTTCCAGTGGTGCTGTTGCATCTACCAGTGATGTTGTTGCATTTACCAGTGATGCTGCTGCATCTACCAATGATGTTGTTGCAGCTACCAGAGATGCTGTTGCAGCTATCAGTGATGATGTAGCTACCAGTGATACTGTCTGGAGAGATCATGAGATGCTCGAGTGAGGCTGCTCTAAGGCGCTCACCCTCGGAGATGACAGTGGATGACGCTACTGCCTACAGATGATGGAAGTATTCTCCATGCGGGTGTAGCGTCGTATGCTCTTCTGTAACCGTGCATCGGCGCTACCTGCATCTCCCCTGATACTGAAGACAGTTCTCAGAAGCAATGTGCTGATCTCCGGAAGATGTGTTGACATGATGCTGGCGAGTTTAGCGATGCTCGGACAATGAGAGAAAAGTGTGAAGAGCTTACAGAAGGAGAGATCAACACACCGTTTCTCCCACAATGGAGACAGCTCATTGCCACGGCTTTTCCACTCTTTGCCACGCCTCTTCCCCTCTATGCCACACTTCTTCCACTCTTCGTCAGCCACAGAACTGGCATCTCAGCATGAGAAAAAAAATGAGAACTGAAAAAAACTTGATGCAGAACAATAACATTAACATGTGGATTTACGACAGCTGTGTTAAGCTGCGGCTGCTGACAGGAACTGTAAGCTGTGGTGAATAAATCAGGCCGACATTTGACTACGGTGTGGACAGAGCGACGGAGGTCGGCCAAACAGAGGGCAGGAAAGTATTTACACAACAGAGAGCGGGGGTAAACATTGCGGGGGGCCTCAAAGAGTGGCACATGCAAGGTTGAGTGAGGCAGGGCAAAGACTGGAAGCCTTGACGCACCACCACTCTCAGTTCATCTGGGCTCTCTCTCTCTCTCTCTCTCTCTCTCTCTCTCTCTCTCTCTCTCTCCCTCTCTCTCTCTCTCTATCTCTCTCTCTCTCTCTCTCTCTAGTTTTCAAGGGCCCTATCATACACAGTCTTGAAACTGTATATGAAACCTTCATCTATAATATAATATATATTATATAATATATATATATATATAAATATATATATATATATATATATATATATATATATATATATATATAATATATATATATATATATATATATATTATATATACACATGTAAGATAACCATAGTGAAAAATAGCGAAATTCGTTGATAATGCGAGAAATCACGAAAGCGCTTGGAATTTCACTATTTTTCAATGTGTTTATTTTGCATGTTGTGATATCATCGGTTTACTGTGATCTTATTGCCATGTACCAGCATCATGGAACTCTCCCTGCAGGGTGCAATAGTAGTGTTCTACCAGCTGTGGAAACTATTGCAGCCTCAGAACTCTCAGTTAGTGCAGCTGAGAATCTAGCCTTGCATTATTGAGTGTCACCTGACTGACCAGGACCACTCAAACCTCGACTCCAGAAGCATCAATCACTCTGGCAATCAACATCAACCTGTGAGGAATATTAGTCAATCGGGTTACCTCTTTTTACCAAGCGCCACTAGGTCAGATCTGCCTGTTCTGATCGTCAGTCACTCAGGTGATCTGCCTGTTCTGATCGTCAGTCACTCACTTGACCTGCCTATAATGATCGTCATTCACTCAGGTAACTTATTTATGTGTATAGGTAACCTATTTGTCCTGATTGTCAGTCAGGTGACTTGTGAATTCTGATCTTTAGTCATTCAGGTGACCTGTCTGCTCTGATCGCCAGTCAATGTGGGCTTACTTGTGGGTTATATTTGGAACTGTTCCAGTCTCAGTATTGGGGTTTAGTTATCAATCGCTAAAGTCCCATTGTTTTGGTTTAGTTATCAATTATTCCAATCTCAGTGTTGTGAATTAGTTGTTAATTGTTCCAGAGTCGGTGTTGTGAACTGCAAATGAGTTGTTCCAGCAACAGCATTGTGACCCAGCTGTGAAACGTTCCAGCCACGGTGTTGTGGGTTACCTATGAATTGTTCCAGCCACTATGCTGTGGGTTACATGTGAATTGTTCCAGCCACGGTGTTGTGGGTTACATGTGAGTTGTTCCAGCCACGGTGTTGTGGGTTACATGTGAATTGTTCCAGCCACGGTGTTGTGGGTTACATGTGAATTGTTCCAGCCACGGTGTTATGGGTTACATGTGAATTGTTCCAGCCACGGTGTTATGGGTTACATGTGAATTGTTCCAGTCACTACGCTGTGGGTTACATGTGAATTGTTCCAGCCACGGTGTTGTGGGTTACATGTGAGTTGTTCCAGCCACGGTGTTGTGGGTTACATGTGAGTTGTTCCAGCCACGGTGTTGTGGGTTACATGTGAATTGTTCCAGCCACGGTGTTATGGGTTACATGTGAATTGTTCCAGCCACGGTGTTGTGGGTTACATGTGAGTTGTTCCAGCCACGGTGTTGTGGGTTACATGTGAATTGTTCCAGCCACGGTGTTGTGGGTACATTGAGTGTTCCAGCCACGGTGTGTGGGTTACATTGAATTGTTCCAGCCACGGCTGTTATGGGTAATGTGATTGTTCATCACTACGCGTGGGTTACATGTGAATTGTTAGCCACGGCCAAACCGACTAAATATCTGACAAAATGTCAACTCCCAGCTCAGCAGCCCACTAAGGTGACCAGCCGGCAGAAATTAACCCAAAATAAAACAAAATTAAAATATCTCCCACATTTATACTCCCAGATTTTAATACATAAAATAGGATCCTCTGGTGAAGGGAACACATCGCAACTGCATGTTTATTTATGACACCTCAATAATGATATTCCTAATTAACCTGTGACGCCAAAAAGAAATTAAATATATATTTTTGAAATGGTATTAGTAAGGGTGTATATCTATTCAAAAAAAATGGCTTTCAGACTTATTCAACCTTTCAACTATTATCTACCGAAAATTTCAGTGGATTAAAATCATATATATATATATATATAATATATATATATATATATATATAAATATATATATATATAATATATATTAAATAAATATTTTATATAAATATATATATATATATATATTATAATAAATATATATATATAATATATGTAGAGAGAATGAGCGAAACAGAATGACTTCAAGAGTGTATCAGTCTGTAGTGAAGGAAGGCGGGTAGGGTCGGCCTAGGAAAGGTTGGAGGGAGGGGGTAAAGGAGGTTTTGTGTGCGAGGGGCCTTGGACTTCCAACAGGCATGCATGAGCGTGTTTGATAGGAGTGAATGGAGACAAATGGTTTTTAATACTTACGTGCTGTTGGAGTGTGAGCAAAGTAACATTTATGAAGGGGTTCAGGGAAACCGGCAGGCCGGACTTGAGTCCTGGAGATGTGGAAGTACAGTGCCTGCACTCTGAAGGAGGGTTGTTAATTTGCAGTTTAAAAACTGTAGTGTAAAGCACCCTTCTGGCAAGACAGTGATGGAGTGAATGATGGTGAAAGTTTTTTCTTTTTCGGGCCACCCTGCCTTGGTGGGAATCGCCAGTGTGATAATAATAAAAATAATATATATATATATATATATATATATATATATATATATAAATATATATATATATATATAATAATATATATATATATATATATATATATATATATATATATATATATATATATATATAAATATATATATATATATATATATATATATACTTTATTTTCATTATACAGTTCATACAGTTCATACAGTTTATACATTAACCCAGTAGAGTGTATGTATTCTTCAAAAACCTTAACAAGCTAAGGTCAGTTAATTTACTAGTATTAACGTTAACATACGATGCAGTTTGCGTTTTTCTGTGGATTTAATATCAATCATCATTTATAATTACAACGAGGCACTCCTGGGAGTGCGAGGAACACTCTGAGTGGAGTGCTCTCACGGTAGTGGAGTGCTCTCACGGTAGTGGAGTGCACTCACGGTAGTGGAGTGCACTCACGGTAGTGGAGTGCACTCACGGTAGTGGAGTGCATTAACGGTAGTGGAGTGCACTCACGGTAGTGGAGTGCTCTCACGGTAGTGGAGTGCACTCACGGTAGTGGAGTGCTCTCACGGTAGTGGAGTGCTCTCACGGTAGTGGAGTGCACTCACAATGACAGAGTGCGTGTGTTGAGAGCACTCTCCATGCACTGTTACTCAGCCAGGAACACTCTGAGTGTCACTCTCGCTCGTAAGTTTCCTCTGAAAGGTTATCCTTCCTGTTATTTTCCCCAGTATAAAGTTCCAGGTGGGGGTCAAAGGTCATATTTTTTCGTACATTTTATTGTGTTATCTTTATTGCTGTGTTATCTTTATTGTTGTGTTATCTTTATTGTTGTGTTATCTTTATTGTTGTGTTATCTTTATTGTTGTGTTATCTTTATTGTTGTGTTATCTTTATTGTTGTGTTATCTTTATTGTTGTGTTATCTTTATTTGTATTAGTGAGTTATTTTTATGGTAGAGATGTTCTTTTTCTTATCCTTAATGAATTGTTAAGTTATATTTATTGTTTTTCTGAGTTATCTTCATTTATCGTTCAGTTATCTTTCTTGTATAGATATCTTTCTGAGGGTCACTAACACCCCCCCCCCAGGATGCTACCACTCAAATTTCTCCTCTATCTGGTTTGCTATTGCACTTGCATAGTCTGACTGAGTACTAGAAACGAACATACTAGAGCTAAGATTCCGTCTCTACGGGCTTGTTCTGTATATTATATAATATATATATATATATATATATATATATATATATATATATATATATATATATATATATATAATATATATATATATATATATAATATATATATATATATATATATATATATATATATATTAAATATAGGGAGGTACCACCTCTAGAACTGTCCTGGGGACCCTCATCCTCAGAGAAAAGAATAAATTTGCTTCAGGGAAAACTCAAGGTTCTCCTTGAAGCTGTTTGAGAATTTTCTCCTACCACCCCCTATATTTAATACATATTTTATTTAAAGACAAAATACATTGACAAAACATTCACAAAGATACAATAGAAAGTAAAACAACATAGATAACTCAGAGCTACATCTCGAATACTTCGTCCAGCTCCCCGACGGTGGGCCGCATGCCCAGAATGCTGCAGGCATTTCTTCTCTGGATCGCAACACTGAGTCTCTAAAAGAGGAAGCTGGTCGCCCTGTGGTCCTTGGTTTCTATGATGAGCTTTTCACCCAGCTCTTTGAGGAACTTTAGAGCACACTTACCCCATGCTCCAAGGGTCTCCGACCCTATTGGGATGAAGTTATAGCAAGGGGAAAGGTCTTCATATTTGCTGATTTTCTGGGTCTCCCTGTAGCTGGCAGCTCCACCCCCTTCCACTGTGGGGTATGGCAAGTAGGTGTCTGCCAATGTGGCAGCACAGGTGTAGTCCCAGGCAGTCTGCTTTCCATCCTTCCAAGGTAGCATAGTGGCTCCGTCAAGACGCTTTTGACTTCCGTCAGACCTCTGCACTTGGGGTTCCCGTTGAGCTGGGCAACAGGCTGTGGCGAGACTTCTCTTTATGATGTCATTGACCTCCTCATGCCTGGCATACTTCCCTTCTGCTGTGTGACACACGACACCATGAAGTCCGAATTGATCAGCTGTCGCCCTGCCGCAAATGCACCTATGTTCGGTGAGGATGGGGGCGGCTAGCCGAAGAGCAACACCAATCCGAATGGCCTGTGGATCTAGTCGAGTGCCCAGGGAGGAATTGGGAACAGCTAACAGGAAATCTCCTGTGTGTGGTGCCTTCACTGTCAGGAGACGAGCTTTGTCCTTTCCTGAGGCGTTAGAGAGTATTGTGTTGGCGATTTTTTTCATGATCGGTTTATCCCAGGGGGACTGTTTGTGTTCTTTGGGAGGAGCTGGTCTACTGGAGGAGTCTGTAAGGGTGTCCCACCGAATCGCTGCTTCTTGAGCTCCTACCACGTCTCTCAAGCGTTCGGGAACAATCTTCTTGACTAATGCACTGGAAGCCATATATATATATATATATATATATATATATATATATATATATATATATATATATATATAATATATATATATATATATATATATATATATGTGCGAGGGGCTTGGACTTCCAGCAGGCATGCGTGAGCGTGTTTGATAGGAGTGAATGGAGACAAATGGTTTTTAATACTTGACGTGCTGTTGGAGTGTGAGCAAAGTAACATTTATGAAGGGATTCAGGGAAACCGGCAGGCCGGACTTGAGTCCTGGAGATGGGAAGTACAGTGCCTGCACTCTGAAGGAGGGGTGTTAATGTTGCAGTTTAAAAACTGTAGTGTAAAGCACCCTTCTGGCAAGACAGTGATGGAGTGAATGATGGTGAAAGTTTTTCTTTTTCGGGCCACCCTGCCTTGGTGGGAATCGGCCGGTGTGATAATAAAAAAAAAAATAATAAAAATATATATATATATATATATACTGTTGACTTGCTTAGCATGTAAATTAGGCTGAATGTTACATAAATAGAATTCCGGCTTATTTAACCCATGATGATTCAATTAATATGTACCTTATTAACCCCTTGTAACAAGCTTAAGGAATTAGTAAAGGTCAGACCACTTTAATGCACACGTAACTCACTCTGTGTTACTTGCATTTTATTTCTTCTACTTATCTTATTAGGAGTATTGTAACCCAGGGAAATATATGGTTCTCAGTGTATATATACTGAGAACCGTATATATATATATATATATATATATATATATATATATATATATATATATAATATATATATATATGTCGTGCCGAATAGGCAGAACTTGCGATCTTGGCTTAAATAGCAACGCTCATCTTGCCATATAGGACAAGTGAAAATTTGTGTATGCAATAATTTCGCCAAAATCATTCTGAACCTAACGAAAAAAATATATTTCACTATGTTTGTTTAGTATTAAATTATTGTAAACAAATCTAAAATATATTTAGTTAGGTTAGGCTAAAATAAATTGTTCTTGTTATAATAAGGTTAGGTAAGTTTTCTAAGATTCTTTTGGAGCAAAATTAATTTTTTTTACATTAACATTAATGAAAAAAATATATCTTTAAACGTATAAGAGAAAATTTTAGAAAGGACTTAATTTTAAATAAGTTCTTGCTAATTGACCAGTTTTACATATTCGGCACGACATATATATATATATATATATATACGTACATATTTCAAGCTTCGTTTGTGGTTGATAAGAAAAAATTAAGAGTACTGTACAAGTGTACTTAAGCATCAATTACCGCGCCAAGATCGGACAAGTGTTGTACTGGGACAACCTTCCGCTCACCTAGAGCTTTACCAGGCATATTTCAATGTGTTGCATTTATTTCATCAAATCCTATTTAACTCTGTGTTGAGCTTCATCAAATCACGTTTCGCTCTATGTAGAGCTTTACTAAGTCGTGGCATTATAAAGCTCTTCATAAGGCGAAATGCTGTCCCCAATATAACAAGCTTGTCCTGAAGTTTCCTTCCCCCCTCCCCCTCCCCCCCCCGCACTGTTTGTTGACAGAATACGTCATCTGGCTCCACCTTCCGTGCCACAAAGCCTTTAAATCCAGTATAATACGCGTGACAGCTACTTAGCTCTATATAAACGCTGGTGTAAGAGTCTGGTCCAATACAGTAGCGTGTGGAGCTTAGTATAATAACCGGCCCTGATTGACGTAATTACTACTCGACTGTGACTGATTGTCCAGCTCACCCTCCCTTGCTATACAACGCTCTAATGATCATATACTCTGAAACTATAAACATTTCTCAAGCACTTTAAAATCAATGTCATATTGCTGAAGACCATTTAAAAACTCGGAAAGGGACTTTGTGGACACATTGTACTTCTGGGAGAAAACGTTCTTTAAGAAATAGGGAGTATAGTACGTACAAGTGTGTCCACAAAGTCCTTTTCCGATTTTTTTTTCCTTGACATGGCACTGTGCTGTAAAACACAGTTCACTGCATACAATGGAGAAGTTTTAGCACCATGAAGTTTAGTGGAAGATGGAATGGACACGCAGTGATAACACACAGTGATGACCCAGTGATAACACACAGTGATGACCCAGTGATGACACACAGTGATGACCCAGTGATGACACACAGTGGTGACCCAGTCATGACACACAGTGATGACACACAGTGATGACACACAGTGATGACCCAGTGATGACACACAGTGATGACCCATAGTCATCCTTTAGGAAATATAAGAAATATATCCTGCTTGTTTTAGAAAAAATAGGGCATACATAAAGTTCTTTATTGATTTTTAATTTTCATTACTCGAGAAATGTGTGTGGGTGTTGGCCACACACATCATCTTCCCTTTTCCCTCACTAAGATAGGGTGACTCACAGAAGGAAGCACCTTCACCATCACTCATTCAATAGCTCTCTGGCCCGACGTGTGCAGACATACCCTGCCTTTCAGACACAGGAGAGAAAGAGAGAGAAAGAACACAGCTGGAAAAAATGTACCAGTAACATACTTTAAGACTTCTTGTGAGCACTTAGAAGGATTGTGGCTCTCAGACCTCCGGTAGCTGACAATACTATACTGCTAAAATAATTGATAACACTGGGAAAGTCTCATTGGATATGACTGGTCATTACCTGGAATGAACTGTAGTATTTATTAAATGTAGTGAAGATAGTGTTGTGGTGGCAGTGCTCGGTAGTAAAGATAGTGTTGTGGTGCCAGTGCTCGGTAGTGAAGATAGTGTTGTGGAGGCAGTGCTCGGTAGTAAAGATAGTGTTGTGGTGGCAGTGCTCGGTAGTAAAGATAGTGTTGTGGTGGCAGTGCTCGGTAGTAAAGATAGTGTTGTGGTGGCAGTGCTCGGTAGTAAAGATAGTGTTGTGGTGGCAGTGCTCGGTAGTGAAGATAGTGTTGTGGTGGCAGTGCTCGGTAGTAAAGATAGTGTTGTGGTGGCAGTGCTCGGTAGTAAAGATAGTGTTGTGGTGGCAGTGCTCGGTAGTAAAGATAGTGTGTGGTGGCAGTGCTCGGTAGTAAAGATAGTGTTGTGGTGGCAGTGCTCGGTAGTAAAGATAGTGTTGTGGTGGCAGTGCTCGGTAGTGAAGATAGTGTTGTGGAGGCAGTGCTCGGTAGTAAAGATAGTGTTGTGGTGGCAGTGCTCGGTAGTAAAGATAGTGTTGTGGTGGCAGTGCTCGGTAGTGAAGATAGTGTTGTGGTGGTAGTGCTCGGTAGTGAAGATAGTGTTGTGGTGGCAGTGCTCGGTAGTGAAGATAGTGTTGTGGTGGCAGTGCTCGGTAGTAAAGATAGTGTTGTGGTGGCAGTGCTCGGTAGTAAAGATAGTGTTGTGGTGGCAGTGCTCGGTAGTAAAATAGTGTTGTGGTGGCAGTGCTCGGTAGTGAAGATAGTGTTGTGGTGGCAGTGCTCGGTAGTGAAGATAGTGTTGTGGTGGCAGTGCTCGGTAGTGAAGATAGTGTTGTGGTGGCAATGCTCGGTAGTAAAGATAGTGTTGTGGTGGCAGTGCTCGGTAGTAAAGATAGTGTTGTGGTGGCAGTGCTCGGTAGTGAAGATAGTGTTGTGGTGGCAGTGCTCGGTAGTAAAGATAGTGTTGTGGTGGCAGTGCTCGGTAGTAAAGATAGTGTTGTGGTGGCAGTGCTCGGTAGTAAAGATAGTGTTGTGGTGGCAGTGCTCGGTAGTGAAGATAGTGTTGTGGTGGCAGTGCTCGGTAGTGAAGATAGTGTTGTGGTGGCAGTGCTCGGTAGTGAAGATAGTGTTGTGTGGCAATGCTCGGTAGTAAAGATAGTGTTGTGGTGCAGTGCTCGGTAGTAAAGATAGTGTTGTGGTGGCAATGCTCGGTAGTAAAGATAGTGTTGTGGTGGCAGTGCTCGTAGTAAAGATAGTGTTGTGGTGGCAGTGCTCGGTAGTAAAGATAGTGTTGTGGTGGCAGTGCTCGGTAGTAAAGATAGTGTTGTGGTGGCAGTGCTCGGTAGTAAAGATAGTGTTGTGGTGGCAGTGCTCGGTAGTAAAGATAGTGTTGTGGTGGCAGTGCTCGGTAGTAAAGATAGTGTTGTGGTGGCAGTGCTCGGTAGTAAAGATAGTGTTGTGGTGGCAGTGCTCGGTAGTAAAGATAGTGTTGTGGTGGCAGTGCTCGGTAGTGAAGATAGTGTTGTGGTGGCAGTGCTCGGTAGTGAAAGATAGTGTTGTGGTGGCAGTGCTCGGTAGTAAAGATAGTGTTGTGGTGGCAGTGCTCGGTAGTAAAGATAGTGTTGTGGTGGCAGTGCTCGGTAAGTAAAGATAGTTGTGGTGGCAGTGCTCGGTAGTGAAGAAGTGTTGTGGTGGCAGTGCTCGGTAGTGAAGATAGTGTTGTGGTGGCAGTGCTCGGTAGTAAAGATAGGTTGTGGTGGCAGTGCTCGGTAGTAAAGATAGTGTTGTGGTGGCAGTGCTCGGTAGTGAAGATAGTGTTGTTGGTGGCAGTGCTCGGTATTTAAAGATAGTGTTGTGGTGGCAGTGCTCGGTAGTAAAGATAGTGTTGTGGTGGCAGTGCTCGGTAGTAAAGATAGTGTTGTGGTGGCAGTGCTCGGTAGTAAAGATAGTGTTGTGGTGGCAGTGCTCGGTAGTGAAAGATAGTGTTGTGGTGGCAGTGCTCGGTAGTGAAGATAGTGTTGTGGTGGCAGTGCTCGGTAGTAAAGATAGTGTTGTGGTGGCAGTGCTCGGTAGTAAAGATAGTGTTTGGTGGCAGTGCTCGGTAGTAAAGATAGTGTTGTGGTGGCAGTGCTCGGTAGTAAAGATAGTGTTGTGGTGGCAGTGCTCGGTAGTGAAGATAGTGTTGTGGTGGCAGTGCTCGGTAGTAAAGATAGTGTTGTGGTGGCAGTGCTCGGTAGTGAAGATAGTGTTGTGGTGGCAGTAGCAGTAGTAGTAAAGATAGTATCAGGTGATAGTGTTCAGTAAAAATAGTTTTGTAACTAAGACAGGCCTCAGGAATGTATAAAAACGTGTTTAGTTCACTTATCATCCATACCTTTTAACATTTTTCTTGAAAAGAAAATTAAAATCAATGAAGGATTTTATGAATGCCTTGTTTTTTCTAAAACAAGCAGGATATATTTGTTTTATTTCTTAAAGGATGACTGTGTCATCATTGTATGTCATTACTGTGTGTCATCACTGTGTGTCATCACCGCATTTCATCACTCTGTCATGACTGTGTGCCATGACTACGTGCAATCACAGTGTCATCATCTCTAGGATTAATGTGTGTCTCATGATGTATCGACGGAGACTCCAGCCTCCGCCAGTTCTCTCTCTCTCGGTGACTTACACAACTATACACACCAATACACACATCTTTCACTACAGACTCACACACACTACCACACACACCACACACACCACACACACACACACACACACACAACACACACACACACACACACACACACACACAACACACAAACACATCTCTCACACCTTTAAACACATCTCTGATATATACATATGCAAACACACACGTCTCTCACGTATACAACTCAAGCCTATACACACACACTCTCACCTACATACACATCCCTCGCCTATGTAAACAGTTTACATAGGTCTCCCAGAGGAAATACTCGTCAGACTCTGCTGATTTAAGTAACTTTTAGTTACGTGGAGTTGGTAATTAAGTTATTTAAGTCCGGCATAATTTCAAAGTGAAGCGAGTGATTTAGAAACCGATTAAGAACACTTCGTGTTGGGCAACACTAAATAGTTTTGCTGCCAGAGAAACACAGGGAAAGGAGAGTGATTTTTGTATGAGGGAGTGTTGTGTGTGGTGTTGTGTGTGGTGTTGTGTGTATGGTATTGTGTGTCTTGTATGGTGTTGTGTTGTGTCTGTTGTGTATTGTGTGTGTGGTGTTGCGTATTGTGTGTAGTGTTGTGCGTAGTGTAGTGTTGTGTGTGTTATTGTGTGTAGTGTTGTGTGTGGTGTTGTGTGTAGTGTTGTGTTGTGGTGTGTGTGTGATGTTGTGTGTGATGTGTGTGATGTTTTTGTGTGATGTGTGTGATGCTGTGTGTGATGTTGTGTGTGATGTTGTGTGTGATGTTTGTGTTGATGTTGTGTGTGATGTGTGTGATGTGTGTGATGTTATGTGTGAGACTGTGTGTGATGTTGTGTGTGATGTTGTGTGTGATGTTGTGTGTGATGTTGTGTGTGATGTGTGTGATGCTGTGTGTGATGTTGTGTGTGATGTTGTGTGTGATGTTGTGTGTGATGTGTGTGATGTGTGTGATGTTATGTGTGAGATTGTGTGTGATGCTGTGTGTGATGTTGTGTGTCATGTGTGTGATGTTATGTGTGATGTTGTGTGTGATCTTATGTGTGATGTGTGTGTGTGATGTTGTGTGTGATGTTGTGTGTGATGTTGTGTGTGATGTTGTGTAGATGTGTGATGTGTGTGATGTTTTGTGTGATTTCTGTGTGTGATGTTGTGTGTGATGTTGTGGTGATGTTATGTGTGATGTGTGTGATGTGTATGATGTTGTGATGTGTGTGATGTTGTGTGTGATGTTGTGATGTTTTGTGTGGTTTTTGTTGTGATGTTGTGTGTGATGTTGTGTGTGATGTTGTGTGTGATGTTGTGTGTGAGTGGTGTTATGTGTGATGTTTGTGTGATTTATGTTGATGTTGTGTGTGTTGATGTGTGTGATGTTGTGTGTGATGTTGTGTGTGATGTTGTGTGTGATGTTGTGATGTGTTGATGTTGTGTTGTGTATGTGTGTGTTGTGGGTGGATTGTGTGTGATGTTGTGTGTGATGTTGTGTGTGGTGTGATGTGTGTGTGATGTGTTGATGTGTGTGATGTTGTGTGTGATTGTGTGTGTTTGGTGATGTGTGTGATGTTGGATGTGTGTGATGTTGTGTGTGATGTTGTGTGTGATGTGTGTGATGTTTGTGTGTGATGTTGTGTGTGATGTTGTGTGTGTTGTTGTGTGTGATTGTTGTGTGTGATGTGTGTGTTTGTGTGTGATGTGTGTGATGTGTGTATGTGTGTGATGTGTGTGATTGTGATGATGTGTGTGATGTTGTGTTGATGTTGTGTGTGATGTGGTGGATGGGTTGTGTGATGTGTGGGTGGGGTGATGTGTGATGTGTGTGATGTTGTGGGGGTTGGGAGGTGGGGTGTGTGTGTGTGGGGTGTGGATGGGGTGGGGGGTTTGTGTGGTGGTGTGTGGTGGTGATGGGGTTGTGGGTGTGTGGATGGTTGTGTGTGATGTGGTGGATGTGTTGATGGTGGAGGGTTGTGTGGTGTGTGTGTGTGTGGTGTGATGGTGTGTGTGTTGATGTGTGTGATTATGGTGTGGTTTGGTGGGGGATGTGTTGTGTGTGATGTGTGTGTGATGTTGTGGTGATTGTGTGATGTGTGATTGTTGATGTTGGTGTGTGTGTTGATGTTGTGATGTGTGTGATGTGTGTGATGTTGTGTGTGATGTTTGTGTGATGTGTGTGTGTTTGGTGTGTGTGATGTTGTGTGTGATGTGTGTGATGTGTGTGATGTTGTGTTGATGTTGTGTGGATGTGTGTGAGTGTGTGTGATTTGTGTGTGATGTGTGTGATGTGGGATGTGTGTGATGTTGTGTGTGATTTTGTGTGGGTGATGTTGTGGTGTGTGTGTGTGTGTGATGTTGTGTGTGATGTTGTGTGTGTGTGTGTGTGATTGTGTGTGATGTTGGTGTGTGATGTTGTGTGTGTGGTGTGGATGTGTGTGTATGTGTGTGATGTTGTGTGTGATGTTGTGTGTGATGTGTTGTGATGTTGTGTGTGATGTTGTGTGTGATGTGTGTGATGTTGTGTGTGTGATGTTGTGGTGTGATGTGTGTGATGTGTGATGGTGTGTGGATGTGTGTGGGTGTGGTGTGTGATGTGTGTGTGTGATGTGTGTGATGTGTGTTGATGTTGTGTGTGATGTTGTGTGTGTGATGTGTGTGATGTTGTGTGGTTGATGTTGTGTGTGATGTGTGTGATGTGTGTGATGTTGTGTGTTGTGATGTGTTTGATGTTGTGTGTGTGTGTGATGTTGTGTGTGTGTGTTGTGTGTGATGTTGTGTGTTGATGTTGTGTGTGATGTGTGTGATTGTGTGATGTGTGTGATGTTGTGTGTGATGTTGATGTTATTGTTGGTTAATATATAAAGAAGAGTTAATATAAAAAAATCACCTTTATTAATCATATTTATTATTTTTTTTGGGGGGGGGAAGTCAAAAAGTCAGTTTAAACACAGAATAGATTACATGTGTTATTGTTTACATAAATTTGAATACATTGGTCATTATTATAAATTCCTTAAGATATAATATGTCTGTTTTCCTTAATACTGTACAGTACTTACTTTTATAATAGTATTTATAAAAATATCCAAGGTATTATTCTCTTAATGTGATTATATATCTATTTTTAATATAATCTGGAAAACTTGATGAATCAACATATGAGTGAATGAAATGTAAGGATGAACCGGCAAGACTAGATACAATACTCACTCTAAATGGAACAGATATAGGCGATATTGGGTATCTATCTATACCACTGTGTGCAAGTGATCACTCTGTTCCAGGCATTGATGTTTTGAATAATGAGATGTGGTTGCAAAACTACACTGTATGTAGATGCGAGAGAGTGAATAATATATTAAGGTAGTTAGGTATCCCCAAAGGGATACCTTTATATGGTTGCCGGGGATTACCTATACCGTCGAATAGTTGTCCATATTATGGTCGACTGGGACTTACTGGTAACCTCTGTAAGTTCGACCGAACCTCTCTGCACAGTAGACCAGGTGTCCCTCTAAAATCGACCGGGTATCTCTGTACCGTCGACCAGATATCCCTGTACATTCGACCGGGTGTCCGTTTAGGGTATACCGGGCATCCTTCGCGCCGTTCCCCGTCGTGGTTACAAGGAACGCAAGAAAAGAGGAACTCAAGTCCTACTGACGCGACCGTCCCAGAGCTCAAGGTTCTTAGATTGAGTTGGTCCTCCTCAGAGACGTCAGGGAAAAGCTTTTATCTCTCGGTGCTGACGTTCCCGAACTCGGCGGTGATAAGGAGCAATAATCGCATTCATGGAGCTGTATATTAATGAAAGATTCGGAGGGCTGCATTATGGTAATCGAGCATCGAGGAAGATGAACACGAGAATGGGTCCTTCCGCCAACATGTCTTCCATGTTTTTATTTTTCAAACTCCTGTTTGGCTAGCTTAGATTCTGAATATATTTGGGTGCTAAAGCGTTCCAATTATAATGCTTTATTTTCCTAGTTAGCTAAGATTAGTTAGTATATTTAATTATCTGGGTAATTTAAAGTATATTTGAATAATTTGGGTGACTTTCTCTGCTAATTTAGTTTCTAATTCTGGCTATCTGTTTGCCTGCCTATCTGACTGTCTGCTTGTCCTCTATCACATATGGCTTCCCTGTCACCAAACTTGGGTTTACCCATCAATTTCCACCAACACACATCACCATAAACCTCCATTACAATGCTCCGATCTCCTCCTCCATCAATACACCCAACCTTCCCCTCCATCAATACACCCGACCTTTCCCTCCATCAATACACCCGACCTTTCCCTCTCTATCACAATACCTGACCTTCATCCTGAACCGCAATACGTGTGACCCCTAACCCTTCCATCACAATAAATGACCTTCCCCTCCATTCACACTCCCGACCTTCATCCTCCATCATAACATTCGTGCACGCAACGAACTCACAACAGAACCACCTACAGTTCAAGATGCGCAGGATATACTGCCAGCACTCAGCATCAACACTTAGAGATATCAAAAGGATGTATTATAAATGAAGCATCTGTAAATAGGTGGCAGTAAAGCAATAGCAAAGAACTATAGACCGATAACGCTAACATTCCACATCATGAGAAGTTTGAAAGGGTTCTAAGAAGCAAGATCTCCACTTATCTAGATACCCATCAGTTACACAACCCAGGGCAACATGGGTTTAGAGCAGGTCGCTCCTACCTGTCCCAACTACTAGACCACTATGACAAGGTCCTGGATGCTATAGAAGACAAACAAAACGCAGACTTTGCAAAAGCCTTTCTCAAGTGTGACCATAGTGTAATAGCGCACAAAATGCGTGATAAAGGAATAACAGGAAAAGTTGGTAGATGGATCTATAATTTCCTAACAAAAATAGAACACAAAGAGTAGTAGTAAACAGAGTAAAGTCTGAGGCGGCTACTGTGAAACGCTCTGTTCCACAAGGCACAGTACTCACTCCCATCCTGTTCCTCATTCTCATATCTGATATAGACAGGGATGTAATGCACAGCACCGTGCCTTCTTTTGCAGATGACACCCGAATTTGCATGACAGTGTCCTCCACTGAAGACACTGCAAGACTCCAGGCGGACATCAACCAAATCTTTAAATGGGCCGCAGAAAACAATATTAAGTTCAATGATGAGAAATTTCAATTGCTCCGATATGGAAAACGTGAGGAAATTAAAACTATATCTGAGTATAAAGCAAATTCCAACCACACAATAAAGCGAAAAACTAATGTAAAAGACCTGGGAGTGATCATGTCAGAGGATCTCACGTTCAAGGACCATAACATTGTATCAATCGCATCTGCTAGAAAAATGACAAGATGGATAATGAGAACCTTCAAAACTAGGGATGCCAAGCCCATGATGACACTCTTCAGGTCGCTTGTTCTATCTAGGCTGGAATATTGCTGCACACTAACAGCACCTTCCAAGGCAGGTGAAATTGCTGACCTAGAAAATGTACAGAGAACCTTCACGGCACACAAAACTGCGATAAAACACCTAAATTACTGGGAACACTTGAAGTTCCTGAACCTTTACTCCCTAGAACACAGGCGGGAGAGATACATGATTATATACACTTGGAAAATCCTTGAGGGATTGGCACCAAACTTACACACGAAAATCACTCCCTATGAAAGCAAAAGACTCGGCAGACGATGCAACATCCCCGCAATAAAAAGCAGGGGATCCATGAGCACGATAAAATGCAACAAAATAAGTGACAGGGGCCCAAGACTGTTCAACTGCCTCCCAGCATACATAAGGGGGATTACCAATAGATCCCTGGCTGTCTTCAAGCAGGCACTGGACAGGCACCTAAAATCAGTACCTGACCAGCCTGGCTGTGGTTCGTACGTCGGATTGCGTGAGGCCAACAGTAACAGCCTGGTTGATCAGGCCCTGATCCACCATGAGGCCTGGTCACAGACCGGGCAGCGGGGGCGTTGACCCCCGAAACCCTCTCCAGGTATACTGACAGCTGTTGACCCATTTTTACCTAGTGGCAAACAGGTGCCTCGATGTTAGTTGAGTGATCTGGTAGAATGGCAGTAATACACAAATAACCCGCAACTGTGACTTTGTAAATGGTCCAAGTCGGACCGGAACATCATCGTAGACTCCTCTTTCCTATGTGCGGGTTATTTGTGTATTGTTCCAGTCACGGCATTGTCCTGTTTTGTACTTTAATGGTAGTATTCCCTAGACAGGGCACAGAAATGGGCTGAGTTACGGCATCAGCTGCCAGTGAGCTGAAGTAGTATAACATCTTTTAGCACGTAAATTCAGCCATCTTAAAAAAAAAAACGGAAATGGTGCCTAACCCCTCGATACAAGTACAACAATGGACACACCTTCCCACCAGTTCAAGTCCCCGTCCACTCAAAAGCTCTTGTAATGGAGTGCCAAGATAGGTGACGATGTCTTCTCACTACCCTGATGGTCACACACGCTCGCCACAAAGGGAGAACTCAATTTCCATGAAAGTAAAAATATGAATATTTTCTCTCCCTGTCAATTCGCACTGTTATCACGCGAGGTCTTTTGCAGCGGTGGTGATAAGCATTTACGTGGGTAGAATTGAGTCTTCCTTCTGGTTATTATTGTTGAAGTTTGTGTAAAACACACACACACACACACACACACACACACACACACACACACCACCAAACCACACACACACACACACACGACACACACCACAAATAGGTGAGTACACACATACACACACACATACATAATGGAAAGATTAAACCAAGCAAGTACCACTAACAACAGCAACATACCAAGCAAGAACCATTAACTACAACATCCCGTGAAGAAAGAACCACTAGCTACAACACCCAACCAAACAAGAACCACCAGTTACAACAACCCACCAAGCAAGGACCACTAACTGCAACAACTAGCTACAACAACGTACCAAGCAAGAACCACAAACTACAACAACGTACCAAACAGAAACCACTGACTACAGCAACATACCAAGCAAGGACCACTAACAACAACAACATACCAAGCAAGGGCTACTAACTACAACAACGTACCAAACAAGAACCACTGACTGCAGCAACCTACCAAACAACAACAACCACTAACTGTATCATCACACCTTGAACACTATGTAAGCCTTAACTGGAGCTGCGATGAATACAAATGAATTAACATGTGAATCAGTAGCTTAAGTGAGACTGAACAGAAGCAGACACTCGCGCAGAGTTTTCCACAGGTGTGTGCAGGATTCAGTGCAGAAAAACAGAGCTACAACAGCAGCCAACACGATAGACAACAGCACGGTAGTAATTAACGCTCCGACTCAGGAGCTGATACACTCATTAACATCAATTAGAGTGACTAGTGCGTAAGTGCACTACTCCGCTACGCCTGTGTTGTTTCTGAGAGAGAGAGAGAGAGAGAGAGAGAGAGAGAGAGAGAGAGAGAGAGAGTTACACACACACAGACATAGAGAGACGGGAAAAAACAGACAGACAGATATAGATAAATATATAGATAGATATATAGATAGATAGATTAGAGAGAGAGAGAAAGAGAGAGAAAGAGAGAGAAAGGGAGAGAGAGAGAAAGAGAGAGAAAGAGAGATAAAGAATCCTTTGCAAAAAAATGTATTTAATGCAGTTCAATCTAGTGCTGAATTCGTGTGGATAGAGGCTCGATCCTCCGGCCTCAAATCACTGCCCAGTGTCTGATCCATCAGGTTGCTGGGTGTTGCAGAATGCATAACCACCATACTCCTTCATTAAATACACCACTTCAAAAAATCACCAAAGGCCTCTAAGCTATAATTTCTCCACTAAAATTTAGATATTTGTGATAAAAAAAAACTATTTTGATTAAGTTGGGGCTAAAAGTTGTATAATATTATTAAACTTTTATATATATATATATATATATATATATATATATATATATATATATATATATATATATATATTATATATATATATATATATATAGATATATATATTATATATATATATTTTTTTTTATTATCACCACCGGCCGATTCCCACCAAGGCAGGGTGGCCCGAAAAAGAAAAACTTTCACCATCATTCACTCCATCACTGTCTTGCCAGAAGGGTGCTTTTCACTACAGTTTTTAAACTGCAACATTAACACCCCTCCTTCAGAGTGCAGGCACTGTACTTCCATCTCCAGGACTCAAGTCCGGCCTGCCGGTTTCCTGAATCCTCATAAATGTTACTTTGCTCACACTCCAACAGCACGTCAAGTATTAAAAACCATTTGTCTCCATTCACTCCTATCAAACACGCTCACGCATGCCTGCTGGAAGTCCAAGCCCCTCGCACACAAAACCTCCTTTACCCCCTCCTCCAACCCTTCCTAGGCCGACCCTACCCCGCCTTCCTTCCACTACAGACTGATACACTCTTGAAGTCATTCTGTTTCGCTCCATTCTCTCTACATGTCCGAACCACTCAACAACCCTTCCTCAGCCTCTGGACAACAGTTTTGGTAATCCCGCACCTCCTCCTAACTTCCAAAACTACGAATTCTCTGCATTATATTCACACCACACTTGCCCTCAGACATGACATCTCCACTGCCTCCAGCCTTCTCCTCGCTGCAACATTCATCACCCACGCTTCACACCCATATAGAGCGTTGGTTAAAATATACTCTCATACATTCTCTTGCCTCCAAGGACAAAGTTCTTTGTCTCCACAGACTCCTAAGTGCACCACTCACTCTTTTTCCTCATCAATTCATATGATTCACCTCATTTTCATAGACCCCATCCGCTGACACGTCCACATCCCAAATATCTGAATACGTTCACTCCTCCATACTCCTCCCTCCAATCTGATATTCAATCTTTCATCACTAATCTTTTTGTTATCCTCATAACCTTACTCTTTCCTGTATTCACCTTTAATTTTCTTCTTTTGCACACCCTACCAAATTCATCCACCAATCTCTGCAACTTCTCTTCAGAAATCTCCAAGAGCACAGTGTCATCAGCAAAGAGCAGCTGTGACAACTCCCACTTTGTGTGTGATTCTTTATCTTTTAATCCACGCCCTTGCCAAGACCTCGCATTTACTTCTCTTACAACCCATCTATAATATATTAAACAACCACGGTGACATCAACATCCTTGTCTAAGGCTACTTTTACTGGGAAAAAAATTTCCCTCTTTCCTACATACTCTAACTTGAGCCTCACTATCCTCGTAAAAACTCTTCACTGCATTCAGTAACCTACCTCCTACACCATTACACTTGCACATCTGCCACATTGCCCCCCTATCCACCCTGTCATACGCCTTTTCCAAATCCATAAATGCCACAAAGACCTCTTTAGCCTTATCTAAATACTGTTCACTTATATGTTTCACTGTAAACACCTGGTCCACACACCCCTACCTTTCCTAAAGCCTCCTTGTTCATCTGCTATCCTATTCTCCGTCTTACTCTTAATTCTTTCAATTATAACTCTACCCATACACTTTACCAGGTACACTCAACATGACTTATCCCCTATAATTTTTGCCACTCTCTTTTATCCCCTTGCCTTTATACAAAGGAACTATGCATGCTCTCTGCCAATCCCTAGGTACTTACCCTCTTCCATACATTTATTAAATAATTGCACCAACCACTCCAAAACTATATTCCCACCTGCTTTTAACATTTCTATTTTATCCCATCAATAAATATATATTATATATATATATATATATATATATATATATTATTGTATTAATGTAACTGTATATTTCCGTTGGTTGGGTATTTGGGTTTCAAGCCTGTCCACTACACGTGGTTATTAAGGCTGCATGTCACCTGTTCACACTACCAGGTGTACATGTTTCGGTGTATAGATCCTTGTATTGTTATGAATTTACATGATGTTCAAAATAAGCCTAACATTGTTATAGGCCTAGATTTGTAATTTCATCGAGGCTGATTGTGTCTGCGGTCTCGGAGCCTCCAGGAAGTGTCGTCAGCAGGACAGTCGTCTCTCACACCAGGACAGTCGTCTCTCACACCAGGATGGTTGTCTCTCACACCAGGATGGTCGTCTCTCACCCCAGGATGGTTGTCTCTCACACCAGGATGGTCGTCTCTCACACCAGGGTGGTCGTCTCTTACACCAGGATGGTTGTCTCTCACACCAGGATGGTCGTCTCTCACACCAGGAGGGTTGTCTCACACCAGGATGGTCGTCTCTCACACCAGGGTGGTCGTCTCTCACACCAGGATGGTTGTCTCTCACACCAGGATGGTCGTCTCTCACACCAGGAGGGTTGTCTCTCACACCAGGATGGTCGTCTCTCACACCAGGATGTTTGTCTCACACTAGAATGCTCGTCTCTCACACCAGGATGGTTGTCTCTCACACCAGGATGGTTGTCTCTCACCCCAGGATGGTCGTCTCTCACCCCAGGATGGTTGTCTCTCACACCAGGATGGTCGTCTCTCACACCAGGGTGGTCGTCTCTCACACCAGGAGGGTTGTCTCTCACACCAGGATGGTCGTCTCTCACACCAGGATGTTTGTCTCACACTAGAATGCTCGTCTCTCACACCAGGATGGTTGTCTCTCACACCAGGATGGTTGTCTCTCACACCAGGATGGTCGTCTCTCACACCAGGATGGTTGTCTCTCACCCCAGGATGGTTGTCTCTCACACCAGGATGGTCGTCTCTCACACCAGGATGGTTGTCTTTCACACTAGGATGCTCGTCTCTCACACCAGGATGGGTCGTCTCTCACCCAGGATTGGTTGTCTCTCACCCCAGGATGGTTGTCTCTCACACCAGGATGGTCGTCTCTCACACCAGGAGGGTTGTCTTTCACACTAGGATGCTCGTCTCTCACACTAGGATGGTTGTCTCTCACACCAGGATGGTTGTCTCTCACACCAGGATGGTTGTCTCTCACACCAGGATGGTTGTCTTTCACACTAGGATGCTCGTCTCTCACACCAGGATGGTCGTCTCTCACACCAGGATGGTTGTCTCTCACACCAGGATGGTTGTCTTTCACACTAGGATGCTCGTCTCTCACACCAGGATGCTCGTCTCTCACACCAGGGTGGTCGTCTCTCACACCAGGATGGTCGTCTCTCACACTAGGGTGGTCGTCTCTCACGCCAGGATGGTTGTCTCTCACACCAGGATGGTCGTCTCTCACACCAGAATGGTTGTCTCTCACACCAGGATGGTTGTCTCTCACACCAGAATGTTGTCTTTCACACTAGGATGCTCGTCTCTCACACTAGGATGGTTGTCTTTCACACTAGGATGCTCGTCTCTCACACCAGGATGGTTGTCTCTCACACCAGGATGGTTGTCTCTCACACTAGGATGCTCGTCTCTCACACCAGGATGGTCGTCTCTCAACCGAGAGATAGTGTTATCGAAGCCTCAAGTAGGCCAGAGTCTTGTCCAACGCCTCCAAGAGCCTATTACCCCCAATTTACATAACACATTCTACGCCTTTATGGACGATCACAGATGGAGAGCTGGGACATAAACTGCCACGGGGGTGTTCCCCGGGTGTAATACTCTACCCTGAAAACCTCCCTTGTCAAGCCATCTCATGCCTAATAGATAACTTAACTAGATTACATAAGTAAAGGGACTTCGTAGTTTATTTTTCGCTTCAATGTTACTGTAGGGGTCTGGAACGGATTAATCATATTTTATACAATCGAATGGGGAAATTAGGTTCGGATCACGACCAGAGTTTTGGAATGAATTATGGTCGTGACTAGAGGTTCCGCTGTATTATATATATATATAATTATATATTATAATATATATATATTAGTATATCATTTAATATATATATATATATATATATATATATATATTATATATATATATATATATAATATATATATATATATATATATTATATATATATATATATATGCGTTGCATTAACTTCATTAATACTAAAGCATTGATGGGATACAACACAGGAGGGGAAAATAAGGGAATCGTTTACAATGGACAATATTCCCAATTCCAACACTAAAACAAGAACTTCGAGAGCCTCTGTTGAATACGTTTCTTCATAAATTTAACAAACCTTTAATGCAGTTAACACCCGTGAAGTTCTAGGCCTCAGTAAACGTTTCGACAGTCCTCCAGTCCCCTTTTAAGATCAACTAGAATAAAAAAAAAAGCACAATACCGTGACTGGAAGAGTACACAAATAACCCGCACGTAGGAGAGTGAAACTTAGGACGACGTTTCGGTCCGACTTAGACTATTAGCTACATTAATTCGTGTATAAAAAATGGAAAAAATTCTCGTTTAGCAATTGAGTTGTAGATGTGTGGGCGCGCTGGTAGGCGGAGTCACTGAGTATGTAAGACCTAATGTAATGTTTTTTCTCGTGTGGACAAAATTTGTTTGTATATGTACAAGGTGTTTCTCGAGTACTTTAGCGGCGCATGAGGTGCCTCTATGGTTACAACGGTAATATTCGCGTTATTTGCATTAATATTGAAGATTGAAGGTGATGGGTGGAAGATGGAGGTGTGGAAAGTGAGATGTGGGAGACGGAGGTGTGGAAAGTGAGGTGTGGGAGACGGAGGTGTGGAAAGTGAGATGTGGGAGACGGAGGTGTGGAAAGTGAGGTGTGGGAGAC
>NC_069445.1:14007569-14010069 GCF_026875155.1 Cherax quadricarinatus
CAGTGCTTAAGCACCCACTGAGTGTACTGGTGTTGTGGTACTGGGTGTTAACAGTGGTTAAGCACCCACTGAGTGTACTGGTGTTGTGGTACTGGGTGTTAACAGTGGTTAAGCACCCACTGAGTGTACTGGTGTTGTGGTACTGGGTGTTAACAGTGGTTAAGCACCCACTGAGTGTACTGGTGTTGTGGTACTGGGTGTTAACAGTGGTTAAGCACCCACTGAGTGTACTAGTCCTGTGTTCCTACGGATAATAATCCAATGCCCGAAATGCTATGTATTGTGTAGGTTTTCAAATCATTGTACATTTCTGTGTAGTGATTGCAGTCAATAACAATAACATAAATAATAATAATAATAATATAATAATAGCAATAATAATTATCATAATTACTATTATTATTACTAGTACCATAATTTTTATTATTATTAGTAGTAGTATTAATATTAATAAAAGCAGACCCAAGCTTTCCTTGCCACCCCATTTTTATTCCAGACAATCACTGTACTAAGAAGGGTCCAAGAACTACCTCTCAACATACATCATTGTCTTCACCCCAGTAATATTAATAATACCAAGAACCTCCGCTTATATTAATTAAAACATCATTTGTTAAGCTGTCGCAGACTAATTAGCGTCGCAATCAATTATATATTTTGTTTTTTTCGGAAAAAAAGGGACACCTTTTCAAAGTGGCCTCAAAAGAAACTTTGATTATCCAGGATTTGGTCTGAGACCAAAACAGAAAAAAAAAAAAAAAAAAAAAAAAAAAAAAAAAAAAAAAAAAAAAAAAAAAAAAAAAAAAAAAAAAAAAAAAAAAAAAAAAAAAAAAAAAAAAAAAAAAAACGTTGATAAGAATATTCCCATTTTTATACTTTAAAGTTGTACTGTGTTTTTGTAGTTTATAACGCGAACGAGCGATAAAAGATACGAAATTCCCACAGGGGGAAGTTGAATGATAAATCTGGCCTTTCCTTTTGCAATAAACTCATCATCACGCGCTTCCAGTGCTCCTGATGATTTTTGATTGCAATCGAAAGGCCTAGAACTGTCATTAACCCCCCCTAATATATATATATATTTTATATAATATATATAAATATATTTTATAATTATATATAATATCTAGAGAGATTTTTCCGGGGGTCAACCCCCCCCGGGGCCCCGGTCTGTGACCAGGCCCCCTTAGGTCAGTGTCCCAGGATGCGACCCACACAGTCGACTAACACCCAGGTACCCATTTTATGATGGGGAACTGACAAAAAGGGGGAAAGAAACACGTCCAATGTTTTACTTGGCTGGGAAACGAACCCCGGCCCCCACCGTGTGAAAACAGAGCGTTTAACCACCAGGCCCAATATGTCGTGCCGAATATGTTTAAAAAATGGTCAATTAGCAAGAACTCATTTTAAAAAATTTGGTCCTTTCTGAAATTTTCTTTTCAGTTTGAAGATATTTTTTTTCATTTAAGTTAATGTAAAAAAAATTTTTAATTTTTGCACCAAAAGAATCTTAGAAAAATTAAACCCTTTTTTTAAGAAGGGCAATTTATTTTATCCCCTAATAAATATATTTTAATTTTTTAAATAATTAATATAAAAAAAATAAATATATTTTTTTTTAGTTCAAAAATTTTTCAAAAGCAAACCAAACCTTGCCAAGGGCAAGAAGAGGGCTTTAACCAAGATCGATTTGATTGGCCACAAATAATATAAATATTTATATATTATTTAAAAAAAAAACCCAAAAGAAAACTACACAGGAGGGGAAGAAGACCACTGCTGGCCCTTGGGGGGATTTAACCAAGGAGTTTCGAGGGAAACTTGGACCCCATGGGGGCCAGTTGGAAAAATGGGGGGTTATAAACTTCATTACAACAGTAAGGGCCTACAAGGGAGGGGGGGAAACCAGAAGGCGGACAGAACCCAATCAAACAGGACTACAAGGGGGGGGGGGGGGGGGGGGGGGGGGGGGGGGGGGGGGGGGGGGGGTAACGAATGAGGAATACCTGAACGGGGCAGGGGGACAGAGAACGGGCAGGAACCAGTAATAGAGAGGGAATTTTAGCAAAAAAATGCGGGGGTGAGAGGGGTTTTGTCCCCAAGGTAACAGGGAATGAAAAAGCCAGGATGACCCCCAATTTTCCCCAAAAGGGCAGGGAGCAAAAAAGTGGCTGGGAATGGAAGAAAAAATAGAAGGAAAAGGCCCCAGGGAATAAGGAGAACAGTGTAGACCGAAACGAATATCCAATAAGAAGGGAGGCCCAAAGACAAATGAAAATGACATAGCAGCGAAAGCCAAATCTGCCCCGAAACTGTTGTACACCCACATCAGGGGAAAACAACATAAAGGGCCCGGTAATCAGGCTAAGGAAGGAAGGGGGAGAGACAACAAGAAATGACCGTGAAGTATTGAAAAACTCAAAAAGGGAAAAATTTCAAGAAGTTTTTCCAGAGGAGACAAAAGGGACTCCAGAAAGACGGAGAGGGGGGGCCCACC
>NC_069445.1:14015069-14027569 GCF_026875155.1 Cherax quadricarinatus
GAGTTACCCTGTATATGAGTGCCCCATGATATATGAGGGGCCCATGTATTTGAGTGCCCCATGTTTATATCGGGTGACTCTTTGATATATGAGTAAACCCATGATATAGGGAGTGACTAAAGATATATGAGTAAACCCATGATAAAAGAGTGATCATGATATTTTGAGTGACCCATGATATATGAGTGACCCTGATATATGAGGGAACCCATGTATATGAGGGGCCCCATGATATATGGGGGACTCATGATATATGAGTGCCCCCATGATATATAAAGTGACCATGAATTATGAGTTGACCCATGAATATGAGTGACCCATGATAAAATGAGGCCCCCAATGATATATGATTTCCCCCAGATATATGAGTGCCCTGATATATGATTTGACCCAGGGATATATGAGTAAACCCATATATTTGAGTGACCCAGATATATGAGGGACCCATAATATATGAGTGACCCATTTTATATGAGTGCCCCATGATATATGAGTGGCCCCTTTGATATTTTGAGGACTCATGATATATGAGGGGCCCCCATATTTTAGGGAGTGACCCATGATATTTTGAGGCCCCATGATATATGGGGTGACCCAGGGATATAGAGTGACCCATGATTTATGAGTGACCCATGATATTTTAAAGGGGGACTCATGATTTTTCAGTGACTCATGTATATGAGTGACCCTTGATATATGAGTGCCCCTGATATATGGGACTATGATAATCAGTGATCAGGGATATATGAGTGATCCATGATATATGAGGACTCATGATTATCAGTGACTCTTAAATAGGGGGAGTGACCTTGATATTTTGGAGTGGCCCCATGATAATGGGGGACTCATGAATATCAGTGACTCATGAAAATATGAGTGCCCCAATGATATATAGGATCAGGATATAGGAGTGCCCTTTTAATGATTATGAGTGACCTTGATATATAAAGGGGTTATGATTTATGAGTGACTCATGATATTTTGAGTAAACCCATGATATATCAGTGACTATGATAATGAGTGCCCTAGGGTATATAAATTGACCCATGTTATATGAGTGATTCAGGATATAGGGAGGGGCCCTATGATATATGAGTGACCCATGATATATGAGGCCCTCATGTTTATGAGTGGACCCATGATTTTGGGAGGGGCCCCATAAAATTATGAGTGCCCTTTGATTTTTATGAGTGACTCATGATATATCAGTAAACTCATGATATACCCGTAAATCATGATATATCAGTGACTAAAGAATATCGTGACTCATTTTATATGAGTGACCTATGATATGAGGCCCCCATGATATTTTTGAGTGCCCCTGATATATGGTGCCCCATGTTATATGGTGACTCAGTATATCGTGACTCATGATATATAAATTTAAACATGATATTTTCAGTGATCTGATAAAAGATGCCCTATGATATATGAGTGACCCATGATAATAAAGGGGACCCATGATATTTGGGGGGCCCCTGAAAATTATGGGTGGACTCAGGAAAAATATATCGTGACTCATGAAATATGAGTAAATAAAAGATATATCAGTGATTTCATGTATATGAGGACCTAGATATATGGGGGCCCATGATTATGGTGACCCCTGATATATCAGTGACTCTTGTTTATATGACCCCCCCCCCCCTTTTAAAAATTATATTTTGACCATGTTTATGAGTGCCCCTGAAAATATGAGTGCCCCCATGATATATGGAGTGCCCCCATGATATATGAGTGACCCCATGATATAGGGAGTGACCATGTTATATGGGGAAACCCATGATATATGAGTGCCCAAATGTTAATGGGGTAAACCCATGATATTGAGTAAACCCCATGATATTAAAGGGGCCCCAAATGATATATGGTAAACCCATGATATATGAGTGCCCCATGATATTGGTGACCCAAAATTAGGGATAAAGATAGGGGTGCCCCATGATATAGGAGTGATTAATGATATATGAGTGCCCCATTATATATTTTGCCCCTTGTATTTGAGTGACCCATGATATATGAGGACCCATGATATTGAGTGACTCTGATTATGAGTGCCCCCTGAAAATAGAGTTGACCCATGATATATGGGGGGACCCAGGGTATTTTTGAGTAACCCCTTTGATATTTTGAGTAAATCTTTTGTTATATGGTAAACCCCCAATGATATATGAGTGCCCAGGGATATATGAGTGCCCCATGATATATGAGTAAACCCATGATTTTATGAGTGCCCCAATGTAATATGGGGTGCCCCTTAAAATTTTATGAGTGACCCATGATTATGAGTGCCCCCATGATATATGAGTGACCCATGATATATAAAGTGCCCCATGATTTTAGAGTGCCCCATGATATAGGTGCCCCAGTTTATATGAGTGACCCATGATATATGAGTGACTAAATGTATTATGAGTGACCCTGAAATATGAGTGCCCCCATGATATTGAGTGCCCCATGAATATGATTGCCCCAGTTAATGAGGGGACCCATGATTTTATGAGGGGACCCATGATATATAAAATTTGACTCTTGATTTTATCAGTGACTCATGATATATGAGTGCCCCATTTGATATATGAGTGACCCTTGATATAGGGAGTGAAATGATTTTACCCTTTAAATCTTGAATATGAGTGTTTCCTTGAATTTGGGTGACTCATGATAATCAGTGCTCATGATATTTGATTTGACCTATGATATATGAGTGCCCCATGATATATGAGGGGACTCAGGGATATATCAGTGATTTCATGATATTGGTGCCCCTTTATAATCAGGGCTCATGATATATGAGTGACCTATGTTTAAAATGATTTCCCCCAATGATTTTGAGTGACTCATGATAATAGGGATTTCCTTGATATATGAGTGCCCCAGGGATATTTCAGTGATCATGATATTTTGAGTGCCCTATGATAAGGGGAGTGCCCCAAGATATATGGGGTGATTCATGATATATGAGTGACTCAGGGATATTGAGTGACCCATGATATATGAGTAAACTCATGTTATATGAGGGACCCATGATATATGAGGGGACCTTTGATATATAAAGTGCCCCATGATATATGAGTGACTCATGATATTCAGTGACTATAAATTATAGTGGGACTCATGATATATCAGTGCTCAGGGTTTTTTTATCAGTGACTCATGATATATGAGTGACCAAATGTTTATATGAGTGCCCCAATGATTTATGATTTAAACCCTGATATATGGTGCCCCATGTTATATGATTTGATCATGATATATCAGTGACTCATAAATATATGAGTGACCCCCATGATATTCAGTGACCCCATGATATATGAGTGACCTATGATATATGAGTGCCCCATGATATAGAATGACCCATGTATATGAGTGACCCATGATATATGATGACCCCATGATATATCAGTGACCCATGAATTTTGAGTGACTAGGGTATATCAGTGACTCATGTTTATTGAGTGCCCCTTTGATTTTATGAGTAAACCCATGATTTAGGTTTGCTCATGTTTATATCAGTGACTCTTTGTTATATGGGTTGACCAAAGATATATGATTGACCATGATTTTATGAGGGGACCCATAAATTTATGAGTGACCAATGATATATGAGTGCCCCATGTATAGGGGAGTGCCCCAAAGATTTTGAGGCCCATGTTATAGAGGGGCCCAAATGATATTGGTGACCCAAAAAATATGAGTGCCCAATGATATATGAGGACTAAATGTTTATATCAGTGACTCTGATATATGAGTGCCCCAGGAATATGAGTGACCCCATGTTTTATATGAGTGATCATGATTTTCAGGGGGCCCTCTGATTTTATGAGTGACTCATGAAAATATCATTTTTTATCATGATATAGAGTGACCTATGAATAGGGATTTACCCATGATATATGAGGGGACCCATGATATATGATGGACCCCAGGATTTATGAGGGGACTCTTTATATATCAGTGACTCATGTTTTATGAGGGGGACTCATGATATATCGTGACTCATGATATTTGAGTCCCCTATGATTTTATGAGTGCCCCCTTTGATATATGAGTGACCCATGATATAGAGTGACCCATGATATATGAGGGATCTTTGGATATATCAGTGACCCCATGATAATGAGGGGGCTCATGATATTTTCAGTGACTCATGATTTTTGGGAGTGACCTATGATATATGAGTGCCCCGGGGGATATATGAGTGACTCATGATATATCAGTAAACCCCATGTATTTGAGGGCCCTTTTGTATATGAGTGATTTAAATTGTTTATATGATTTGACCATGATATATGATTGCCCCTTATATATGAGTGACCCAGATATATGAGGGGCCCCATGATATTGAGTGACCAATGATATTGAGTGACCCATGATATATGAGGACCAATGATATAGGGAGGGGATCATGATATACCCAGTGACTCATGATATATGAGTGACCCATGATATATGAGTGACCCATGATATTTTTGAGTGCCCCCATGAATATGAGTGGACCCAGATATATGAGTGCCCCAAATGACATATAAAGTGCCCCATGTTTATATGAGTGACTCAGGGATTTTGAGTGCCCCATGATATAGGGAGTAAATCATGATTTATGGTGACCCATGATTTATAAAGTGACCGGGATATATGAGTGACCATGATATATGAGGGGGACCATGATTTATGAGTGCCCCATAAATATATAGGGGGACCCATGATATTGAGTGATCTTTGATTATGAGTGCCCATTTGATTTTATGAGTGACCCATGTATATAGGACCCTGATTATGAGTGACCCTGATATATGAGTGACCCTTTGATATATGAGTACCTATGATATATGAGTAAACCCAGATTTATGAGGGGCCCATGATATATGAGTGACCATGATTTTATGAGTGACCCATGATAAAATGAGTGACCCATATATATGAGGGGGACCCATGAAATATGATTGACCATGATTTTATGATGCCCCATGATATTTTGGGGTGCCCCTTGATATTGAGGGGCCCTCATGATAAATGATTGACCAGATATAGGGAGGGGCCCCAATGAAAATTTTGAGTGCCCCAAATTTGATATATGGTGACCCATGATATTTTGAGTGCCCAAAATGATATAGGATTTGACCCAGGTATATGGGGGTGACTCAAAAAATTTATTCAGTGACTCATGATATATGGGCCCAGTATATGAGTGACCATGATATAGGGAGTGATCATGATATATCAGTGCTCATAAATATAGGGAGGGGATCCATGATATATGAGTGACTATGAATATTCAGTGTCATGATATATGGTGACCATGTTTATTTGAGTGACCTTTGATATATGGGGGAAATCATGTTTATACCCAGGGGACTCTTGATATATGAGGGGCCCCTTGATATATCATTTGACTCATGTATATGAGGGGACCAAATGATTTTATGATTTGCCCCTGTATATGGGGGCCCCCAATGATATATGAGGGGGCCCCATGATATAGGGATTTGACCATGATAAAATCAGTGATCATGTTTAATGAGTGATCAGGGATATATCAGGACTATGATATATGAGTGCCTTGATATAGAGTGACCCATGATATATGAGTGATCATGTTTAATCAGTGATATGTATATGAGTGACCTAGGGGGAATATATGAGTGACCATGATATAGGGGGGCCCCAATAAAATTATGAGTGCCCCAATGAATTTTGAGTGCCCCATGATATAGGGATTTGGCCCCATGTTTATATGATTTGACCCATAAATTATGAGGGGCCCAAAAGATTTTATGAGTGACCCATGAAATTAAAGGGGAAACCAATATATATGAGTAAATCATGTTTTTCAGTGACTCGATATATGAGTGCCCCAATGATATATGAGTAAACCCATGTTATAGGGATTGACTATGATATTTTCAGTGACTCATGATATATGAGTGACTCATGAAAATATCAGGACTCATGATATATGAGTGACCAAATGATAAAGGGGTGACCCATAAAATATTTTGAGTGACCCTTTTTTTATAGGGGTTGCCCCATGATTTTATATTACTCATGATATATCAGGGGACTAGGGATTTATGAGTGACATGATATATCAGTGACTCATGATATATGAGTGCCTTGATTATGAGGGGCCCCTTTATATTGATTTGCCCCTTTGATTTATGGTCCCCCAAATGATATATGAGGGGATCATGATATATCAGTGATCATGATATATGGGATCATGAAATATCAGTGACTCAGATAATGAGTGACCTATGTATATGAGTGACCCAGAATTTTGAGTGACTCATGATATATCAGTGACCCCAGGGATATTTTGAGGGGGGCCCTATGATATATGAGTGACTCATAAATTATGGGGTGCCCCCATGATATAGGGGCCCCAATGATATTAGAGTGCCCCATGATATATGAGGGGCCCCTTTGATATATGAGTGCCCAATGATATATGAGTGACCCATGATATTTGAGTGCCCAAATTGATATATGAGTGACTCATGTTATATCGTAAATTCATGTTTATATGAGGGGCCCATGATTTTAGAGTGACCCATGATAATAGTGCCCCAGGGATATATGAGTGACCCATAAATATAGGGAGTGCCCCAAATGCAAAAGGGGGTGCCCCATGATATATGGGTGACTCATGAAAATATGATTGACCATGATATATGAGGGACTCATGATATATGAGTGCCCCTTAATATGAGGGGGAACTCTTTATTATGAGTGCCCCCATGATATAGGGAGTGACCCTGATATATGAGTGCCCTGATTTATGAGTGCCCATGTTTAATGGTTTTTTCATGATAAGAGTAAACCCATGATATATGAGTTACCATGAAAATATGAGTGACCCATGGATATGAGGGGACCTGATATATGAGTGCCCCATGATATTTTGATTTCCCTTTTATTATATTGAGGGGCCCCTTGAATAGATTTGCCCCTGTATATGAGTGACCCATGATTTTAGGAGTGACCCATGATATTTGAGTAAACCCAGGGATATATGAGTGCCCCATAAATATATGAGTGCCCCATGTTTAATTTTGAGGGGCCCCAGGAAAATTGAGGGGACCCATGATATAAAAGTAAATTCAGGGTTTTATATGGTGCCCCATGTTTATATGAGTGACCCTGATATTGAGTGACCCATGATTTAGGGGACCCTTTGATATATGAGTGCCCCATGATATATGAGTGCCCCCATGTTATAGAGTGTTTTTTTTATTTATCAGGGGATCAGGGATATATGAGTCCCTTGATTTTATGAGTGCCCATGATATATGGTAAACCCCTGATATTTTCATTTTAAACTCATGATATATGAGTGATCCATGTTTTTTGAGTGACTCATGTTATATCGGGGGGACTCTTTGATAATGGTGACCTATGATATATGAGTGACCCATGATATAGGGAGTGATCATGATATATCAGTGATTTCATGATATATGAGTGACCCTTTGATTACCCAGTAAAACTCATAAATATATGAGTGGACTATGATATAGGGAGTGACCCATGATTTTAGGGAAGGGGACTCATGATATATGAGTGACTCATGATATATGAGTGCCCCCATAAATATATCAGTGATCAGGATATAGGGAGGGACCTATGATATATGAGTGACCCATGAATAGGGAAGGGCCCTGTGATATTGAGTGACTCTTTGAAATATGAGTGACCATGATATATGAGTGACTCATGTTATATGAGTGGACCCAGATATTTTGAGTGCCCCATGATATATGATTTGCCCCTTTGATTTTGGGAGTGACTCATGATAAAATCAGGGGGACTATGATATATGAGTGCCCTATGATATATGAGGGGCCCATGATATATGGTGCCCATGTATTGAGTGACTCATGATATATCAGTGACTAAAGTATATGAGTGCCCCATGTTTTTGAGTGCCCAAATAAATATATGAGTGACCCAGGATATATGAGATGGAACCCCATGTTATATGAGTGACCCATGATAAAATGAGGGGACCTATGATATATGAGTGCCCCTTTGATATATAAAGTGACCCCATGATATATCAGTGACTCATGATATATGATTTGCCCTTTATGATATATGAGTGACCCATGAATATGAGTGCCCCATGATATATGATTTGACCCATGATTATGAGTGCCCCATGATATATGAGTGACTATGTATATCGTGATATGATTAGGAGTGACCTTTTATATATGAGTGCCCCCATGATATATGAGTGACCCATGATATATGAGTGACTCATGTATATCAGGGGACTCATGATATATGGGGGGCCCCATGATATATGGGGTGCCCTCATGATATATCAGTGGACTCAGATATATGATGCCCTTTTTGATTTTAATGAGTAAACCCATGTATTTTGAGTGGACCCTTGATTTTGAGTGACTCATGATATTTGAGTGCCCCCTTTTTATACCCAGTGACCTTTGATATATCGTGATTTCATGATAATGAGTGACCTTTTGATTTTATGAGTAAACCCTGATATACCCAGGGGCCCATGATAAAATCATGCCCCCAATGTTTATATGAGTGATCTGTTTATATCAGTGACTCTGATTAGGGAGTGCCCCTTGATATATGAGTAAACCTATGATATATGAGGGGACTCATATTTTTATGAGGGGACCCCATGTTTATATGAGTAAAATCATGATATATGAGTGACTCATGTATATGAGTGCCCTTTATAAATATATGAGTGACCCATGATATATGATTTGGGACCCATGATTATGAGTGGCTCGTTATATGAGTGATCATGATATATGAGTGACCCATGATATATGAGGGGACTCATGATATAGAGGCCCCATGATATATGAGTGACTCATGTTTATAGGGAGTGACCCTGAATATTAGTGACTAAATGATATATGAGGGGACTCTTGATAAAAATGAGTGACTTTTGATATATGAGTGACCCATGTATATGAGTGATCATAAATATATGAGTGATTTCATGATATTGAGTGACTCATGATATATGAGGACCCTTTATATATGAGTGACTCATGTTTATTTTGAGTGACCCTGATATATGAGTGACCATGATATATGAGGGGACTTTGATATATGAGGGGATCTTTGTTTATGAGTGCCCCCTGAAATATGAGTGACTCATGATATATGATTTGATCATGTTTTTATGAGTGACTTATGATATATGGTTGACTCATGATTTTTGATTTGCCCCATGATTATGGGGGGACTAATGATATAGGGTTGACTCATGAAATAGAGTGACCCAAATATATGAGTAAATCTTTGATATTGAGTGACCCTTGATATATGAGTGATTTAAATGATTATGAGTGCCCCATGATATTTTGAGTAAATCATGATATTTTGAGTGATTCATGTATATGAGTGACTCATGATATTTGAGTGACCCATGATATATGAGTTGACCCCATGAAATATGAGTGATCATGATATATGAGTGACTCATGATAAAATGATTTGCCCCATGATATATGGTGACTATATATTGAGTGACCCATGATATATGAGGGATCATGAAAATTTTGGAGTCACTCATGAATATGAGTGACTCCCCGATATATGAGGGGCCCCATGATATATGATTTGACTCATAAAATTTATGAGTGCTCATGAAATATGAGTGACCCCATGATATATGATGACCCATGATATATGAGTGACTCATAAATTATGAGTGACTCATGATTATGAGTGCTCATGAAAATATGGTGCCCCATGATATAGGGAGTGACCCATGATATATGAGTGACCCATGTATAGGGGGTGACCCTTTGATATAAGAGTGACTCATGATATATGGTGGACTCATGATTTTATGAGGACCCATGATATATGAGTGACTCATGATATATGAGTGACTCATGATATATGAGTGACTCATGATATATGAGTGACCCATGATATATGAGTGACCCATGATATATGAGTGACCCATGATATATGAGTGACCCATGATATATGAGTGACCCATGATATATGAGTGACTCATGATATATGAGTGACTCATGATATATGAGTGACCCATGATATATGAGTGACTCATGATATATGAGTGACTCATGATATATGAGTGACCCATGATACATGAGTGACCCATGATATATGAGTGACCCATGATATATGAGTGACCCATGATATAGCATTCACAATACAAGGGCTGAAACAGATCACAAAATGTGCTAATGTGAATTACGTTAAGGCGACGTTTCGGTCTATGCTGGACCACTGTCAAGTTAAAATAGTTGTTCAGGGAGGATCGAAACGTTCTCACCTTCCTTTTCAAAAAGTATGGGTAATTCTTTTTAGTGTTGCACTGCTTTCTTCCCTTCTTACAAAAGCCACTATATATCTCTCTTCTCTCTCTCTCTCTCTCTCTCTCTCTCTCTCTCTCTCTCTCTCTCCTCTCTCTCTCTCTCTCTCTCTCTCTCTCTCTCTCTCTCTCTCTTCTCTCTCTCTCTCTCTTCTCTCTCTCTCTCTCTCTCTCTCTTCTTTCTCTCTCTCTCTCTCTCTCTCTCTCTCTCTTACACAGGGTTTGACAAGGTTAAGGATCCCTAGCTTTAGGGACAAGCTATTTACAGGTTAAGGATTCCTAACTTTATTGGCAAGCTAAGAGCTGTTACCTACATCAGCTCATTTAAAAGCATTTTTTATTGTTACGAAACATACAAGTAGGGAACAGGATGAAGTTGGAGCCATCTGTGGGCCAGTATTTTCATTTGATCAACTGACTTTATCTCGTTGACATCATAATGCTGTACGAATGTGTTCCATACTCGAGTCATCCTGGGTATGTATGATCTCAAATGGAGTGATGTTCTGGAGAAGGTTACAGAGTGAAGCTGCTGCTTGCTGCCCGTCTTGTGGTACAGAAGTTTGCTTCTCGCTGTCCTCGAAGTAGATCTCTCTCTCTCTCTCTCTCTCTCTCTCTCTCTCTCTCTCTCTCTCTCTCTCTCTCTCTCTCTCTCTCTCTCTCTCTCTCTCTCTCTCTCTCTCTCTCTCTCTCTCCTACCGACAATGGAGTCTTCTGGTCTCAGAAAATCCCACACATAAATTATCATACAAGCGTCGGGTAATGAACGTACAAAAAAGAAGAAAGTTGAGGCAGTAATTCCTGCGCCAGTCCTTCCTCTTTTTTTTCATCATCGAGAATTTTTTTTTTCTAAATGAGGAATATGTATTAGACGGCGGAGGCGAGAGCGGCGGCTCTTACAGGGGGGGAAATGAAAGACAGGAACAGCCTTATGTGGATATTGTCAGAAATGCAGCAGTTTGGAGAGAGATAGAAAGAGAGAGAGGAGAGAGAGAGAGAGAGAGAGAGGAGAGAGAGAGGACAGAGAGAGAGAAAAGGAAGAGAGAGAGAGAGGAGAGAGAGACAGAGAGACAAAGAGAGAGAGACAGAGAGAGAGGTGGTTAACAATCTTGTCTTTGTCTCTGTGTTCATGTCTCTTGTCTGTGTATCGTTGTCACCTGTGTGTTTCCTATACTTTGTGTCAGGGACGGGAAATAATGAATGTATATATTATTATATTATATATATTTTATATATATATATATATGTATTTTATATATATATATATATATATATATATATATATATATGTTGCGTTTACCAAAGATTAACTATTTTTTGGTGACATGCTTGTGTACCTGGAATACTGGAAGTCCTCTTTGATTCTCTCATAGCGACTCAAATCTGACATCACCTGGATTATACCTGTCAAAAGTAATTTAATTAGTGTTAAATAATATATTTTTGAAGCTAGGAGACTCGGTGCCATCTCTCTCTCTCTCTCTCAACTCTATTACAAGAGGTGTATCCCCGAGAGACACTGCCAAGTCTATTGGGATATTCCTGGGAACATCTTGGGGAGATATGTGTGTCCCAACATACATTCTCTTTAAGAGATGCTAGTGAAGGAGAATACTGATAGAAAGATCTTTAGGTGAGAACCCTCGTCCAGTTTTCCTTTACGTTTTGGTAGTTTCAGTATGAACTCACTCGTAATTAGTTGGTTGGAGGCACATCACATCCTAGTGCAACACCCTCCAGCAACACCCTCCTGCAACACCCTCCTGCAACACCCTCCTGCAACACCCTGGCAATAAACCAGGCTTAGCTTGTCGGGCTGAGCCATCCCCGTAAGCCATCCGTTGTCCAGTCATCTGGGAGAACCATCCGGCAGCATTTGCCCCCACAGACCGGGCCGCGGGGGCGTTGACCCCCGAAACTCTCTCCAGGTAAACAAGGAATAGCACCCTTCGTAGCCTGGTGGGACGCCGCTCGGCTGCTGCTTGTCACCCAGAACACGCCGCTCACTGACTCAATAGAGCGCCTGGGACTTGGTGCTTCCCAGGCGCTCTGTTGAGTCAGATCACGCTGCTCACTGACTCAATAGTGCGCCTGGGACATACCCACACGAACCAGCTCTGTTAAATTAACTCCCCCCCCCCCTTGCCCGACCCACCAA
>NC_069445.1:14035069-14055069 GCF_026875155.1 Cherax quadricarinatus
GTAGCAGTAGTAGTAGTAGTAGTAGTAGCAGCAGTAGTAGTAGTAGTAGTAACGTTGTTAACTTAATACGAACAAGATATCATTACTTGCTTCAGTACACAATGCTTTCCTGGACAAGACATTTTTAATTGCAATCTGGACGTGTCACAGTAATAGTCTCAGTAATAAATTACTCTGGAGAATTAGCTGGAGGAGGTGTGTGGAAATCGATGGAAGGAGGGGAAGGGGGTGAATAGGGAGGGGAGACGAGGAAGGGAAGGGAAGTTATAACAGGAAGATATGTGTGAAGGTATAGGTAGAGATGGGTATTTTGGAGTGTGTTGTGGCAGTGGCGAGCAACATTTTTGGGGCCCTAAACCCTGAACTGTTATGGGGGCCCCTTCGCAACCTTTTAATTTTAATTTTAACTAATATTTTGTATTGAATTACATTATATTACATTTGTTATTATTGTTTTTATTTAAAAGACCCATCTCAAACAGTAGACCCAAGAATTTTTAAGCAATATGGACAAAAGCGGATTCTGGGGCCCCTCCAGGATTAGGGGCCCTAGAGCTTAAGTTTCCTTATTTTCGTAGTAGATCCGCCACTGTTTGTGTGAGCTACCCTCTGACACACTCAGATACACATGCTTACCTGAGCTACCCTCTGACACACTCAGATACACATGCTTACCTGAGCTACCCTCTGACACACTCAGATACACATGGCTATCTGAGCTGCCCTCTGATACACTCAGATACACATGCTTACCTGAGCTACCCTCTGACACACTCAGATACACATGCTTACCTGAGCTACCCTCTGACACACTCAGATACACATGGCTACCTGAGCTGCCCTCTGACACACTCAGAGGAGTGTAGTCAGCGATCAGAGGAGTGTAGTCAGCTATCAGAGGAGTGTAGTCAGCTATCAGAGGAGTGTAGTCAGTTAACAAAGGAGTGTAGTCAGCTATCAGAGGAGTGTAGTCAGCGATCAGAGGAGTGTAGTCAGCGATCAAAGGAGTGTAGTCAGCTATCAAAGGAGTGTAGTCAGCTATCAGAGGAGTGTAGTCAGCTATCAGAGGAGTGTAGTCAGCCATCAGAGGAGTGTAGTCAGCGATCAGAGGAGTGTAGTCAGCGATCAGAGGAGTGTAGTCAACGATCTGAGGAGTGTAGTCAGCGATCAGAGGAGTGTAGTCAGCGATCAGAGGAGGTGTAGTCAGCGATCAGAGGAGTGTAGTCAGCGATCAGAGGAGTGTAGTCAGCGATCAGAGGAGTGTAGTCAGCGATCAGAGGAGTGTAGTCAGCAATCAGAGGAGTGTAGTCAGCGATCAGAGGAGTGTAGTCAGCAATCAGGGGAGTGTAGTCAGCGATCAGAGGAGTGTAGTCAACGATCAGAGGAGTGTAGTCAGCGATCAGAGGAGTTTAGTCAGCGATCAGAGGAGGTGTAGTCAGCGATCAGAGGAGTGTAGTAAGCTATCAGAGGAGTGTAGTCAGCGATCAGAGGAGTGTAGTCAGCGATCAGAGGGGTGTAGTAAGCTATCAGAGGAGTGTAGTCAGCGATCAGAGGAGTGTAGTCAACGATCAGAGGAGTGTCGTCAGCGATCAGAGGAGTGTAATAAGCTATCAGAGGAGTGTAGTCAGCGATCAGAGGAGTGTCGTCAGCGATCAGAGGAGTGTAGTCAGCGATCAGAGAATGTCGTAGTCACGATCAGGAGGTGTAGTACAGGATCAGAGGAGTGTAGTCAGCGATCAGAGTAGTGTAGTCAACGATCAGAGGGGTGTAGTAAGCTATCAGAGGAGTGTAGTCAGCGATCAGAGGAGTGTAGTCAGCGATCAGAGGAATGTCGTCAGCGATCAGAGGAGTGTAGTCAGCGATCAGAGGAGTGTAGTCAGCGATCAGAGGAGTGTAGTCAGCGATCAGAGGAATGTCGTCAGCGATCAGAGGAGTGTAGTCAGCGATCAGAGGAGTGTAGTCAGCGATCAGAGGAGTGTAGTAAGCTATCAGAGGAGTGTAGTCAACGATCAGAGGAGTGTAGTAAGCTATCAGAGGAGTGTAGTCAACGATCAGAGGAGTGTCGTCAGCGATCAGAGGAGTGTCGTCAGCGATCAGAGGAGTGTAGTCAACGATCAGAGGAGTGTCGTCAGCGATCAGAGGAGTGTCGTCAGCGATCAGAGGAGTGTAATAAGCTATCAGAGGAGTGTAGTCAACGATCAGAGGGGTGTAGTAAGCTATCAGAGGAGTGTAGTCAACGATCAGAGGAGTGTAGTCAGCGATCAGATGAGTGTAGTCAGTGATCAGATGAGTATAAGTTGTTTTATATATATGAGGTGTTTGTACATTATCGTACGTAAAGTGTTGACACAAGTATCTCTGTCTACTCTTGCTGGTAGACTGGTGTGGCGACCACCACCATCACATAAGTAATTACCTTTATTGTTAATAACTCATAAAGTAACGATTAGTTGAGCACACGACAGTTTAATTCACGCCTCTTCATGGCTCCTCACGAATGAGTTGAGGACAACACAAACAACACTCTCATCTATTTTCCTTGTGTTGCATTGTGTCATTGTCTGAGACACTGGGGCACTGTCACTGTACTGGTACACTGTTAGTGTACCAGTACACTGTCCGTATACTGGTACAATGAAGGGGTCGCACTAAGCATTCAGTGAGTCGTACTAAACATCAGGGGGTCGTACTAAACATTCAAAGGATGGTACTAAACACTCATGGTGTCGTACTGATCACTCAGGAGGTCGTACTACCCATTCAGAGGGTCGTACTAAACACTCAGTAGACAAACAAATTTTCCCTCATAATGCGGCTTTGTAAATTTAATATGAATCTTTTAATTCTTAAGCAAGTACGCATTAGTGCGCTCGAAAAACTCGGAGTTTTTTATACGTTAGTATACACATACAATTAGCAAACAGAAATTATACTTCATTTATTATATATATATATATATATATAAATATAATATTATATATATTATATATATATTATATTAGATATATATTATATATATATATATATATATATATATTTATATATTATATATTATATATTATATATATATATATATTATATATATTTTTATATATATATATATATGTATGTATGTATATGTGCGTGTATAGAGACCCATCCCTTCACTGGACGTCACTAAGATTATTCTCTTCTGGCATCTCGAGAGATTTGTCGTACCTCTTCTTAAAGCTATGTATGGATCCTGCCTCTACCACTCCAGTGTCCAGGTCGTTCTATTTCCTAACCACTCTAAAACTTAAAAAAATACTTCCTAACATCCTTGTAACTCCGGATGTGTTTTCAACTTCCTACTGTGTTCTCGTCTTCTCGTTTCTCGTGGGTTGAACACTCTGTACAAGTCCACACTATCAGTATTTTGTATGTTGTTATCATGTCACCAACTACTCCGTTACGGAAAACTGGAGGAGATAATAACTAGAACAGAGTGTACTACAGACTCTGGCCATACAATAGAGCGGAAAAATAATGTAAGGGACCTGGGAGTAGTAATGTCTGAGGATCTCACTTTCAAGGATCACAACAGTGCCACGATCGCACGTGCAAAGAAAATGATAGGATGGATAATGAGAACTTTCAAAACGAGTGTTGCCAGGCCAATGATGATCCTTTTCAAATCACTTGTTCTCACTAGGCTGGAATACTGCTGTACATTAACATCTCCATTCAAAGCAGGTGAAATCGCAGATCTAGAGAGTGTACAGAGATCCTTTACTGCACGTATAAGTTCTGTCAAACACCTAAACTACTGGGAACTCTTGGAAGCACTTGACTTGTACTCGTTGGAACACAGAAATCACTCCCTACGAAAGTAAAAGACTGGGCAGGCGATGCAAAATGCCCTCAATAAAAAGTAGGGGCGCCATTGGTACACTAAGCGAAAACACCATAAGTGTCCGGGGCCCAAGACTGTTCAACAGCCTCCCATCAAGCATTAGGGGAATTGCCAATAAACCCCTGGCTGCCTTCAAGAGAGAGCTGGACAGATACCTAAAGTCAGTGCCGGATCAGCCGGGCTGTGGCTCGTACGTTGGACTGCGTGCGGCCAGCAGTAACAGCCTAGTTGATCAGGCCCTGATCCATCGGGAGGCCTGGTCATGGACCGGGCCGCAGGGGCGTTGATCCTCGGAATAACATCCAGGTAACTTCTTTCTTGCAGTGTCATCAGGTTGGGTTGCCGTAACCTCTCCTCATAGGACATAATTCTTATATCTGGGATTAGTATCGTTCAAAATCTCTGCACTTTTTCTAATTTCTTGACATATCATGAGTGGGTTCCAGGTGTGTGTGTATATGTGCTCACCTATTTCCGGCTGCAGGGGTTGAGTCGTAGCACCTGTGTATGTGTGTGTGTGTATGTGTGTGTGTGTGTGTGTGTGTGTGTGTGTGTGTGTGTGTGTGTGTGTGTGTGTGTGTGTGTGTGTGTGTGTGTATGTGAAATTTTTCATTTAGCTTGTCGAATACACCATATTTACCTCAAGAGTGAAGGCGCCATCGTCAAGCTGGTCCGCAGTAACAGCTTCTTGAAGGCCATGAAAGGCCATGAAAGGCCATGAAAGGCCATGAAAGGCCAGTCATACTCGAGCCTTTTCCTCCTGCTTCCCTCAGAAGTGGCAGATAAAGGCTATGCGGTGAGGCTTTTGAGAGGCAGCTGCAGCATCGCTGCCTCGTTAGCGCTGCCTCTGGTAATGGTAACCAAGGTGATTGAAGTATTTTTTTTTCTTTTGTTGTGTTAAGGTGTCGAAGACCCGTCTGAGTCCACTGTTTATATTTCGAAATTTTTTCACTCCGTTTTTTCTGCACACGAGTGCAAGAAATAATATATATTATATATATATATATATATATATATATATATATATATATATTATATATATATATATATATATATATATATATATATATATATATAATATATATATATATATATATATATATATATATATATATATATATATTCTTCCTTTCTTCTTATTCCATTAGTGTACTCTTCTTTATTCTTCTTTCCTTCCTTCCTTCTCTCCCTCACTGATGTTCGCCATCCACGTCTTCCCTCTCTCTTCCTCCCTCACAGCTTATGGTTGTATCAGCAAGGTGCTGGAGATCAATGCAGGTCTTACCTCATCAGTAAGACACTCATACTCCTCTTAATCCTCCTCCTCCTCCTCCTCCTCCTCCTCCTCCTCCTCCTCCTCCTCCTCCTCCTCCTCCTCCTCCTCCTCCTCCTCCTCCTCCTCCTCCTCAGCTTGTGTCAGGACTCGCAAAATAATATCAATAAAATTATCTATATACTTAAAGTTCCATGATACTTAACAAGATATAGGAAAAAATTGTATTGAACTACCGTGTGTCACTACTGTGGGTGCCACCACCACCATGTGTCACTACTGTGGGTGCCACCACCACCGTGTGTCACTACTGTGGGTGCCACCACCACCATGTGTCACTACTGTGGGTGCCACCACCACCGTGTGTCACTACTGTGGGTGCCACCACCACCATGTGTCACTACTGTGGGTGCCACCACCACCATGTGTCACTACTGTGGGTGCCACCACCACATGTGTCACTACTGTGGGTGCCACCACCACCGTGTGTCACTACTGTGGTGCCACCACCACCATGTGTCACTACTGTGGGTGCCACCACCACCATGTGTCACTACTGTGGGTGCCACCACCACCATGTGTCACTACTGTGGGTGCCACCACCATGTGTCACTACTGTGGGTGCCACCACCACCATGTGTCACTACTGTGGGTGCCACCACCACCATGTGTCACTACTGTGGGTGCCACCACCACCATGTGTCACTACTGTGGGTGCCACCACCACCATGTGTCACTACTGTGGGTGCCACCACCACCATGTGTCACTACTGTGGGTGCCACCACCACCATGTGTCACTACTGTGGGTGCCACCACCAACATGTGTCACTACTGTGGGTGCCACCACCACCATGTGTCACTACTGTGGGTGCCACCACCACCATGTGTCACTACTGTGGTGCCACCACCACCATGTGTCACTACTGTGTGTGCCACCACCACACATGGGTCACTACTGTGGGTGCCACCACCACCATGTGTCACTACTGTGGGTGCCACCACCACCATGTGTCACTACTGTGGTGCCACCACCACCATGTGTCACTACTGTGGGTGTCACCCACCACCATGGGTCACTACTGTGGGTGCCACCACCACCTTGTGTCACTACTGTGAGTGCCACCACCACCATGTGTCACTACTGTGGGTGCCACCACCACCATGTGTCACTACTGTGGGTGCCACCACCACCATGTGTCACTACTGTGGGTGCCACCACCACCATGTGTCACTACTGTGGGTGCCACCACCACCATGTGTCACTACTGTGGGTGCCCCACCACATGTGTCACTACTGTGGGTGCCACCACCACCATGTGTCACTACTGTGGGTGCCACCACCACCATGTGTCACTACTGTGGGTGCCACCACCACCATGTGTCACTACTGTGTGTGCCACCACCACCATGGGTCACTACTGTGGGTGCCACCACCACCATGTGTCACTACTGTGGGTGCCACCACCACCATGTGTCACTACTGTGGATGCCACCACCACCATGTGTCACTACTGTGGGTGTCACCACCACCATGGGTCACTACTGTGGGTGCCACCACCACCATGTGTCACTACTGTGAGTGCCACCACCACCATGTGTCACTACTGTGGGTGCCACCACCACCATGTGTCACTACTGTGGGTGCCACCACCACCATGTGTCACTACTGTGGGTGCCACCACCACCATGTGTCACTACTGTGGGTGCCACCACCACCATGTGTCACTACTGTGGGTGCCGCCACCACCATCATGGGCCACTACTGTGGGTGCCACCACCACCATGGGTCACTACTGTGAGTGCCACCACCACCATGTGTCACTACTGTGGGTGCCACCACCACCATGTGTCACTACTGTGGATGCCACCACCACCATGTGTCACTCCTGTGGGTGCCTCCACCACCATGTGTCACTACTGTGGGTGCCACCACCACCATGTGTCACTACTGTGGGTGCCACCACCACCATGTGTCACTACTGTGGATGCCACCACCACCATGTGTCACTCCTGTGGGTGCCACCACCACCATGGGCCACTACTGTGGGTGCCACCACCACCATGTGTCACTACTGTGGGTGCCACCACCACAATGGGTCACTACTGTAGATACACATGCTGCTCCCCATGATACTATCTTGAAGGTAAGATGCTGCGCCCCCTGATACTATCTTGAAGGTAAGATACTGTTCCCCCTGATACTATCTTGAAGGTAAGATACTGTTCCCCCTGATACTATCTTGAATGTAAGCTACTGCGCCCCCTGATACTATCTTGAAGGTAAGATGCTGTTCCCCCTGATGCTATCTTGAAGGTAAGATACTGTTCCCCCTGATACTATCTTGAAGGTAGGCTACTGCGCCCCCTGATACTATCTTGAAGGTAATATGCTGTTCCCCCTGATACTATCTTGAAGGTAAGCTACTGCGCCCCCTGATACTATCTTGAAGGCAAGATGCTGTTTCCCCCTGATACTATCTTAAAGGGTATAAGATGCTGTTCCCCCTGATACTATCTTGAAGGTAAGCTACTGCGCCCCCTGATACTATCTTGAAGGCAAGATGCTGTTCCCCCTGATACTATCTTGAGGGTAAGATGCTGTTCCCCCTGATACTATCTTGAAGGTAAGATGCCGCCCCACTTTATCAGACCGAGAGATCAACTGGCGTACTGGTAACTGGTAACTGAGGCTCCCAGGAATTAAGAGTGACTGGAGCGTTAGAGTGGATGGTTGAGTGTCACTGACGCCTTATTACTCGTCTCATACAGTCACTACCACAAAGTTCCGTGAACTTATAAGAGCATATGAAGGAAGAAGTACTGCAGCAGGTCTACTGGCCCATGCTAGGTAGGTCAAAGTCACCTACTGGCCCCTGCTAGGCAGGTCCAATCACCTCTTGGCCTAAGTTAGTCAGGTCCAAGCCACCTACTGGCCTAAGCTAGTCAGGTCCAAACCACCTACTGGCCTAAGCTAGTCAGGTACAAGTTACCTACTGGCCTAAGCTAGTCAGAGCCAAGTCACATCCACTTAAGAAGGAAGGAGCACTATATGGGACCTACTGGACCAATCCAAGCCAAGCAGTCTGCTGTGATGAGAGCAACGGAGACGTGTTAAGCTGACCATGAATAATGAATGATGTATAATGAATGGTGTATAATGAGTGATGAAAAAAATGAATCGCGTATGATGAATAACAGAAGATGAATAGACAGTAATGAATGATGCAACACGTCACAGAACCTCGGGTGATAAGTGTCCATCTCTTCTAATTTATGTAATTTTATGATCGCCCTTTCAAGCACAACTTAAAGTGACTTTTGGCAACTTTACTTCTTAATTTTTTTTTATTATTGGTTTATTATTGTTTACCTCTCCTTGTGTCTCCGGTTTTATGTTAGATGGTGTTTGTGTCCCTCTGGTCTTGAGACTCTCACACGTACATCTCTTAGTCTCCCTTTACACATTAATCTCCTCATCTCCCATCTCGTTAAACCTCCTCCCATACCATCGCCATCGCAGTGCTATCGTATTATCCCAAGCCTTCTCATCCTTCCCTTGTTTGTCTGTTCTAGTGACGCTCATTGCTGTCGAAGTGGTTCCTTCCGTCCTCCCTTCCTCTCTCCCTGCCTCTGTTAATCCCTGCCTCTCTCTCCTCCCCTGCCTTTCTCCGTGCCTATCTTCTTGCATCTCTGCAATATATTCTAACACACACACACACACACACACACACACACACACAGACACACACACACACACACACACACACACACACACACACACACACACACACACACACACACACACACACACACACACACACACACACACATACACACATATATACACACACACATTGTGACACATGTATACAGCTCTTTCTTCAGCTGTTCAGCAGTGGACCCATTGATCTGGCGGTCGCAATCTAACTTCCAGCCAGAGTTTGATTGATCTTTGATATTCGATTATTATAAGATTAATGCCATTACTGGCGACGTTGGGAGCTGAGGTGGTGATGTGGGTGGCGTCGGTGGAGCTGAGGTGGTGCTGTGCGTAGCGTCGGTGGTGCTGTGGGTAGCGTCGGTGGTGTTATGGGGGGTGTCGGAGGGGGTGCGTTCATTCTGGCACCATCAACAAAAACACCACCACCACAACCCATTCCTATCCAACCATACTAGAATCTCACCACTCTACTATCCTCAGTAGATGCTAATTAACTAAGTGATATATGGCACACTATACACTGTCATGAGGTAGATCACAGGAGTTGATCCAGATAGAGCGACACACTAAGTAATATAAAAATATCAAGCACTCTCGCCTGTGTTTATGCAACCACTGCCGCAATTTGTGTGAGGAACGTGTGTAAAATAAAGACTGGTGTATGCGAGTCTAGGCGTAAAGCGAGGACTGTGGTACACGTCTATTTGTAAAGCGAACTATGTAGTGTACAAGCCTGGTCGTAAAGCTAACTCTGTGGTGCACAAGCCTGGTCGGAAAGCGAACTCTGTGGTGCACAAGCCTGGTCGTAAAGCGAACTCTGTGGTGCACAAGCCTGGTCGTAAAGCGAGGACTGTGGTACAAGAAATCTGGCCGCAAAAAAACCGGTTATTCACGATTTTTGTAGCAAAACGAAGCCAGATGATCAGTTCGTAAAGCAATGTTGCAGCGTCAAGGTTAGGTCAGGTTATGTAAGAATCGTCAGGAAACAGGACAAGTGTTTCCTGACGGGTTCTTAGTCACATGATGAGCTGCCGCTGGAACTTTTGGTCATCTGACCGAAGCCTTCCGTAGGTCGTTCAGGTATGAAACACGTTGGAGGAAGAGAGTTTACATTGTTCCTCTAAAGATCACTACTGGTCGCTCTAGAGAAATATCTCTAATGGTTGCAATCACAACCATATTTTAAAAAAGAGTAGAGAGGTAAGCCAGTGGAAGGCCTCGGTCAGATGACCAAAAGCTCGCTGCGGGCATCATATGACCCGGTCAGAAACAACTTGTCCTTTTCTGAATACCTAAACCTAACTTACCAACCTAACCTAACCTAACCTAACCTAACCTACACAACCAGACCTACGAAATGCCACCTAAGCTGCTCAGGTCTGAAAACCTAGGAAAACCAATTTTCCTACCTAATACACCTAACTGCTACTAACCAAACCTAACCTAGATGTTCAATATAAACCTAATTAACAACTAACGTAAGACCTAACCAGATAACCTACGCAACCTAAAAACAGCTAACCTAACCATATATAACCAACTACAACAGAACCTGAATCCTACCAAGACCAAACCTAACCTAACTCTACTAACCTAAGCCTAACCTAACCTAACCTAACCTAACCTAACCAACCTAACCTAACTAACTACCTAACCTAACCTAACATACCTAACCTAACCTAACCTAACCTAACCTAACTTTACCTAACCTAACCTAACCTAACCTAACCTAACCTAACAACCTAACCTAACCTAACCTAACCTAACCTAACCTAACCTAACCTAACTAACCTAACCTAACCTACCTAACAACCTAACCCTACAACCTAACCTAACCTAACCTAACCTAACCCAACCTAACCTAACCTAACCTAACCTAACCTAACCTAACCTAACCTAACCTAACCTAACCTAACCTAACCTAACCTAACCTAACATAACCTAACCTAACCTAACCTAACCTAACCTAACCTAACCTAACCTAACCTAACCTAACCTACCTAACCTAACCTAACCTAACCTAACCTAACAACCTAACCTAACCTAACCTAACCTAACCTAACCTAACCTAACCTAACCAAACTAACCTAACCTAACCTAACACCTAACCTAACCTAACCTAACCTAACCTAACCTAACTAACCTTAACCTAACCTAACCTAACCTAACCTAACCTAACCTAACCTAACCTAACCTAACATAACCTAACCTAACCTAACCTAACCTAACATAACCTAACCTAACCTAGCCTAACCTAACCTAGAGAAACAGAACTAAATGCATCTAGCGGTGTCAGAATTTGGGAAACAAATCAGCATTATTTTATATAGTTCTTGAGTGATTCTTGTGAGAGTGTTGAGGCGGTGTAGAGACGGAGTGGCGCTGTCACACCACTAAATAATTGACAACACAATCACTAAATCCGGAAACGTTGTTAGTGGTTTGTTGGTCGCGGTAAATGACATAGTGAGTTGACATGCTTAAGCAGTGTTTACTGGTGAGTTGCCTTATTCGGCAAGAAGAGCGTTGCTATTTAAGCCAATATATATATATATATATATATATATATATATATATAATATATATATATATATATATATATATATATATATATATATATATAATATATATATATATATATATATATATATATATATATATATATATATATATATATATATATATATATATATATATATATATACACCTCTCGGTGTATATGCTTTGAGAGGTAGAGGTATATATACGAGAGGGAGACATACGGGTCTCTGTATATATGTACGATGGGAGATATACACCTCTCTGTATATATATACACTAAGAGATATGCATCTCTGGGTATATATATCCTGAGGGAAGAAGAAGAAACCTAAGAAAAAACCTAAGATATTGTGATGCAGTTCAGATGGGCTTGTGAGGTCTCTAGGGAGACCTAATTATATGGTCACACCTGCCTTAGCAAATGTCGGGTAGTCACGCCCACGTCTGAGGTCTTTTGTTCTTAACGGCGTCAGACCTCGGCGTCAGGTCGTAACACGTGGTACATACCCCATTGGGGAGGGGGTACTTTGACTACGATATAAGCCCAGGGAACAGCGGAGCAAAGAGGTTGTTGGTGACAGGTCCGGGGAGCGAGAGCTCTGGACAGCCGCGTGTGTAGTGGACCACGCATTGGGAATCTCGGGTCAGCTGGTCAGTGAATTAAGAGTGAGTACTAGTCCGTGTTACTGATAACATCTACCCTTCCCCCTGGTAATAAGTCTCATAGGTACATTGTTATATTGTGTAAATTTCCATCAGGATATGTTGTATTCTAGCCCTTTTATGTTATTAAGTAAACTATAGCCATAGTTGCAATTTTTATTTGTACCTTCATATGCTATTCCCTATTCTGTTAAGCACTGGGATACACAGGAGACGTGCTCACTCGCTGGGATACCTCAGGTAGAGTGGGTAGAGGTCACAATATGGGTCACAGAGTTGGGAAGTAGGTTCCCTAAATGTCGCAGGTACATAATTAAACCAGTCTCCCTCATGCTTGACGCAACACATAATTTGTCTATTCCGATAGATTTCTAAAATACGTCTATCGGAGATAATGTACAATATGTCTAAAAGACAATCTAAAATAAGTACGTCTAAAAAGAAATGGTCTAAAATACGTTTAAAAGAGATAATTTAAAATGCGTCTAAAAGAGATCATCTAAAATACATCTAAAAGAAATAATCTAAATCACGTCTAAAAGCGATAATGTCTAAAAAGAGTTGGTCTAAAACACGTCTAAAAGAGATAATTTAAAATGCGTCTAAAGGAGACAATACAAATATGTCTATTAACTCATTTTTGGGGCCTATTAATCTTTGTAGGGACATTTTAATCCTTTTTCAGCTTATTAACCATTTTTTTTGCAGCCTATTGGGGCTATTAACATTTTTGGGGGCCTATTAACCACAGAGCGAAATGTTGCTCGAATTAAATGATGACCTTCAACACAGTAACCATGATTTTCAAAGGGGTGAAGAGGTAAGCCAGCGGAAGGCCTCGGTCAGATGACCATAAGCTCCAGTTTTCCTTTTGGGTGTGTTACGTCATTCGAATTCACTAAATCAGTTTTCAATTGAATTACAAATTCCATATGCATAAGCGGCAGCAATTTAAAATCAATGATAGTCAAGGGGCGTGCAAAAATATATGTATAGATGGCGCCACACTGTAAAATCTTCTTAGTGGTAATCGGAAAGCAGAGACGACAAGAGTACTCACCTAGTTGTACTCACCTAGTTGTACTCACCTAGTTGTACTCACCTAGTTGTACTCGCCTAGTTGTACTCACCTAGTTCTATTCATCTAACTGAGGTTGCGGGGGTCGAGTCCGAGCTCCTGGCCCCGCCTCTTTACTGGTCGCTACTAGGTCACTCTCCCTGAACCGTGAGCTTTATCATACCTCTGCTTAAAGCTATGTATGGATTCTGCCTCCACTACATCGCTTCCCAAACTATTCCACTTCCTGACTACTCTGTGGCTGAAGAAATACTTCCTAACATCCCTGTGATTCATCTGTGTCTTCATCTTCCAACTGTGTCCCCGTGTTGCTGTGTCCAGTCTCTGGAACATCCTTTCTTTGTCCACCTTGTCAATTCCTCTCAGTATTTTGTATGTCGTTATCATGTCCCCCCTATCTCTCCTGCCCTCCAGTGTCGTCAGGTTGATTTCCCTTAACCTCTCCTCGTAGGACATACCTCTTACCTCTGGGACTAGTCTTGTTGCAAACCTTTTGTGTGTGTGTGTGTGTGTGTGTGTGTGTGTGTGTGTGTGTGTGTGTGTGTGTGTGTGTGTGTGTGTGTGTGTGTGTGTGTGTGTGTGTGTGTGAGTTAACATATATCATTAACCAAAGCGATCATTCTATTTCTCTCTTTCATTTTTTCCGCCTATAAGATGGCAACAACGAACGTAAATTACAAGACAGACACAGAAATTAGCAAGACATAGAAGGAGAGGCTCATGGAAGAATGATGGATAAAAAAAAATCATACGTATTAACAATTTGTGAATTAGACAGAGATAGTTGGTGATAATGCAGGCTGGCTGCGACAGGCTGCTATTGATCCTCCGCTGTGAGAGCTGCATCAGGCCAGAAATTTAATCATTTGTGTCTCTACCAGCTCCTGTTCCAGCTTCCACGGCGATTTTTTTTCTCGGGGGACGGGGGAGGGATGAGGGGGGAAAGGGGAGGGAGGGGTAGTTAGCGGCTGCTGAGGGACGAGTACCTTGGTATGCCTGACTTCATAAATGCTTCGTATATACATTCTCTTGGAGTGTCAGCACTGAAGGTAGCGGTGTATATACACTGCCCTGCCTCCCTCTCATCAGCATGATGTGTGTATATTCACTTGAAGTGTATGCACTGAAGGCAGCATCGTATATACAAATCGAATGGCGTATATATCATCATGTATGGAGTTTAATACATATGTTAGGGAATTTAATATTTTTGACAAGTATATAGGTAACAAGCAGCCGTTACTGACCCTCTCGTAGTCTAATAACAATGGAAAGTGAGTCGCAAAATTCCAGATCAATGCGTAAGCCACTGGGCCAGCTGGCAACAATATAATTCATCCCACAAGCTATATACCTATACACTCGCTATGGATTCAAATTTCACCCGTTCCGTGGTTTGTTTACGATCGTGTAATTAAGATTTCGTGAGTCGTAATAAACCTTACTAATACCCACTTCCTGAAAAAGACAGCAGCGTAATAAAATCATTCACATTTGGTTCTCTAAAACCGAACGATATAAATCTTAGTTGAAAATCAAATTTTGATTATGGATTTGGCAGCAGCTTGGTGGCGGACTTACATGTAATCAGCCTCGCTAATTATGTCTCTCTTTCTCGTAAATTGAGTCTGGAGACCGGAAAATCGGTCTCCAAAGTCTAAGGCACAGTGGTGGTGCATGAGGGAGGATGGGGAGAAGAGATACTCTGGAACACACACAAGTGTCCGGGGCCCAAGACTGTTCAACAGCCTCCCACCAGCCATAAGGGGTATTACTAATAGGCCCTGGTTGTCTTCAAGAGGGAGTCGGACAGATGCCTGAAGTCAGTGCTGGAATCATCCGGGCTGTTGTTCGTACGTTGGACTACGTGCGGCCAGCAGCAACAGCCTCGTTGATCAGGCCCTGATCCACCAGAAGGTCTATTCATGGACCGGGCGCGGGGGTGTTGATTCCCGGAATACCCTCCAGGTAGACTCCAGGTATGTTAAGTGATGTGTCTTCCGCCGTAATTTTGGGTGGTTGTGTGGGGGGTTGTGGTTGTGGTGGTGGTGTGGTGGTGGTAGTGGTGGTGGTAGTGGTGGTGGTAGTGGTGGTGTTGGTGCTTGTTTTCACGGAGTTAGTGGTAGTGTTGTTGGAGGCAGTATGTTAGAGAAGGTAGTAAGTCAGGGGAGATAGTAAGTCAGGGGAGATAGTAAGTCAGGGAGATAGTAAGTCAGGGAAATAGTAAGTCAGGGGAGATAGTAAGTCAGGGGAGATAGTAAGTCAGGGGAGTATAGTAAGTCAGCAGGGAGATAGTAAGTCAGGGGAGATAGTAAGTCAGGGGAGATAGTAAGTCAGGGGAGATAGTAAGTCAGGGAAGATAGTAAGTCAGGGGAGATAGTAAGTCAGGGAAGATAGTAAGTAAGGGAAGATAGTAAGTCAGGGGAGATAGTAAGTCAGGGGAGATAGTAAGTCAGGGAAGATAGTAAGTCAGGGAAGATAGTAAGTCAGGGGAGATAGTAAGCCAGGGGAGATAGTAAGTCAGGGGAGATAGTAAAGTCAGGGGAGATAGTAAGTCAGGGAGATAGTAAGTCAGGGAAGATAGTAAGTAAGGGAAGATAGTAAGTCAGGGGAGATAGTAAGTCAGGGAGATAGTAAGTCAGGGAATAGTAAGTCAGGGAAGATAGTAAGTCAAGGAAGATAGTAAGTCAGGGAAGATAGTAAGTCAGGGAAGATAGTAAGTCAGGGAAGATAGTAAGTCAGGGGAGATAGTAAGTCAGGGGAGATAGTAAGTCAGGGGAGATAGTAAGTCAGGGGAGATAGTAAGTCAGGGGAGATAGTAAGTCAGGGAAGATAGTAAGTCAGGGAAGATAGTAAGTCAGGGGAGATAGTAAGTCAGGGGAGATAGTAAGTCAGGGGAGATAGTAAGTCAGGGGAGATAGTAAGTCAAGGGAGATAGTAAGTCAGGAAAGATAGTAAGTCAGGGGAGGTAGTAAGCACCATGGATCAGGGCATCGGCAGGGCATCAAAGTAGGCAGGGGCACTCTGTCAGGGCAAGCAGGGGTAACCCAGGGCATCAGGGAGGTAAACACACTCTTCCAGGCCAGTATGGGTGGCAGGAACAGCCCAGGGTTGGCAGGGGCAGCCCAGGGCAGCCCAGGGCAGCCCAGGGAAGGCAGCAGACAATCACTGAGGGGCAGCCACACCAGCCGCATATAAATCGCATCAGACTGTCAATATATCAGTGAGGATGAATGGTGGAACTAACAGTCAATTATGGTGTGAAAATGAGCGCCTGTCTGGCACTGTCGAGGAGGAGGAGGAGGAGGAGAAGCAGGAGGAGGAGGAGGAGAAGCAGGAGGAGCAGAAGGAGAAGCAGGAGGAGGAGGAGGAGGAGGAGGAGAAGGTGAAAGAGGTGTTCTTTACCAACACAGGTGTTCTTAATTAACACAGGTGTCCTGGAAGATGGGGCGAAAAAAGTAATTCATTACTTATATGGGATTACTTAAGCAGTGGATCAGAGAGAGGGAGAGAAAGGGAGAAAACTATGAAGGGAGGAGAGGGAGGGAGGTAAGAAAAAACTGAGGGATGGAGGAGGAGAGGAACAGAGAGAAGATTGAATAAAAAAGAGAGAAATAAGAACAAGGGAGATGGAGTGGAAAGGGAAGCATGAAGGAAATAAAGAAAGGAAGAGGGAAGGGAAACTCAAATGGAATGGCTGATAAAATTTGAGAGAGAGAGAGAGAGAGATAAGTAAAGAGGAAGGATTAATGAGGGAATAAGAGGAAGAAAGCAAAATAGAGAGAGGAAAGGGGGGGTAGGAAAAACAGAGGGAGAAAAAAGGAAGGGAGCGAAGGAAAAGAAGGAAGAGAGAGAGTGAGAGAGAGAGAGATGAGGAAAAAGTTTAGACTGAGAGCCGAGGAAAAAAAAGAAGGGATAAAAAATAAACAATAATAAAGGGGAGAGGAGTAATTTTTAACACAGCGCGAGTCATTGCAGCGAGTCATTGCAGCGAGTCATTGCAGCGAGTCATTGCAGCGAGTCATTGCAGCGAGTCATTGCAGCGAGTCATTGCAGCGAGTCATTCCAGCGAATCATTGCAGCGAGTCATTGCAGCGAGTCATTGCAGCGAGTCATTGCAGCGAGTCATTGCAGCGAGTCATTCCAGCGAGTCATTCCAGTGAGTCATTCCAGCAAGTCATTCCAGCGAGTCATTCCAGCGAGTCATTCCAGCGAGTCATTCCAGTGAGTCATTCCAGTGACTCATTCCAGTCAATCATTCCAGCGCACCAGAGACACTTTCGTATCAAAATCTCATTGTTCAGCCGAAGTTCATCTGGAGGTTAGACTGAGGTGAACCTTGTTCCACCTCTCCCACCTTCTCCTCTTCCACCTCTCCCACCTTCTCCTCTTCCACCTCCTCCACCTCCCCCACCGTCTCCTCCCCCACCATCTCGTCCACTTCACCTTCACTCCATCAATCAAGGAACAAGGTTCAAGGATCATCCAGGCTCCTACACCTCCGCGTCACCCACTACTGTATCAATTTCCCCTCTCACCTCCTCGGGATTATTACAATCACTTTAGGGAGGTCGGAGGCGCTGAGGTGTCTATAAGATCTTGTAGCAAACTGTACAAGACGTTGTTACTGTACTCAGAGTATATCTACATCTCTGACCAATATTATCTGGACTATATTATCTATGTCCAGTATTTTATATGTGAGTTATTCCTGCCTGTTTCTTGACGTGTTATTGTTATTGTTATTATTATTATTATTATTATTATTATTATTATTATTATTATTATTATTATTATTATTGCTGTTATTGTTATTATTATTATTAATGTTGTTATTATTATATGGGAGTATGAGGGAGCGCTAAACCCGTAGGGGGATCATACAGCTCCTGGGAATTGATAGGGAGGAAGGGGATATAAATATAATCACTCAGGTCCTATTCAAGAAACTTGAGCGGTGGTTCAATTCTTCAGATCAAGAGCCCCCCTCCCTATCACCCCAGCATCAAGGAACCGTCCTTGATGGGGTGGGTACACCTTCATAGCTTTCACGGCCGGCCGCTGGCCGCATATTGGTCCCTAGCTGAATGGAACGATGTATCGATTTGATCGTAAATGAAGAGAAGGTGGTAAGACCCCTGTTGGGGTGATCGTCGAGGTGGAAACAAGGGGAAAGAATGATTTTGTGGAGAGGGTATGTTAGTGTGTCCCGTAGCTCGATGGTCAGAGCACTCAGCTCACACACTGAAGTCCGGGGGCTGAGCCCCGGTACGGGTGGAATCATTAGGATGTGTTTCCATAAGGCACCTGCTGTCCATGTTCACCTAGCAGTAAAATAAGTGCCTGGGTGTTAGTCGACTGGTGTGGGTCGCATCCTGGGACAAAACTGACCCAATTTGCTCGAAATGCTTTGTATACCTTGTACATGTACTTGTAGAAATAGACATTATTATTATTATTATTATTATTATTATTATTATTATTATTATATTATTATTATTATTATTATTGTAAGGAGTAGGGAAGGTGGTCAGTACTCATCTCTGCCAAGTTGTAAGTGTAATTACCATAATTATATCTTACATAACAACATATGTATATATTACCTAGTATAACCTCCCAACCAAAAAGTCTAATTGATTTATTACTAGATAACATAGATAAGATGGAAAGGTAAAAGCAAGAAATTTACGATAATATACGACACACATCTCATTTTTTTTTCTTTTTTTTTTTTTTTGGTTGTTGTTGTTTTGGTTGGGGGGACTGAAAATAAGATAGAATACACCAACCAATAAACGGTAGGCCATAACAGGTAAAAATAACAGATTTGAGATTAGCTGGTTAATGGGGTTTTAAACCTATCGACTGCTCGATGATCATTAAAGTTGCGAATAGCGTATTCAACCACGGTACGGGTGGGGATTGAACTCGCGGTAAGTGAGTCGTGAAACTCCAAGGCCAGCGCGTAGGCCACCTGGCTACAATCAATCCCTTACCCTTACCGTAGTTTGTTTGTAATCGTGTAATCACGATTTCGTGAGTCAACCTATTCAGCACTGGTCAAGAATATTTTAATTTCTTAATTAGGGACATGTATATGTATATATATATATATATATATATATATATATATATAATATATATATATATATATATATATATATATATATATATATATAATGCTTGTCAGGACAAGAGTTTCTTGACACGAGTCTTTATGATGACCCTGCAAGAGACATACAACTCTCGGTGTATATATACACAGTCTTAGCTTGTAGATTAGCCGGTATAATGGCCCGGCCCGGACCTTTTCCAAGAGGTGGCCCGGCCTTGGCTTCCTGTCCTGAGAGTGTCTCAGACCAATGTCTGCCATAGGAGGTACAAGTACCTTGTCTTCTGGGACCAGCTGTCCTCAGGCCTAGCCCCAGTCCCCTCCCCCAAGGGGCTCGGAGGGAGAAGCTAGGCACCTTGGGCTGCCACAACCCCCTCCCACACTGGGCTCAAAGATCTGAGCTGTCTTCCATGCTTTATATAAGGCAGAAAGCTCTATGATTGGTTAGCTAAAAACATGAAATCACAGTAGTTCAGATTACTAGTAACATCAAAGACAACCAATCAGCAGTTTGTATCTGCCATCCCCCTTTTGGCTGAGCCAACCGCTGCTGTGGGTTCAGATCAGGACACTCGCCGAAACCCAGTTCGCCCATTGGCTGACTAAGAGGTGATCAAATAGCCAATCATCGTCCAGTTCCTAACATTAGGTTAAAGATATATATTTATAAGAAACATGTGAGCTTTTCTGATATAATTAAATTGTTAATCCTGTAGTTATTGTTCATAATACAA
>NC_069445.1:14060069-14107569 GCF_026875155.1 Cherax quadricarinatus
TTACCACATATTGCTCTCTATTACCAGACATTACTCTCTATTACCAGATATTACTCGCAGTTACAGGAAACTGGGCGATATTACTCGATATTACTCGATAATCTCCATCCCTACAGCTCTTCTAGGCAAATTTATTCCTCGGCTGAAAAAATATACAAATATTCAACACACAGTTAGGCCTGGTTTCGAAAACGTGTTTCTTCGCTACATTTTCAACGCCACAAGTAGTTCCCTCACCCACACAGACCCTCTTCTTCAACCCTTGTTTGTCTTTCACAAAATCGTGTTTGCTTTCCTGGTGCCATGCACAGTTGCAGAACCATTGCAATTTCTCTGATCACGACCAGCTGCTGGTGAAAATTAGACACACGAACAACACCTGAAGATCTTCGAAGATGTTCCGCCAGCCAGTGGCTTTACCAGATCAGTACAGAGATCTACCTGGAGTCTACCTGGGTGTTCCGGGGGTCAACGCCCCCGCGGCTCACTCCCTAACTTCTGCTGGCAGCGCATAATCCATCGTACGAACCACAGCGCGGCTGATTAGGTACTGACTTTAGGTACCTGTCCAGTTTCCTCTTAAAGGCAGCCAGGGGTCTATTGGTAATTTCCCTTATATAGATAAATGGTTCATAGAGCCGACAGGATGATGTATTAAGTCTCCAACTCCTTCTGTTCTTAAACCATTAAGTCTCCAACTCTTCTGTTCTTAAACCATTAAGTCTCTAACTCCTTCTGTTCTTAAACCATTGGACTGAGGAAGCTCCTGGTTGGCGAAGATACCCAAGTGTTGCACAAGTGTCTAATTCATCAGTACAGAGATGATATGTGAAAACAGTAGAAGACGAGGTAATCAGTCCCTCAGACTTGCAGACCTGTACTTAGTAGACAGTGGAAGATGATTTAATTAGTCCCTCAGCCTTGCAAATCTGTACCCAGAAGATAGTAGCAGATGGGGTAATCAGTCGCTCAGTCTGCAGACCTGTACTCGGAAACAGTAAACGATGAGATAATTTATCCCTCAACCTTGCAGACCTGTACTCAGGAGATAGTAGCAGACTGGAGTCAGTTCACTACCTTGGTCTTGTTAAATCTCTTTATCCAATAAAGTTGTCGTAACTCTAAGTACTTGTGTTGCTTTATGCATGTTGTCGGTATCCACATAGCTTCTGTCTCAAATTCTCTCGTATATCACACTGACAGTGTGAACCAATTCTCCTGATAATGAAATCAGGCAGGGTGGAAACGGATCAGGTCTGGAAATGACCAGCTGGAAAAATTTTAGATCTTTTACTTTCGCATGTATATGACATGCAAGACACCTCTACACATTCAGATATTCACCTGCTATTTCGCTACGAAAAATAAATTACCGAATAAATTCTACCGCCAGCATTGCAGAGGATATTAAAAATTGCACTGAAATAAACTTTGATGTGTCCAAATGTCGAAATCATGGCTAAAGAGAGCATCAGTAAGAGTCAACAGCAGTGAGAGTGTAAACTGGAGCAAGCATACGGGTGTAACACGTAATTACATGCGAAGGGATTTTGGCTACAATTCATTTTCAATTATCCAGCAGAGCGGCCACTGGAAGCAGGCAACTCACACACCGTGTGTGTGTGTGTGTGTGTGTGTGTGTGTGTGTGTGTGTGTTCAGCCAATCACTTTAATTGTCCAATATCTGATTAGCATTTCCGTTTAATCGAATTATTTTTCTAAACTTGGTGATCGGGTTTGTTTAATTTCGCTCTTTATGCAAGTGTTACTCACTGATTTATAAATGTAAAGCCAAATGAGTATCTATTATTTATTAAGTCATCATTCCCCCCACACACACGGATATATTTAAAAACAGACAGGCCTGGCTAATCGGAAACGTTACATAGCTTCTGTCTTCAGTATGTTAGTGTGGTGTGATGATGGTAGTGCTGTCTATTACACTGTGATCTCACGTAGATATTTACATTATCACTAGTGTGGAAATGCCGTACTACTGATAACAATGAAGCAAAAAAGAAAAACGATAGACAATAATCTTTTATCGTGATAACGTTTCTCTCAGAGAGGAGGAGTGAAACATGATGAAGTCATGTACAGTGATCCCTATACGAGCTGTGTTGTTTCCTCACTTGAAAATATGTATTCTAGTGTTAATACTCACTTAAATAAGAGAGAAGACACACACATAGCTCCTGGAGGGCCAGGAGCTATGACTCAACCCCTGCAACCACAAATAGGTGAGTACAAATAGGTGAGTAAACTGCCTTTACGTTCATCAATCACCAACTTACAGCTGTATCGACCTGAGGGGCAACGATGATAGGTTACGTCTGCTTCTGAGAAAACACAAATGATAATGGCGTCTAGGTAGCATGATGTTACTACTGGAGGTGTGGTGAAAATAAGTGGGAGAGTTTTAGCACCCAGCGATGAAGTTCACACACTGAGGATGACATACGACTCCACAATGTCTGCCATAAATCGTGTGCTGAAAATTGCAAGCATAGCTGGCAAGAAGTTTGAAGACCTACGCCGCATTTCGTAGTGACTCCAGAGTAAAATGATTCATTGTTTCGTTCTCACTTAAAGTATACACCACTTCCTTTCTCCGAGTTTGGAATATGAAAGAGGAGTCTGTAAGGCGACTCATCTCTCGCCTCGACCCAACCTAACTGGATCTTCCACTTCAGCCTTCACCTTCAACGCTGGAGTGATGATGATGGTCTTACTGTTATGTTCAAGGCTCTCAAGGTCTGTAACTTGGTTCATACACGTTGGCTACATGAATACAACTTTTACACCACACGACGGGCAGCTATCCTCACTTCTTCAGCGATTATTCATTTTTTAGATGAAACGAAACTTGGAACAAGTTTTTATAATAAATGTATAGTAAAGAATTAACTAGTTAACAAAAATGCTTTGACCCCCAGCAGAGTTCAGCTTTATTATGAGTTCTTGATAATTACATGTCGTTCATCTCTTTATTAAAGATCATTCGTCCTGGCTTCAGTACTCACTATACAAAACAACTTTGCTGCATGTCGCCTTAGCCACTCAGAAGCACGGTTGGTCATTTCCTTTCAGGATGTGTCGACTATTCAGGAATGGGGGATGAGGAGCAACTACTGCAGGCGCTGTGGCCATCTGATGTTACAGGGGAAGGTTGACGGCCTTGAATACATGACCACACTTCTAGGAACACCTCAGACCATCAGATTCTCTCGTACATCTAGGTGGCTCATACTATGATATTTCTGTCTTCTGTATGAGTGTGTTATTGCTGCAGTAGTAGCTGCAGTCTGTCTATATGCATTTCAAAATTATTCACTATTAGCCTTAACTCTGTACATAGAATGTATATAGCTTCTGGTGGTGGGGATGTGTGTTAAAATAAAGTTATTCTATTGTGTATACTTTTTTCCTCCTTTTCCCCTTTTCCAATTCAACTTTGCACTAAAACATCGTTCATAGAAGAACTTGGAGTCGAGATGTTGGAGTGTGAGCAGGGTAATATTTAGTGAAGGGATTCAGGGAAACCGGTTATTTTCATATAGTCGGACTTGAGTCCTGGAAATGGGAAGTACAATGCCTGCACTTTAAAGGAGGGGTTTGGGATATTGGCAGTTTGGAGGGATATGTTGTGTATCTTTATACGTATATGCTTCTAAACTGTTGTATTCTAGGCACCTCTGCAAAAACAGTGATAATGTGTGAGTGTGGTGAAAGTGTTGAATGATGATGAAAGTATTTTCTTTTTGGGGATTTTCTTTCTTTTTTGGGTCACCCTGCCTCGGTGGAGACGGCCGACTTGTTGAAAAAATAAATAAATAAATATATATATATATATATATATATAAAATATATATATATATATATATATATATATATATATATATATATATATATATATATATATATATATATATATATATATATATATATGATAGTGAGGTGCTGGCCGGACCCTTATATAGCTTCCTTGGATGCTTTACTTTCATAGTTCCTTGATAATGTGAGTAGTCACGAAAGCGCTTGGAATTTCTCTATTCTTTCAGAGTGGTTGTTTTGCATATATATATATATAATATATATATATATATATATATATATATATATATATATATATATATATATATATATATATATAGAGTATGTAGGAAAGAGGGAAATTATTTCCCAGTAAAAGTAGGCCTTAGACAAGGATGTGTGATGTCACCGTGGTTGTTTAATATATTTATAGATGGGGTTGTAAGAGAAGTAAATGCGAGGGTCTTGGCAAGAGGCGTGGAGTTAAAAGATAAAGAATCACACATAAAGTGGGAGTTGTCACAGTTGCTCTTTGCTGATGACACTGTGCTCTTGGGAGATTCTGAAGAGAAGTTGCAGAGATTGGTGGATGAATTTGGTAGGGTGTGCAAAAGAAGAAAATTAAAAGTGAATACAGGAAAGAGTAAGGTTATGAGGATAACAAAAAGATTAGGTGATGAAAGATTGGATATCAGATTGGAGGGAGAGAGTATGGAGGAGGTGAATGTATTCAGATATTTGGGAGTGGATGTGTCAGCGGATGGGTCTATGAAAGATGAGGTGAATCATAGAACTGATGAGGGGAAAAGGGTGAGTGGTGCAGTTAGGAGTCTGTGGAGACAAAGAACTTTGTCTTTGGAGGCAAAGAGGGGAATGTATGAGAGTATAGTTTTACCAACGCTCTTATATGGGTGTGAAGCATGGGTGATGAATGTTGCAGCGAGGAGAAGGCTGGAGGCAGTGGAGATGTCATGTCTGAGGGCAATGTGTGGTGTGAATATAATGCAGAGAATTCGTAGTTTGGAAGTTAGGACGAGGTGCGGGATTACCAAAACTGTTGTCCAGAGGGCTGAGGAAGGGTTGTTGAGGTGGTTCGGACATGTAGAGAGAATGGAGCGAAACAGAGTGACTTCAAGAGTGTATCAGTCTGTAGTGGAAGAAAGGCGGGGTAGGGGTCGGCCTAGGAAAGGTTGGAGGGAGGGGGTAAAGGAGGTTTTGTGTGTGAGGGGCTTGGACTTCCAGCAGGCATGCGTGAGCGTGTTTGATAGGAGTGAATGGAGACAAATGGTTTTTAATACTTGACGTGCTGTTGGAGTGTGAGCAAAGTAACATTTATGAAGGGGTTCAGGGAAACCGGCAGGCCGGACTTGAGTCCTGGAGATGGGAAGTACAGTGCCTGCACTCTGAAGGAGGGGTGTTAATGTTGCAGTTTAAAAACTGTAGTGTAAAGCACCCTTCTGGCAAGACAGTGATGGAGTGAATGATGGTGAAAGTTTTTCTTTTTCGGGCCACCCTGCCTTGGTGGGAATCGGCCAGTGTGATAATAAAATAATAAAAATAGATAGATAGATAGATATATATATATATATATATATATATATAGATAGATAGATAACAGAAGCCACCGACAGAATTGTACTTGGAGTCCACTTAGGTTCTGACACACTCTGAGGTAAAGAGAGACAAACACATACTAGTCAACAGTATCCAGTACTTGACTCGTAAATAATAAATCAACAAGTCATGCATTGATATTCTATTCATTGTTGTTGGTTGAGAAATCGTGTTGTTTATATTGAGTCACGAAGCATTACATGGCAGGTCCTTTCATGGCAGGCCACTCGCATGGCAGACCCCTCTCATGGCAGACCCCTCTTATGGCAGACCCCTCTCATGGCAGACCCCTCTCATGGCAGACCCCTCTTATGGCAGGCCCCTCTCATGGCAGACCCCTCTCATGGCAGACCCCTCTTATGGCAGGCCCCTCTCATGGGAGACCCCTCTCATGGCAGGCCCCTCTTATGGCAGGCCCCTCTCATGGGAGACCCCTCTCATGGCAGACCCCTCTTATGGCAGACCCCTCTCATGGCAGACCCCTCTCATGGCAGACCCCTCTTATGGCAGGCCCCTCTCATGGCAGACCCCTCTCATGGCAGGCCCCTCTTATGGTAGGCCCCTCTCATAGCAGGCCCCTCTCATGGCAGACCCCTCTCATGGCAGACCCCTCTCATGGCAGACCCCTCTCATGGCAGGCCCCTCTCATGGCAGGCCCCTCTCATGGCAGACCCCTCTCATGGCAGGCCCCTCTCATGGCAGACCCCTCTCATGGCAGGCCCCTCTCATGGCAGGCCCCTCTCATGGCAGGCCCCTCTCATGGCAGGCCCCTCTCATGGCAGGCCCCTCTCATGGCAGGCCCCTCTCATGGCAGGCCCCTCTCATGGCAGGCCCCTCTCATGGCAGGCCCCTCTCATGGCAGGCCCCTCTCATGGCAGGCCCCTCTCATGGCAGGCCCCTCTCATGGCAGGCACCTCTCATGGCAGGCACCTCTCATGGCAGGCCCCTCTCATGGCAGGCCCCTCTCATGGCAGGCACCTCTCATGGCAGGCCCCTCTCATGGCAGGCCCCTCTCATGGCAGGCACCTCTCATGGCAGGCACCTCTCATGGCAGGCCCCTCTCATGGCAGGCCCCTCTCATGGCAGGCCCCTCTCATGGCAGGCCCCTCTCATGGCAGGCCCCTCTCATGGCAGGCACCTCTCATGGCAGGCACCTCTCATGGCAGGCACCTCTCATGGCAGGCACCTCTCATGGCAGGCCCCTCTCATGGCAGGCACCTCTCATGGCAGGCAGGTCCCCGTTGGGTCAGACCAATCACTGTGTCTTTAGATAAATAATTGCATCAATACACGGAAGTTTTAATTCATTAATTTCGCTGATAGATTAATTAATTTGTATTGACATTTAGTTTTACACACACACGCCTGCACGCACACAGGTACATCCACGAACACACACACACACACACACACACACACACACACACACACACACACACGAATGCGAATAAAGAAAATAAACACAATAAATACTATAGCGTAAATTTAAAATAACCAGCAACTGTTAAAATTCCTATTTCAAATCATCAATATAAAAGAATCTTCTAAAAGTTCCCCGAGATCCCTACAGGCAGCCAGTGACTATAAAAAGAGTGACGAATGCGGAATGCAGTAAGTCTGGGCAGATTCTTAATATCCGTTGGTCAACAGCACTACACACGCTACACAGCATGGGAGGGGAGGCAGGAGAACCTGACAATAGATGACTATGAGTGAGATGTGTGTACTCGGTCCTCAGTTAACGGAGATTCGCCTCTTGTTGGAGGAGGACCAGCCACCCACGTCCTGACACACCCTGTATAATCTGCTCCTCGTCTGTAGGGACCAACGGGCTCGCTACACAGCGAGCTCATTGGTCTATATAACCAGGGACTTTCTGTTTAGTATGACAAAGATGTCAGCTTGCCATGCAATAGTTGCATATCTGTAGCATACTTGGAGGAGGTTTCGGGGGGTCAACGCCCCCGCGGCCCGGTCCATGTCCAGGCCTTGTGTATCTGTAGAAATAAAAATCAGTTTATTTTTCCTTTCTTTTTAGTCATTGCCTCGGCATCTGTTTCATTCATTTCTCGGGGCCAGCATGACCCGGACACAGCTCCACAACCTCGTGCAGTGCCTGGAGGCGAACTAATAACTCCTGAATGTTTTGGATCATAGGGTCTACCTGGAGGGTGTTCCGGAGGGCTCAACGCCCCCGCGGCCTGGTCCTCGACCAGACCAGGGCAGACAGAGCACAAGGGGAATCTGAAAGCACGGTGAACCGTGAACCAACTAAGTCAGCTATCAGGAGGAGAGCAACGACGCGGCACACAGTGGATATGCTTGGTGTGTGTGTGTGTGTACTTACCTTGTTGTACTCACCTGTTTGTGATTGCAGGGGTCGATTCGTAGCTCCTGGTCCCACCTCTTTGCTGGTCATTACTAGGTCCACTCTTTCCCTGCTCCAAGAGCTTTATCGTACCTTTTCTTAAGCACAGTAAGTGTCCTCATACACACACACACACACACACACACACACACACACACACACACACATACACACACACACACATACACACACACACACACACTATCTATCACACAACGCCTCCACGACATCCGGCAGCACTCACATAAATCATTCACACACCAATGTTCTGTCCGGCTTGTCTCTGGTGCGGGTGGGACGGTGGGTGGGTGGACGGGACGGATGCAGGGAAGGAAAGTCCGACGGAGGAAGGGAATGAGGGACGAGAAGGGAGAGAGAGATAGAGATAGAGAGAGATAGAGAGGGAGAGAGAGAGAGAGAGAGAGAGGGTGTGGTGTGTGGTGAGACAGTGTGTTGTGCCTGGCAACACTCGCCACATAATTTACAGTAATGGCTGTTTCTGTGTGCTGTGGTGCACGCCACTATATGGGGTAGACTTAATGGCCATAGGTGCTCCCCCATCCCCATTCCTTACCCACATACCCTTACCCCTCACACCCATTCCTTACCTACACTACCATTCCTTACCCACACACTCATTCCTCATCCACACACCCATTCCTCACCCACACACCCAAGAGAAACCATTATTTATAAAGGTTTCAATACTCCATTAACTTCTCTCATTTATTCCATTTTGTCAATATTCACTTAATCCATTTCCAGACCTTTATAAACACATCCAGTCTCTCTACTTCCAGAATCCTTTTAAGGGCCTTGGGACAACATTTCGCTCTAAACAGAGCAAAACATGTGCACTTAGATTCCACGCAAGAATCCAACCGATCGTGACATCCATAAATGGATTTTGCCACTGAAGCGGCTGGGACATTGTGCCCCTCATATCCATCCTGTCAAGGACTGGGCCGTGGGGGCGTTGACCCCTGGAACACCCACCAGGCAGACTCCAGGTATATAGGTGGACGGTAGCGCAAGAGCACCTGGGTACTAGGAGTACGTCTTGATTTATATTTAGATATATATCTAGATTTATATCTAGATTTATATCTAGATTTAGTATATATACAGTTGTCTTTCGTCTCACAAGGAAACTTAGAATATTTACCAAATATGTCCAGTGTCCCTTTTAGTTGTTGAGATGCCATAAATGTCATAAAACTCTGTAAATATGGAACAGAAAATGGCCCAAAAAATGTCTTTGCGAGAATGGGGGAAAGGCAGGTCCTAACATCAGTCAGTACATTAGGAAAAAAACACGGGGGACGAACTTTCCGAGTTCGTCCCAGCGGGAACCAACAGCAACAACGGGGACCAACAGCAACAATGGGAGCCAACAGTAACAATGGGAACCAACAGCAACAACGGGAACCAACAGCAACAACGGGGACCAACAGCAACAACGGGGACCAACAGCAAAAACGGGAACCAATAGCAACAATGGGAACCAACAGCAACAACGGTAAACAACAGCAACAACGGGAAACAACAGCAACAGCGGGAACCAAGAGCAACAATGGGAACCAACAGCAACAATGGGAACCAACAGCAACAATGGGAACCAACAGCAACAACGGTAAACAACAGCAACAACGGGAAACAACAGCAACAGCGGGAACCAAGAGCAACAATGGGAACCAACAGCAACAATGGGAACAACAGCAACAATGGAACCAACAGCAACAATGGGAACCAACAGCAACAATGGGAACCAACAGCAACAACGGTAAACAACAGCAACAACGGAAACAACAGCAACAGCGGGAACCAAGAGCAACAATGGGAACCAACAGCAACAATGGGAACCAACAGCAACAATGGGAACCAACAGCAACAATGGGAACCAACAGCAACAACGGTAAACAACAGCAACAACGGTAAACAACAGCAACAAGGGGAAACAACAGCAACAATGGGAACCAACAGCAACAATGGGAACCAACAGCAACAACGGTAAACAACAGCAACAACGGTAAACAACAGCAACAAGGGGAAACAACAGCAACAATGGGAACCAACAGCAACAATGGGAACCAACAGCAACAATGGGAACCAACAGCAACAATGGGAACCAACAGCAACAATGGGAACCAACAGCAACAATGGGAACCAACAGCAACAATGGAAATCAACAGCAACAACGGGAAATTAGTTTACAGCAGACGGAAGAGAAGAACTAACAGGTGTTAACATTACAGAAGAAGGAAGTAAGGAGAAATAAGGTAAGATTTTGTTCGGAATTTTAACCCAGATTATTAATCTGTTAAATCCTAATTAACCCACCACACAACCACCACAACCACCCGCCACACCACCACTACAACCACCCACCATACCGCCACCACAAATCCACCACCACCACCACAACCACCCCCACCAACACCACCACCCCACCACAACCACCCCACCACAACCACCACCACCACCACAACCACCGCCACACCACCACCACAACCACCACCACCACCACCACCACAACCACCACCACCACAACCACCACCCCACCACAACCCCTCCCCCCACAACCCCTCCACCACATCACCCTACTCACACCTACAACAATAAGTCAACAGCATTCCAACAATAACAAAAGTTCCATATTTACCCACTACAATAAAAGAGTTTAGTGCCTACACACCTAATATATATATATTTTCCCCGAGGCATGAGTTTTGTGTAGGCTTGACAGGTTGTAATACTGGTGGGAAAATTTTACCACTTTAGTTTGACTGTTCCACCCATCATCAATTTCCGTAACATTTCATATTTAACCTCCATTTTCTGGATGCACTAAATTATGTGTTTTCAGCATTTTTTTATAATGTCGGCTGATGCTCCAGTCTAATACACGTTCAAAATAGACTTCTTTTTTTTTTGCCTATTTCACACATAAAGTGGACTGTCTACATGGTAAACAAGTTTTTTTTTTACGTATTTACACATAAGGTTGACTTTTCAAGCAGAAAGCCGTTATTTTTTTTTTACAGGCTAAGAGTCGCTATCTCGCTTCAGCTCATTTACAAGCTAAGAGCTGTTATCCAACTTCAGTTCATTTACAAGCTAAGAGCTGTTATCCAACTTCAGCTCATTTACAAGCTAAGAGCTGTTATCCAACTTCAGCTCATTTACAAGCTAAGAGCTGTTATCCAACTTCAGCTCATTTACAAACTAAGAGCTGTTATCCAACTTCAGCTCATTTACAAACTAAGAGCTGTTATCCAACTTCAGCTCATTTACAAACTAAGAGCTGTTATCCAACTTCAGCTCATTTACAAACTAAGAGCTGTTATCCAACTTGGCTTCTGCGGCCACAAACAGGTGAGGTACAAACAGGTGAGGTACAAACAGGTGAGGTACAAACAAGTGAGGTACAAACAGGTGAGGTACAAACAAGTGAGGTACAAACAAGTGAGGTACAAACAAGTGAGGTACAAACAGGTGAGTACACTAAACAAACACACACATGCACATACTTCAAGACTCCTCATACCACCCCACCAATGCATAACAAACATTGTAACAAACACGCGTAGAATGTGTTTATACACACACACACACACACACACACACAAACACACACACACACACACACACAACACACACACACACAACACACACACACACACACACACAAATTAAGTCGCGTCCATAAAAGAAGTTGCAAAATTTAGCCAGTATGAAGGTGGTTGGTACATTCATTACAGCAAAACTCGGACCAATTACATGATGACGAGGCTGTAAAAGGCAGGATACAGCCCCGTCCAACCTGATTATTAAAACCAATATGTTAGGCTGTAAAGAATCTCGGTGTGATAGATCTCAAGGCAAGACCTCTCTCTCTCTCTCTCTCTCTCTCTCTCTCTCTCTCTCTCTCTCTCTCTCTCTCTCTCTCTCTCTCTCTCTCTCTCTCTCTCTCCTCTCTCTTCTCTCTCTCTCTTTCTCTCTCCCAAATATTGTGTTATATTCTTATATTCACATGTCACGATCAGCGGACGGAGGTTCGAGCACACTGAACAACGGCTTGCATTCAGGAACACAGAGGTTCTGACAGGAATACACACACACAACACACACACACACACACACACACACACACACATCACACACACACACACACACCACACACACACACACACTCACACACACACACACACACACACACACCACACCACACACACACACACACACCACACTAATCACACAACACAAATGACCCTTAATACGACTCTAGGAAAAAATCATCGTCAATGTTTTGCAATTAGAACTTACGTATTTATTACCACAAACACCTTAATAACGTAATGATGTGTGTGTATGTGCTAGTGTGTGTGTGTGGTGTGTGTGTGTGTGTGTGTGTGTGTGTGTGTGTGTGTGTGTGGTGTGTGGTGTGTGTGGTGTGTGTGTGTGTGCTGTGTGTGTGTGGTGTGTGTGTGTGTTTTATTACCACTGCGTTCTTGTACGTGTTTCATTATACAATCACAGCTACGCTCATGGTGTTCCGTGTTCTGCTTATTACTTTTGTTTTAATTAAAGTTTCCAGCGTATGTAGCACAGACATCCTCCTGGATACCATCGCACAGACATCCTCCTGGATACCATCACACAGACAGCCTCCTGGATACCATCACACAGACAACCTCCTGGATACCATCACACAGACAGCCTCCTGGATACCATCACACAGACAACCTCCTGGATTACCATACACACAGACAACCTCCTGGATACCATCACACAGACAACCTCCTGGATACCATCACACAGACAACCTCCTGGATACCATCACACAGACAACCTCCTGGATACCATCACACAGACAACCTCCTGGATACCATCACACAGACAACCTCCTGGATACCATCACACAGACAACCTCCTGGATACCATCACACACAGACAACCTCCTGGATACCATCACACAGACAACCTCATGGGTACCATCACACAGACAACCTCCTGGATACCATCACACAGACAACCTCCTGGATACCATCACACAGACAACCTCATGGGTACATCACACAGACACCTCCTGGATACCATCACACAGACAGCCTCCTGGATACCATCACACAGACATCCTCCTGGATACCATCACACAGACAGCCTCCTGGATACCATCACACAGACAACCTCCTGGATACCATCACACAGACAGCCTCCTGGATACCATCACACAGACAACCTCCTGGATACCATCACACAGACAACCTCCTGGATACCATCACACAGACAACCTCCTGGATACCATCACACAGACAACCTCCTGGATACCATCACACAGACAACCTCATGGGTACCATCACACAGACAACCTCCTGGATACCATCACACAGACAACCTCCTGGATACCATCACACAGACAACCTCATGGGTACCATCACACAGACAACCTCCTGGATACCATCACACAGACAGCCTCCTGGATACCGTCACACAGACAACCTCCTGGATACCATCACACAGACAACCTCATGGATACCATCACACAGACAACCTCCTGGATACCATCACACAGACAACCTCCTGGATACCATCACACCAGACAACCTCCTGGATACACGTCACACAGACAACCTCCTGGATACCATCACACAGACAACCTCCTGGATACCATCACACAGACAACCTCCTGGATACCATCACACAGACAGCCTCCTGGATACCATCACACAGACAACCTCCTGGATACCATCACACCAGACAACCTCCTGGATACCATCACACAGACAACCTCCTGGATACCATCACACAGACAACTTCCTGGATACCATCACACAGACAACCTCCTGGATACCATCACACAGACAACCTCCTGGATACCATCACACAGACAACCTCCTGGATACCATCACACAGACACCTCCTGGATACCATCACACATGACAACCTCCTGGATACCATCACACAGACAGCCTCCTGGATACCATCACACAGACAACCTCCTGGATACCATCACACAGACAACCTCCTGGATACCATCACACAGACAACCTCCTGGATACCATCACACAGACAGCCTCCTGGATACCATCACACAGACAACCTCCTGGATACCATCACACAGACAACCTCCTGGATACCATCACACAGACAACCTCCTGGATACCATCACACAGACAACCTCCTGGATACCATCACACAGACAGCCTCCTGGATACCATCACACAGACAACCTCCTGGATACCATCACACAGACAACCTCCTGGATACCATCACACAGACAACCTCCTGGATACCATCACACAGACAGCCTCCTGGATACCATCACACAGACAACCTCCTGGATACCATCACACAGACAACCTCCTGGAACCATCACACAGACAACCTCCTGGATACCATCACACAGACAGCCCTCCTGGATACCATCACACAGACATCCTCCTGGATACCATCACACAGACAACCTCCTGGATACCATCACACAGACAACCCCTGGATACCATCACACAGACAGCCTCCTGGATACCATCACACAGACAACCTCCTGGATACCATCACACAGACAACCTCCTGGATACCATCACACAGACAACCTCCTGGATACCATCACACAGACAACCTCCTGGATACCATCACACAGACAACCTCCTGGATACCATCACACAGACAACCTCCTGGATACCATCACACAGACAACCTCCTGGATACCATCACACAGACAGCCTCCTGGATACCATCACACAGACAACCTCCTGGATACCATCACACAGACAACCTCCCTGGATACCATCACACAGACAACCTCCTGGATACCATCACACAGACAACCTCCTGGATACCATCACACAGACAACCTCCTGGATACCATCACACAGACAACCTCCTGGATACCATCACACAGACAACCTCCTGGATACCATCACACAGGACAGCCTCCTGGATACCATCACACAGACAACCTCCTGGATACCATCACACAGACAACCTCCTGGATACCATCACACAGACAACCTCCTGGATACCATCACACAGACAACCTCCTGGATACCATCACACAGACAACCTCCTGGATACCATCACACAGACAACCTCCTGGATACCATCACACAGACAACCTCCTGGATACCATCACACAGACAACCTCCTGGATACCATCACACAGACAACCTCCTGGATACCATCACACAGACAAACCTCCTGGATACCATCACACAGACAGCCTCCTGGATACCATCACACAGACAACCTCCTGGATACCATCACACAGACAACCTCCTGGATACCATCACACAGACAGCCTCCTGGATACCATCACACAGACAACCTCCTGGATACCATCACACAGACAACCTCCTGGATACCATCACACAGACAACCTCCTGGATACCATCACACAGACAACCTCCTGGATACCATCACACAGACAACCTCCTGGATACCATCACACAGACAACCTCCTGATACCATCACACAGACAACCTCCTGGATACCATCACACAGACCACCTCCTGGATACCATCACACAGACAACCTCCTGGATACCATCACACAGACAACCTCCTGGATACCATCACACAGACAGCCTCCTGGATACCATCACACAGACATCCTCCTGGATACCATCACACTAGACAACCTCCTGGATACCATCACACAGACAACCTCCTGGATACCATCACACAGACAGCCTCCTGGATACCATCACACAGAAACCTCCTGGATCCATCACACAGACAACCTCCTGGATACCATCACACAGACAACCTCCTGGATACCATCACACAGACAACCTCCTGGATACCATCACACTAGACAACCTCCTGGATACCATCACACAGACAACCTCCTGGATACCATCACACAGACAACCTCCTGGATACCATCACACAGACAGCCTCCTGGATACCATCACACAGTACAACCTCCTGGATACCATCACACAGACACCTCCTGGATACCATCACACAGACAACCTCCTGGATACCATCACACAGACAACCTCCTGGATACCATCACACAGACAACCTCCTGGATACCATCACACAGACAACCTCCTGGATACCATCACACAGACAACCTCCTGGATACCATCACACAGACAGCCTCCTGGATACCATCACACAGACAACCCTCCTGGATACCATCACACAGACAACCTCCTGGATACCATCACACAGACAACCTCCTGGATACCATCACACAGACAACCTCCTGGATACCATCACACAGACAACCTCCTGGATACCATCACACAGACAACCTCCTGGATACCATCACACAGACAACCTCCTGGATACCATCATACACAGACAACCTCCTGGATACCATCACACAGACAACCTCCTGGATACCATCACACAGACAACCTCCTGGATACCATCACACAGACAGCCTCCTGGATACCATCACACAGACAACCTCTGGATACCATCACACAGACAACCTCCTGGATACCATCACACAGACAACCTCCTGGATACCATCACACAGACAACCTCCTGGATACCATCACACAGACAACCTCCTGGATACCATCACACAGACAACCTCCTGGATACCATCACACAGACAACCTCCTGGATACCATCACACAGACAACCTCCTGGATACCATCACACAGACAACCTCCTGGATACCATCACACAGACAACCTCCTGGATACCATCACACAGACAACCTCCTGGATACCATCACACAGACAACCTCCTGGATACCATCACACAGACAACCTCCTGGATACCATCACACAGACAACTCTGTGTTCAAACATTTTATAGTCTCCATTTTCAACCTTTTTTTTATACCTCAGTTTACAACTACCTCAACTAACTCGTATTCCTGACCTTCGCTGCTCATTTTTCTTCAAAGTATTTTTCTTTAAATGTGATCAAACACGTCGTTAACATGTCTCCTCTTTTAATTCCATCAACCAACGTTCTCAGTGTCTACGTTTAGTTACATGTTTCCCTGTTTTTTCTCTCGTACTCAAAGAATTTTTGAAGGACTGACTGAACGCTGCCTCCACGTCTTCCAGTTTCAATGAACTTTTACATCAGTATTTATACCTTTTAAGTTTGTCCAGTGTTGTACATGAGTTTCTGGTATCAGTATATGTATATATATATATATATATATATATATATATATATATATATATATATATATTTATATATATATATATATATATAATATATATATAAATATATAATATATATATATATATATATATAATATATATATATACATGTAAGAAAACGACCACAAGGGGAGTAGGAAAAGAATTGCTCTAGGCCTTTCGTGTTGCATTCAACACATCAGGAGCTTGCAATGTTGCAGAAATGATTAAGACGTCCTAGCAGATTCGTTCAGTATATGAATATCTACAATACTTTAACCTTTAAGACAAGAACTAAAATAAATCCTCTATGTGTGCCTGTGTATACACTTGAGATACATACACTACAGTCAGTCGAAGTCATTTTGAAGGTCAGAGAGTGTCTATACATCACAAATACATTTCCAAATCCATTACAAATTCCAGAAATATCTGAAACAAGATTTCCAGTCCCTTACCGTGTTAATTCCCACTGGAGAATCCCCAACCAATTTCCCCCGGGTCACTTGATGATCTGTACGCCAAGAGTTCAGGCACTCGACAGATACCGGAACAACAACAATACGCCGGGCTGAGAGGTGCTGGAGCTGGGATAAGGTGATTCCCCTCACTGACCGGAACATTAAGATGATGGGAGGTTAGGACCTACAACTGCAACTGCTTCCCGTGACTATGATAACAGTATACAATACCGACAAGTGGATAAGACACATGTGCATCACTGAGGTATCTTTGTTTGGTAATAGAGTTGGTATTAATGAGTGAACAAACTCCCGAGTACGGTTTACAAAGGCAAAACATTGGCAGTTTAAACAAATAGGTTAGATAAATACTGAGTAGGTAGTGGGAGGTGTGAGTTGGACCGACTTAGTTTGTGCACTAAAGTCAGATCCCGTCTCTTTCCTTAAGGTGAAAGTGAGCAGACTTTGCTGGTCATTGGGCTAAATCCTGGGGAGCCGGGGATGACAGGAAACCTGCTGCCAGGTCAGATAAGGTCCCTGTCCTCTTTCTTAGTTCTTCTTATGTTCTTATTCCGAACTCGTTTCGTTCGCCGATAACACAGTAGGTTTCTTCAGTCGTAATACAGAATCAACAGCAGAAGCAGTAGAGACTGTGAGACGAATTTAATCAGTCCATCACCCTTGAAGATATTTTTATGAGTGATCAGTCCCTCAGCCTGAAGGCAAGGGAAGAGCAGGAGAGAGAGAATGAAGGAAGAATGAGAGCAACAGAGGGGAAAAGTGAGTGAGATGGAAGACAGAAGCGGAAAGTAAATAATGAAGACAAAAAGAGAAGAAAGAAAGTACCTAATGCAGGTATCCAACACCTGATGCAACATTGACAATCAAACTTCGTATAGTTTCCTCTAGATTTTTAGCGCACTATCTTTCTTTGCTTTCTTTTGTTATCCTCACAAGTTAAAGATAGTTTACTCCTGTGCCTTCCTAATGACTCTAACTGATCCACTTACTCTTCTAAAGATGTCTTTTTTTACTTATCTCAAATTGTTTAATGAGATCGTCCGTGTTGTGTAAATCTGAACAGTTTTGGTTTCTAACCTGTCACTATTTCCTTATCTCTCTCTCTCTCTCTCTCTCTCATCTCATCTCTCTCTCTCAATCACATCTCCTGACTCACCACTCGTTTCTCTCTTCTCTCTCTCCTCTCTCTCTCGTCCTCCTCTCCTCTCTCTCTCTCTCCTCTCTTCCTCTCTCTCCTCATCTCTCTACCATCTCTCTCTCTCTATCTCGGCCTATTCTCTTCTCTCTTTCTCCTCTCTCTCTCTTTCTCCTCTCTCAACTTCCTCTCCTCTCCTCTCTCTCCTCTCTCTCTCTCTCTCATCATTCACATCCTCTTCTCTCTCTCTCTCTCTCTCCTTTCTCTCCTCTCTCCTCTCTCTCTCTCCTCTCTCTCTCTCTCTCTCTCTCTCAACCTTCTCACTACCTCTCTCTCCATCTCTCTCTCATATCCTCTCTCATCTCTCTCTCTCCTCTCTCCTCTCCTCTTCGCTCTCTCATCTCTCTCTCTCTCTTTCTCTCTCTATTATCTATCTCTCTCTCTCGCTCTACCATCTTCTCGTTCTCTCTCCTACTCTTCTCATACTCTTTTCTCTCTGCTACTCTCTCACGGCTCTCTCTTCCTCTCTCCAACTCTCTCGCTCTCTCTCTCACTCTCCTCATCACTCTCCTCTCTCTCTCTCTCTCTCTCTCTCTCTCTCTTTTTCTCCATTTCTCTCTCTCCTCTTTCCTTTCTCTCTCTCTCTCTCTCTCTCCTCACTCTTCCTCCTCTCTCAGACTCTCTTCCTCTCCCTCTCTCTCTCCCTCATCTCTCTATCTCTTTCTCCTCTACTTCTCTCCCTCTCTCCTCCTCGCGCTCTCTCCTCCTCTACTTCTCATCCCTCTCTCTCTTTCTTCTCTCTCTCTCCTCCTCTCTCTCTATCTCCTCGATCTCTCTCTCCTTTCTCTTCCCTCCTCTCTTCTCTCTCTCTCTATCTCTCTCAACTCTACTCTCTCTCTCTTCTCTCTCTCTCCTCTCTTTATTTTTTTTTTTTTTACAACCGGGATTGACAAGGTTAAGGAACTCCTAAAGACTTTATTGACAACCCTATATACAGTTTAAGGATTCCCCTAACTTTATTGCAAGCTAAGAACTGTTACCTACATCAGCTCATTTGAAAGCATTTTTATTGTAATGAGACATAAGTAGACAGGAGGAAGTTGGAGGCCATCTGAGGGCCCAGACATATTCATTGATCACACCTGACTTTAGCTCGTTGACACATCATTATGCTGTACGAAATGTGTTCCAATACTGAGTCATCCTGGTAGTGTAGGATCTCAGATGAGTGATGTTCCTGGAGAAAGGGTACTGCCAGAGTAAGTTGCTGCCTTTCTGACCCGTCTTGTGGCATAAAAGCTTGTTTCACTCGTCCTCGAAGTCAGGATCCAACAGTGTGTATTTTTGACAATAGTGCCTTGTACATAACGTAAGGCCACCCACATGCCCCTCCTATGTTGAAGGCTCTCTCTCTTTCCTCTTCTCTCTCTCTCATCTCTCTCTCTCTTTATACATATATATATATAATACATATATACTATATATAATCTATAATAGGTTGGTAGACAGCAAACCGACCCAGGGAAGTACTACCGTCCTGCCAATGATCTGTGAAAAACAAAAACCGTAACTGTTTTGCATGAAATGGTAGATTGACTGGTTTCTTTTCTGTCTTCATAAACACGCAAGAGAACAGGGATATCTAGCTACTCCTACTTCACACGTTGTCCACACTATATCACAGACCGCACATGCAAAATATTATAACTACATACAACTAGGTTTTTCCTCCTTTTTTCTAAATAGCTCTTGTCTTTTTTATTTCTTCTATGCTCCATAGGTGAAGTGGAAAAGAATCGTTCCTCCGTGAGCCATGCGTTCGTATGAGGCGACTAGAATGCCGGAGGCAATGGGCTAGTAACGCCCTTATCTCACTGGTATCTAACCATTACAAAAAAAAGAGAAGAAGAAAAACTTATAAAACTGGGTTTGCTATAAAATGTGCGTGGATGAGTGTCGGATTGAACAAAGAAACAGATGAGGTTGCTGAATGTTGAATGAAAGAAGTTTGGATGTCCTGGCGCCTAAGCGAAACAAAGCTAAGGGGTAGGAGAGTTTCAGTGGGGAAATAAAATGGGATTAAAATCTGAGTATCTGAGAGAGATTTAGAGCAAAGAAGGGGTAGCAGTATGTTAAAAGATCAGTTTAGGAAGGAGAAAAGAGAATATGAAATGTGTAACTTCAAGAAATTATGTGATTAAGTAAAGTTGGGATGCGATAAGTGGGTCATAAATAAGCGGTATTGGCACCGTGGGAGAAGAGATGAATGCAAGAGGAGAAGAGATTTATGGAGAGGTTAAGTGAATGTATAGGAGCCATTGGAACCAAGGGGAGAGATATTGTGGTAGGGGACTTGAATGCAAAGAAGGAGACACTTTTAGAGAGGGTGTGAGGTAGAGTAAGATTAGGGGTGGCCAGGTGTAAATGGATAAGGGAGCCCGTTGATTGAAACTTTGTATAGAAAAGGGTATAGTCATAGGTAATCCATATTTTAAGAAAAAGAGATAAATAAGTATACACGAATATCGATTAGGCGAAATGACGTATTTTGTTGAATTATAAATGGTGGGGATTAAAAGACTGTTGAGTCGACTTCAGGATGTTACATGTTTTAAGAGGGGCCACAGAATATATCAAGATCACTTCTAGTTGTACTACACTGAGAGCAAAAGGAGCAGATGGGAATACAAGAGAATAAGAACATCAGGGAGAGAGAGGTGAAAGGTTTATAAACTAAAAAGAGGAGGCAGTTAGGGTAAGATATAAAAACAGCTAATGAGATAGATGGGCTAATGAACAGGCATAGGGCTATGGGTCGAAGAGGTATGGGTAACGTTTCACGAAAATGTAGTGTTAGAGTGTTCAGCCGAAGTTTGTGTTACAGGAAAGTGGGTGCAAGGAGGATGAGGCGATTGGTGGAATGATGATGTAAAGAGAGTAGTACGGGAGACAAAAAGTTAGCATATGAGAAGTTTATTTACAAAGTAGAAGTGATGCAAGGAGGAAGAGTATATGGAAAAATGAGAACAGAAATTAGAGAGTGGTGAAGCAGTGTAAAAAGAGAGCAATGAGAGAGTGGGTGAGATGTTAATCAACAAATTTTGTTGAAAATAAACAAAAGTTTACAGGAAGTAATAAACAAGTTAAGATAGCCTAGAGAAACAAATGGGATTTGTCAGTTAAAAATCAGGAGAGGGAGCGATATTACAAACTGAGCGTTAGAGGAATTGTGAAGATGGAAGGAATAATTTTGAGGAATTGTTAAATGTTTGAAGATGATAGGGAAGCTGTGATTTTCTGTATAGGGCAAGAGGAAATAACATCTTGCGCAGGACGTGAATAGAAGAGCAGTTGTGATGTGGGGGAAGTTCGTGTAGGCAGTAGGTAAAATGAAAAGGTGAGGTAAGGGCAGCGAGGATTGATGGATAAAGATCGCAATGGTTAAACACAGGTGGGATGATATTTTGAGGAGTGGTTGCGTGCAATTATTAATATAAATGTAAGGAGAGGGTAAGGTACCTCGGGAATTGGCAAGAGCATGCATCGTTCCTATGTATAAAGGCAAAGGGGATCAACAGAGAGTGCAAAAATTTATAGGGGATAAGTCGGTGAGTGTCCTGTAAAGTGTATGGTAGAGTTATAATTGAAAGAATTAAGAGTAAACGGAGAATAGGATAGCAGGATGAAACAAGGAGTGCTTTACGAAAGGTAGGGGGTGTGTGGACCATGGTGTTTTTACAGTGACACATATAAGTAACAGTATTTAATAAGGCTAAAGAGTCTTTGTGGAATTTATATGGATTTGAAAAGGCGTTGAACAGGCGGTGATAGGGGGGCAATGTTGGCAGATTTGCAAAGTGTATGGTGGGTAGGAGGTAGTTTACTGAAAAGCAGTGAGGAGTTTTTACGAGGATATGATGGCTCATGTTAGAGTCGGAAGGTAAGAGGAATTTTTTCCCAGTAAAAGTAGGCCTTAGACAAGGATGTGTGATGTCACCGTGGTTGTTTAATATATTTAAGATGGGTTGTAAGAGACGTAAATGCAGGGTCTTGGCAAGAGGCGTAGAGTTAAAAGATCTAAAGAATCACCACAAAGTGGGAAGTTGGTCACACTGACTCTTTGGCTGATGACACTGTGCTCATTAGGAAATCTGAAGAGAAGTTTGGCAGAGATTGGTGGATGAATTTGGTAGGGTGTGCAAAAAAAGAAATTAAAAGGTGAATACCAGGAAGAGTAAGGTAGATGAGGGGATAACAAAAAGAATAGTGATGAACGATTGAATATCAGATTTGGGAGAGAGTATGGAGGAGGTGAACGTAATCAGATATTTGGGAGTTGGAACGTGTCCAGCGGAATGGGTACTATGAAAAAGAAAAAACATAGGGAATCATAAATTGATGGGGAAAAAAGAGTGAGGGGTGCACGTAGGAGTCGTGGAGACAAACCTTTGTACTTTGCGTGCAAAGAGGTGAAGGTAAAGAGTATAGTTTTACCAACGCTTCCTTAAAAGGTTGTGAAGCGTGGTGATGAATGTTCAAGCGAGGAGAAGGCTGTATGCAGTGGAGATGTCAAATGTCTGAGGGCTAAGTCTGGTGTGAATAAATGCAGAGAATACGTAGTTGAAGTTAGGAGGAGGTGGCGGATTACCAAAAACTGATGTCCAGAGGGCAGAGAAGGTTGTTGAGGTGGTTCGGCCATGTAGAGAGATTGGAGCGGAAACAGAAATGACTTCAAGAGTGTATCCGTCTGTAGTGGTAAGGAAGGCGGGTAGGGTCGGCCTAGGATGGGTTGGAGGGAGGGGTAAAGGGGGTTTTTTAGTGCGAGGGCTTGAGACTCCAGCCAGGCCATGCTGAGCGTGTTTGATAGGAGTGAATGGAGAACAAATGGTTATTTAAAATCACTTGACGTTGCTGTTGAGTGTGATCAAAGTCTAACATTTTTGAAGGATCAGGGAAACCGGCAGGCTGAACCTGAGTCCTGGAGAATGGAGGTACAGTGCCTGCAACTCTGAAGGAGGGTGCGTTAATGTTGCAAGTTTAAAAAACTGTATGTAAAGCACCCTTCGGCAGACAGTGATGGAGTTAATGATGGAAAGTTTTTCTTTTTCGGGCCACCCTGCCTTGTGGGAATCGGCCGGTGGGTGATAATAAAAAAAAAAAATAATATATATATATATATATATATATATATAGATATATATATATATATAAATATATACTAAATATATATATATATTACATATATAATATATATATAATACTATATAAAATATAATATACTCACTCTCTAAATATTATCATATCTATGAAAATTATAATTATTATTATTATTTTTACTATTATTATGACAATAAAAATGATCATAACATTGCTACTACTACTATTATTACGCTAAGTATTAACTTCTACTGTTATTACTACAGAAGCTAATAACACAACAACAGTAATAATAATCATAATATTAATAAACAATAATAATAATATAATAATTATTATTATTATTATTATTAGTATTATTATTAGTATTAATTATTTAATATTATTATACTGTGATTATAAAATCATCCATCATCAACCGTGTTAAATAACATAATATTTTTTTAAAGAAAGAGAGAGAGAGAGAAGAGAGAGAGAGAGAGAGAAGCTGAGAGAGAGAGAGAGAGAGAGACCACGGTGGTACACGCTTGATGATGGGCGTGTTGCGAGGCGTGGCGGCCATGGCGCTCAACCACGCCAATCATTGTCCCCTCCACGCCCGTGGGAGCCTATTACCAACACGTCACACCTAACGCTGTCACCAGCCACCCCCTTTTTTTAAATGGCTGTTCTGTGCTGTTTTCCAATTTAAAAGGCCTACCCCCTCCCCCCCCACGGGGGAAAAAAAAAAAAAAATAAAAATCCACCATAGCAATAAACGTTAATTTTTGCGAAATTTTAAAGCTTTTTTACCATTTCAACCCAGTCTTTTGACTTTTAGTGAAGAGAAGGGGGATAAATGGCAGGCTTATTTTTATAGACAAATAGGCGGGATTTTTGTTAAGTGGCGGATGGGGGGGGGGGCTCACAGAGCTGCTTGCACTGTGATGCATCGTCCCATCTCAGGTATAAACACAAAGCACTAAGTGCTGATGGTGAATGTAGTTTCTTTCTTTGGGTGAACCTTAACTTAGAACGACTCTCAGTTAGAGCGCTTCGCATGGACTTCCTACTCCATTTCTGATGATGTATTGATTGCAGCAACGAAAGACCTAGAGCTATCTTTCAACTCCCCACGTTTGTTTTGCATCTTGTATTAATATATATATATATATATATATATATATACTATATATTAATAATATTAGATTAAGATATAGAATATATATATACATATATATATATGCTGGTGATTAGTTGGTCTTTCAGATGGAGTGACCTAATGATCCTAAATCTGAAATCATCCAGTCTTTCATCTATTTCAGGCTTTTCAGAGTACTTTGAAGACGTCTTCAAGAAGTCGTTAGTTACCTTCTACTCTCACCTCTCCTCCCCATCCTTTTTTTTCACACATCTCCTCACATTCACATCTCACATCTCTCACATCTCCTCTCGTCTCCTATTCTAAACTCGAATTTAAAGTCCCCACGATACGAAGAACAACTTTTCAAAGGTGATTGGAAGAAAGAAATTAGAAGACCTATAATGAAGAGAGAGAGAGAGAGAGAGCGAGAGAGAGAGAGAGAGAGAGAGAGAGAGTCTGTGTCTTATTTTTTTTTTTTTCTTTTTCTTCTCTCTTAATAACAGAGAAAGTATAGGTAAAGTAGAGCTGTTAATAATATGAGATTTACGCCTACTCACTTAAGAACATTTGTTTATTCCTTTATTGTTTGCCTCACCAGAGGCTTATTAAGGTCTGGCGAAACGTGCTGTTAATAAATGGTCCTTTTGTTGTGTTTTTTTTTTAAATGTCTATTGCTTGTTTTTACTGACCACTGGTGTGTTTTTTAACTACCAACTGGTGGTGTTTTTAACTGACCACTGTTGGGTTTTACCAGCACTGCTGGTGTTTTATAAAACCACTGGTGGTTTTAAAACCACTGGAGCTGTTTAATTAAAACCCTGTTGCTGTGCTTTAATTAAACACTAGTGTTTTTCACCAACACTGCAGTGGTTATTAAAACCACTACGTCTTGTTCTTTTTATCACTTCCTGTGTCTTTTTAAAACCACTTCCCAAACTCTTTTCAGTCTTCGTTTTCTTCTCCTCCGACTCCTCCTCCTCTTCCTCCTCCTCTTTCCTCCTCCTCTCCTCCTCCTCTCCCTCTCCTCTTCCTCCTTCTCTCCTCCTCTTCCTCCTCTTCCTCCTCTTCCTCCTCTCCCCTCTTCCGCCTCTTCTTCTTCTTCCTCCTGCCTCCTCCTCCTCCACCCCCTTCTCCTCCTCTAGACCAAACCAATTCATACTATCCCAATCAAGTCCTAACACGTTCAGGACTGACAACAAGGTCCTCCGACATCAGTTCAATGAGAGATTCACGTATCGATCAGAATTTTAAATACAATGGAGAGAGAGAGAGAGAGAAGAGAGAGAGAGAGAAGAGAGAGAGAGAGAGAGAAAGAAGAGAGATAGAGAAGAGAGACAGAGAGAGAGAGAAAGAGAGAAAGAGAGAGAGAGAGAGGACAGACGAGAGAAGAGAGAGAGAGAGATAGAGAGAGAGAGAAGAGACGAGAGAGAGAGAGAGAGAGAGAAGAGAAGAGAGAGAGAGAAGAGAGAGAGAAAGAGAGAAGGAAAGAAGAGAGAGAGAGAGAGAGGAGAGAGAAGAGGAGAGACGAGAGAGAGAAACGAGAGCAGAGGAGAGAGCAGAGAGAGAGAGAGAGAGAGAGAGTAAGAGAGCGAAGAGAAATGGCGAAGAGTTCCGTATCGTAATTAAAGTTGATCTAGACAAAACTTGAGATGGCCCAACAGGGAGTTGATACCTTGAGTGGAGGCAAGACTTGTACGGATGGACATGTCAAAGTTGCCACCATCTCTTGCAACAGTGTGACCCATGCGGGATAGCGCTTTAAAAATAAATACTAATTGCAACTATTAATACTACTCTACTATTTATACTACTACTACTGTTACAGCTATTACTAACCGCTTGCTGACTGTATAATACAACGACTACAGTTAACGAGCTAATACTACCGCGGTCTGCTTTTAATACTACTGCTACTAATGACCTACTATTACTACTATATTTACTAACTATTACTGCTACTATTACTATTATTATACTACTACACTAAACTAACCAAACAAGACGAGGGAAGGAGTGAATGATGGTGACATGTTTCTTCTTTTTTTTTTTTTTTGGTCCCACTCTATCCTCGGTGGGAGACGGCCGGTTTATGTTAAAAATAATTACTACCATTATTACTACTACTACAATTAATACTACACTAATAATAACAATTAATAGTATTAATAATAGATAATAATAATAAATAATAATAAATTAATAATAATAATAATTGTAATAATAAGTCAATTTAATACTAAAACTCGCCTGTGTGTGAGTGGTGTGTGTGTGGGTGCGGTGTGTGGAGTGAGTGTGTGTGTTGTTGGTGTGTGTGAGTTTGTGTGTGTGTGTGTGTGTGTTTGTGAGTGTGTGTGTGTGTGGACGTGGCAGACTTTTCTCGTTATCATAGTAAGCCTGAGAGCTTCCCGTTTAAGATCATTACCGTGTTTGCCTCCGTTATCAGTTTGTGTTGCTCTAAATTGCCGCCGATCCACAATTTTCCCTCGCAGGATCGTCGCGTTCGTTAAGCGAAATCCTTTTACCTTCTTCGAAGCGGTGAGTCTTCGCGGACAATCTCCAGCGCGAGAATCATCAAACGGTGAATCATCACGGGTGAATCATCATTGTGAAATCATCATGGTGAATCATAAAACGGTGATGAAAGTCCAATTTCCTTCCGTCGAAGAAAGATCTCTAAATTATCAATCACTCTATCAACCCGTGCAGAGAGTCATTCCCTAGCGTGAGGCTCGATCCGAGCGTCTCCCAATCGTACAGTGACGAGCCACCTCAATTGTGTACCTTACTAGCACTTATTAACACATCTAACACAGTGGCGTGAAGGGTTATAGTTCAGCAGCACTTGTGTTTTAGATCTAACCTGTGTGATCATAACACATACAAACACCCTGCTTACCACTAATCAGCAGTGATACAGTGTTACACTGTGTGGTATCAGTATGGTATTATGTTACCTTGTTCCAAAGTTAACCTGCTGGCCTCCTGCTTCTGAGTACCGTCTTCCGCTTTCTCTCCCCCTGCTCGACCCTTTCTTGCTTACGTATTTTTATCGATAATCAAGTGGAGCTAAATTGAGTCGGGAACTGGAACTTACTCTACAAACTTAACCATTTAAACTTTAATTGGGTTGTATCTATGACGCATTTTTTGTCTAGGTCCTGAATATCATTACCACAAGTCCTGCCCTTAATTTCTGCGACGACCCTTATATACCTCATTGCCCTTGTCAGCCCTCTCACCAGGGACCTTAACAGCCCTGGTATGAACCTTAAACCCTGCCCTTGTCCACCCTCGTCATCAGGGACCTTACAGCCATGGATGGACTTAAACCCTGCCTGACACCCTCTCAACAGGGAACCTTTCAGGCCCTGGATGGACCTTATAACCCTGCCCTTGTCAGCCCTCTCACCAGGGACCTTACACAGCCCTGGACGGGCCTTAACCCTGCCTTGTCAGCCCTCCTCCACTTGGGACCTCACAGCCCTGGATGAGACTTAAACCCTGCCCCTTGTCCAGCCCTCTCAAACCAGGGACCTACACCCTGAATGGACCTAAAGAAATGTTAGACAATACCAGTATGACATCCTTTATAACATACATTCCAGTGTCTGCCTTAATTACCGATAAAGGCTCGATACAGTAACTGCGGAGCCTGCTTTTCCTCAAGTCCTATTCGGACGAAACTTAACTAAGTCTCACAATGACACTGTCGGACTGACCCCTACAGTTTACTGGCAGTCTTCTCCATGACTGAATATATATACATACATATATATAACATATATAATCAATATAATATATAATATATATATATATATATATATATATATATTATAAATATTATATATTATATATAGAATATATTTATTATCACACTGGCCGATCCCACCAAGGCAGGGTGGCCCGAAAAAGAAAAACTTCACCATACATTCACACATTGCCCTCAGACAGGACATCTCACGCCTCCAGCCTTCTCTCACTGCTCAACATTCATCACCACATGCTTCAACACTCCACCCATATAAGAGTGTGTGGTAAAATCTATAACTCTATACACTTCCCCTCGAGGCCTCCAGAAGGACAAAGTTCTTTGTCTCCACAAGAACCTCCTAAAGTGCACCACTCAACTCCTCTTCCCCTCATCAATTTCTATGGGAAAAATTCACCTCATCCTTCATAGACCCAATCCGCTGACACGACCCCTCCCAAATATCTGAATACATTCCACCTCCTCCATACTCTCCTCCCTCCCTCCATCTGATATCCAATCTTTCCATCACCTAATATTTTTGTTATCCACATACCTACTCTTTCCTGTATTCACTTATTAATTTTCTTCTTTTGCACACACCTAACCAAATTCCATCCCCAATCTTCTGGCAATCTTCTCTATTCAGAATCTCCCAAGATCACACGTGTCATTCAGCAAAGATCAACTGTGACAACTCCCACTTATGTGTGATTGTTATCATTTAACTCCACGCCTCTTTCATGACCCTCGCATTTACTTCTCTTACAAACCCCCATCTATAAATATATTAAACAACCACGGTGACATCACACATCCTTGTCTAAGGCCTACTTACTTACTGGGAAAAACTAATTTCCACTCTTGTTCCTATGTACCCTAACTTGAGCCTCCTATCCTCTAACAACTCTTCACTGCTTTCAGTAACCTACCTCCTACCCCATACACCTGCAACATCTGCCACATTGCCCCCCTATCCTCCCTGTCAACGCCTTTTTCCAAATCCCCTAAAGGCCAACAAAGACCTCTTTAGCCTACTAAATACTGTTGGTTTTCATCTTATATGTCTTCCAACACTGTAAAACACTGGCCACACACCCCCTACACCGTTCCTAAAGCCATACCTTGTTCATCTCTCATCCTATTCTCAACGTCTTACTTTTAATGTCTTTCAATAATAACTCTACCAGATCACTTTACGCAGTAACTCACAGACTCTATTCCCTTCCCCCTATAATTTTTGCACTCTCTTTTATCCCCGTTGCCTTTAATAATAACAAAGGAACAAGCATGCACTCTGCAATCCCCTAGGTACCTTACCCTCGTCCATACATTGATTAAATAATTGCACCAACCACTTCCAAAACTATATCCCCTCCTGCTTTAACATTCTATCTTCTACTCACCCTCAATCCCGCTGCCTTACCCCCTTTCCATTACTACTGCCTCAGCAAAACTTCCCCCACACTCACAACTGGCTCTTCTCACTCACGACCAAGATGTTTAATTCCTCCTTGCCCTATACACAAATCACAGCCCTCCTAGTCTTCATCAACAATTTAACACAATTCCTCAAAATATTTCCCTCCAACTCCCAATACCCTAACTTCTCCATTTATAAATCTCCTCTCCTATTTTTTTAACTGACAAATCCATTTGTTCTCTAGACTTTTCCTTAACTTGTTAATCTCAACTCAAAAACTGTTTTCTTATTTTCAAAACAAAATTTGTTGATAATATCTCACCCATTCTCTCATTTGCTCTCTTTTTACTTGCTTCACCACTCTCTTAACCCTCCCCTTTTTTCTCCATATACTTCCCTCCTTTCCCAATCACTTCTACTTTGTAAAAACTTCTCATATGCTAACTTTTTCTCTTTACTGTTTTCTTTTCAATCATCTTTCCACCAATTGCTCCTTTTCCCCTCCCACACCCACTTTCCTGTAACCACAAACTTCTGCTGAGCACTCTAACACTACATTTTTAAACCTACCCCATACCTCTTCAAACCCCATTTCCTATGCTCTCATTAGCCCATCTATCCTCCAATAGCTGTTTATATCTTTCCCTAACTGCCTCCCCTTTTAGTTTATAAACCTTTACCTCTCTCTTCCCCCGATGCTTCTATTCTCCTTGTATCCCATCTACCTTTACTCTCAGTGTAAACTACAACTAGAAAGTGATCTGATAAATCTGTGGCCCTCTATAAACATGTAAATCCTGAAGTCTACTCAACAGTCTTTTATCTACCAATACATAATCCAACAAACTACTGTCATTTTTGCCCACAACATATCTTGTATACTTATTTATCCTCTTTTTCTTTAAAAAAGTAATTTCCTATAACTAAACCCCTTTCTTTTACAAAGTTCAATCAAAGGGCTCCCATTATCATTACACCTGGGACCCCAACTTACCTACCACACCCTCTCTAAAAGTTTTTTCCTACTTTAGCATTCAGGTCCCCTACTAAAATTACTCTCCCCTTTGGTTCAAAGGCTCCTATACATTCACTTAACATCCCCCAAAACTCTCTCTCTCTCCTCTGCTTCCCTCCTTCTCCAGGTGCATACATTATTATGCCCCATTCTCGCATAAAACCTTTTACTTTAACCACATAATTCTTGCATTTACACATTCATTTTCTCTTTTTTCCTTCCAAAAATGATATTCAACATTACTGCTCCCCCTTCCCTTTTGCTCTAACTCTCTCAATCCCCAGTTTTAATCCCTTTTATTTCCCCCCACCGAAACTCCCCCCCCCCTTCGTTTTGTTTCGCTTAGGGCCAGGACATAAAATTCTTTCTTCATAACATCACAATCACTTTTTTTTGTCATCCCATACATCCAGCACTTCAAGCCCCCAGTTTTTAAAGTTTTTCTTTTTTTTTTTTTAGTAAATTCTACAGGAAAGGGGGTTACCCCCATTGTCCCGGATTTTAGCCCTCAACACACGCATGGTTACGGAGGAAAGATTCTTTTCCATTCCCCCAGGGACAATAGAAAAAATAAAAGAAGAACAAGAAATTTAGAAAAAGGGGAAAACCTAGATGTATTATATATTATGATTGCGGTCTGTGAAGTGTGCCCAAAATTTAATTGGATAGCAAAAACCCTGTTTATCTAGCGTGTTTATAGACGAAAAAGAAACCAAAACCCCAAACTCATGCAAAACAGTTACAGGTTTTTTCACAGTCATCTGGAAGGGTAACTTCCCTGGGTGGTTGCGTCTAAACCCTATACCTATAATAATAATACACACCCCCAACAAAACCACACACACACACACACAACAAATATAATATAATATATATATATATATATATATAATATATATAAATATATATTTTAAAGTGGTGTGTAAATTAAATTATTGTGAACCGGGGTCACAGTTAAAAACTGAAAAAATTTTAATAAAACGGGGATAAAACCACAAAGGCAATGTTAATGGGTTTTTAACTCGCGTAATCATATTAAACAAGTTGCAGGGGGTAAATTTTATGTATATACATTGCAGTGCCTTTCCCAAAATGACCGCCCCTTTAATGAATACACGTGCATGACCCAAAAAGGGAGTGGGGATTTTTTTTTTTAAAAGGGGGTAAAATTTAGAGTGTGTGGGGGCTGCTGGGGCACGACCAGGGGTGTCTCTCTGACGTACAAAAATCCCGTGATGTGCAACTCACCGTGATGAGCAACACACGTACTGTAGCAAATACCGTGAAGTAGCAAATCACCCTGACTGTACAACATCACCGTGACGGCAGCCACCGTGACGTAGAACACACCCGGGCTGTACAACATCACCCTGACTGTAGCAAATCACCGTGACGTAGCAAATCGCCCCTGACTGAGCAACACACCGTGACTGTGCAACATCACCCTGCCCCGTACAAATACCGTGCTTGTAGCAACTCACCCTACGTACAACATTTCCCCTGACTGTACAACATCACCGGACTGTACAACATCACCTGACTGTACAAAATCACCCACTGTACAACTACCGTGACCCGAGCAACATCACCGGACTGACAAAATCACGGACGTACAAATCACCCTGACTGAGCAACACCACCGGGCTGTAGCAGCTCCCGTGGAGCAACATCACCCTGACTGTACAAATCACCGGGCTGTAGAACATCCCCTGATTAGCAAATCACCGTGACTGTGCAACATCACCGGGTGAGCAACATCACCTGACTTAGCAACTCACCGTGACTGTAGCAACACACCCTGACGTAGAACATCACCGGACTGTAGCAACACACCGTGACGTACAAAATCACCCTACTGTAGCAACATCACCTGACTGACAACCCACCGGACTGTAGCAATCACCCTGACTGTGCAACATCCACCGGACTGTAGCAAAATCACCGTGACTTCAAAAACCACCTGACTGAGCAACACACCCTGACTGACACATCACCGTGACTGTACAACATCACCGGACGGGAGCAAAAATCACCGTGAAGTGCAACATCACCGTGATTAGCAACATCACCGTGATGTAGCAACATCACCGTGACTGTAGCAACACACCCTGACTGTAGTAAATCACCGTGACTGTACAACTCACCGTGACTGTACAACACACCTCGAGCAACATCACCCTGATGTAGCAACATCACCCTGACGTAGAAAACCCCCGTGACTGAGCCAACCTGCGACAACTTCACCTGACTGTGCAACTCGCCCTGCTGTAGGCTCACCCGGGCTGTAAACAACATCACCCTGACTGTAGAACTACCGTATGTAGCAACATCACCCGGGCTGTAGCAAAATCACCGTGACTGTAGCAAACATCACCGTGACTGAGCACATCACCTGACGTAGCAACAACCGTGACTGTACAAAAACCACCGTGACTGTAGCAACATCACCGTGACTGAAAACATCACCGTGACTGTAGCAACACCACCGTGATGTAAAAAATACCGTGCTGTAGCAAAATCACCGTGATGTAAACACACCGTGACTGTAGCAACTCCGGGCTGTGCAACATCCCCCCGGACTGTACACATCACCGGACTGCAACATCAAGTGACTGTAGCCAAAAAAACCCCCGTGACGAAACAAATCACCGTGACTGTAGCAGCATCCCGTGATGTTCAACATCCCGGACTGAAAACAAATCACCCTGACTGTAGCAACACCACCGGATGTACAACATCACCGTGACTGTACAACATCACCGTGACTAAACTCACCGTGCTGTAGCAACATCACCGTGATGTAGCAACATCACCGTGAAATAACGCTTCAATGAAATTTACCTAGTCAAATAGTGGCGAGATAGGAGTGAAGGGCCCACCGGGGCGATGTTTCGCCCCGTTAAGGCCCTGCTTCCCCAAGTTTTTCCTTTATGCCCTTGTATACCCTTTCGCTTACACACAAAAACGGGCCGGGAAATTTTTCGGCTCCCCTTGTTTTTGGGGGCACGGGTTTCTCATTGATTTCTTAACACCAGAGAGACAGTAGTCCAGCTTTCCCTCTTTTTGCCTCCCCAGGCCTCTCCACCCCCGTCCGGGAAAAAAGTCCAGGAAAAATCATGGGGAAAAAAAGTCCAGGGAAAAATAGTCCAGGGGAAAAAAATCACAGGGGAAAAAAAGTCACAGGGAAAATATCTCAGGGGGAAAAAATCAAGGGGAAAAAAACACAGGGGGAAAAAAACAGGGAAAAACACAGGGAAAATACAGGGAAAAATCACAGTTAAAAAATCACAGAAAAAAAGTATAATTTTTTGGGTAGGGGGGGGGGGGGGAAAAACATGAAAAAAAAAAATTCCCCTTTTTTTTGGAAGATTTGACTTTTTTTTTTCCCGTGACCTTTTTTTTTTGTACTTTTTTTTCCTGTAACTTTTTTCCCGGAATTTTTTTTCCCGCCTTTTTTTTTCCCCGGGGACAAGTTTTCCTGGGTGCCCCCCGCCCGCCCCTGACTTGCCCAAAACCCTTTTTTTCTTAACTGAAAATGAAAACTCCAGGGTTCCCTCATAAAAGTTTTTTTTTTCCCGGTTTTCTTCCGTGGGGGGAAAAAACTGTCTCAATTTAGTGGACGGAGAAACGAGCCTTTCTGGGTCTGATTTACAAGGCTTCAATTATGTGTAGTAATCGAAAATGTGGCAGAGCTGGGGTTTAAAACTGTGAGGGGGAATGGTATTATGGTGGTATTTGGGGTGTGGCAGGGGTGTGGGCTCTTTCAGGGGGTTGCGGGGGTGTTTCACGTTTAGGGTTTGTAGGGGGGGTGGCTCAGTGGGGGTGCGCAGGGGGTGTGGTTACGTAGGGTTTGCAGTGGTGTGGTACGTCAGGGTGTTGCGGGGGGGTTTGGGTCACTCGGGGGGGCTGCAGGGGTGTGTCTCTCATCGGGGGTTTTTGTCTCACTCAGGGGGGTGCAGATGTGGGTCACGTCGGGGGGTTTTGAGGGGGGGGCTCACTCGGGGTGTTTAGCGGGTGGGTAAACGTCGGGATGCAGGGGTGTGGTCACGTCAGGGTGTTGCAGTGGTGTGGCTCACGTCGGGGTGTTGCGGGTGTAGCTTACTCGGGGTGAAGCAAGGGTGGGGGTCACGTCGGGGTGTTGCAGGGGTGTGGCTAACCCCGGGGTGTTTGGGCAAGGGGTTTTGGGTTGGCTCTAAATCGGGGTGTTGCTCACGTCAGGGTGGTGCAGAGGTGGGGCTCACGTCGGGGTGTTGCAGGGGTGTGGCTCACGTCGGGGTGAGGCAAGGGTGTGAGCCCACGTCAGGGTATTGCAGTACTGGGCTCACGTCGGAGTGTTGCAGTGGTGTGGCTCACTCGAGATTTTTGCAGGGATGTGGCTCACTTCAAAGGTGTGGCTTCCACGTTAAGGGGGTTGCAGGGGTGTGGTTCCTGTCAGGTGTGGCATAATAATACTGTTTCCTTTTCCTTCAACACACACACCACACACACACACACAACACACACAAAACACACACACACACACACACAAAACACACACACACACACACACACACACACACACACACAGTGAACGTCAAACTCATATTGGAGTATACAGCACCAGTATGGAACCCACACCTAGCCAAATATGTCAAGTAATTGGAGAAAGTGCAAAGGTTTGTAACAAAACTAGTCCTGGGGATAAGAAAAGTAAAAGGAACTCAACCTGATGACACTGTAGGACAGGAGAACTAGGCAGGATATAACGTACAAAATACTGAGAATTGGCATTGTGAATAGAGACATAATGTTTGAGATGGGACATTGTAACAAGAGGACACAGCTGGATGTTGAAAGCTTAGATGAATGATAATGATGTTAGGAAGTACTGCTTCAGCTTAGAGTTGTCAGGAAGTGGAACGAGCTGAGAGTGAAGTGATGTACCTGAAGGGTGTTCCAAGGGTCAGTGCCCCCGCGACCCGGTTCATGATCAGGCCTTGCGATGGATCAGGGCCTGATCAACCAGTCTGTTACTGTTGGTAGCACGCAAACCGATTTACGAACCATAGCCCGGCTGGTCAGAAACTGATTGTAGGTGCCTGTCCAGCTCCATCTTGGAGACAGCCAAGGGTCTGTTGGTAATCCCAATTATGGTAGAGGAAAGATTCATACAAAGCATTAAGAAGAGGTACGATAAAGCTCTTGAACCCAGGAGAGAGTTAACCTAGTATCTACCAATGAAGAGGTGGGGCCAGGAACTGTGACTCAACCCCTGCAACCACATATAGTTGAGTACTCAGTATTGTCATGCTTAGCAATGGTCATGTAGAACTATGGTCATGTTGGACACCAAGACCATTCTTCATGACCACACCTGACCCTTTCTGACCTCATCTGACCGTTTCTGACCTCACCTGACTCTTCCTGACTTCAGCTGACCATTTCTGACATCACCTGACCCCTTCTGACCTCATCTGGCCCCTCTGATCTTAACTGACCTCTTCTGACTACACCTGACCCCTTCCTCCCTCACCTGACCGTGTCTGACCTCACCTGACCCTTTCTGACCTCATCTGGCCGTTTCTGACCTCACCTGACCCTTTCTGACCTGAGGTGAACCTGCCATAATCAGGGTAGTTAATGGTTCCTTAAAGTGTTGTTGGGAAATGCTGAAAGCCGTTTTTTTTTTTTAAGAAGACAGATCGACGCGACTGAAGTCGGAGCTCTTCGAAATTTTGTAATTAACGCCAGAGGGTTCCTGGCGGTGCCTGGCGGTGCCTGGCGGAGCCTGGCGGTGCTTGGCGGTGCCTGGCGGTGCCTGGAGGTGCCTGGCGGCCCGTCCTCTTGAGAGATGATAAGAGAAAAAAGTCTACTTACCCTATACAAACATCGGTGGGGAATGTCAACCCTGAGGACATCAGAGGTAATTCTACCTGACCTTGGGATGGACTTCAATGATGTTCAGCTCAGTGGCAGAGAGGGACGCTGATACTCTCTCCAGTGGTATTGGATAATTCTTTATTCATTTGGTTAATCGTGCACCTGGGTGAATAATATCTGGCGATCAATATCTATGAAGGCTTCCACGTCCTGCCCCGTTCATTTCCATTTAAATTACCGTACAACCAGTCATGACACCATCCAACACACGTACCTCTTTGTCTGCAATGGTCTGAAGAAGCAACTGACTGGCGAAACGTTTCCTCAGTAAAGATTCTCAAATGTTGTACAAGTGCCTCATTCTTCAACTTGTCGGATTTCTAAATGATTTACATCATACCACATTCTGCTTTTCTTTCAGTCACACACTTAGACAATACACAGCAATCCTTAATCTCAATAGAAGTATGTAGCTCCTCTTTGCAGATAGCCTCGGTGTGGACTTCCAGATCCTCTTCTGTCTGTCTTTCTCATGTACTCATGTACCTATCCTATCTAATCCCTTCTAACACCACCCTGACCCTATCTAATCCCATCTAATCCTACCTGACCCCACCTGAACCTCTCTAGCCTCTCTCCACCACAGCAAAAAGACTCCGGCAAGACTTCCTCGGTATTTATGAACCGTCCGTCGCTGAAGGGAAAGGAACGCGCCTTGTTTATTAATTTCCACGGCGTGAAAATTGAAAATCCCTGAAATGAGTTGCTCTTGGGGATTACCAAGGCAGTTTGACCCCTCGGTGCCCTGAAGATTAGGTCGGATATACCTCACCTCCGTCTCTGGCTATTATTGATGAAATATGTACCGATAACGAAGAGAAAAAGTCAAATTATGACACTTGTAGGAACACTCAGGATAAATTTGACTCGATGTTGATAAACTCTTGATTATTTTTTTTTAATAATTTTCGTGGCCGTGTAATTATTTCTTCGTAGTCTGGCTAGGTGTGGTGACGCAAGTAATGAAGTTGCGTCAATGTAGGCGTCTCTCGTAGACTGGTGGATCAAGACTCGCGGAGCTTGACCTAATTTGTGGATCAGTACTCGTTCAGTTAACTGAATATAAGAAATATGTTAGATATACATAAAGGCAGTACAGTAGAGCTATTGTTCAGAATATTAAGATAATAACACTTAACTGGAAAGCTGCTTCCAATATATATATATATATATATATATATATAAATATATATATATATATATATATATATATATATATATATATATAAATATATAATATATAATATATATATATATATATAATAATATATATATATATATAATATATATATATATAATATTATTTTATTAATACACTGGCCGATTCCCAGCAAGGCAGGGTGGCCCGAAAAAGAAAAACTTTCACCATCATTCCACTCCATCACTGTCTTGCCAGAAGGGTGCTTTACACTACAGTTTTTAAACTGCAACATTAACACCCCTCCTTCAGAGTGCAGGCACTGTACTTCCCATCTCCAGGACTGAAGTCCGGCCCGCCGGTTTCCTGAACCCCTTCAAAATGTTACTTTGCTCACACTCCAACAGCACGTCAAGTATTAAAAAAACCATTTGTCTCCATTCACTCCTATCAAACACGGGTCCCGCATGCCTGCTGAGTATGTATATATATATATATATATATATATATATTTAATAATATATATATATATATAATATATATATATATATATATATATATATATATATATATATACATAGATAGATATATATAGGAAGCAGAGTCCAATGTATATACCTATATTCTATAGTTTACTGAAGAGGGACTTAGTGTGAGGATGGAACATATACAGCAATAGGGGATGAGACAGGAGGGGTCAGATACACACGAAGAGAAGGGAGGGGAGAAAGAGAGAAGAGGGGAGAGGGGAAGTGATATAAGGGCAACAATCTGCTGAGTGCACCAGCATCAACTACCGTAGTGTCCGCCTCAGCTCACACACACACTGAGAGAGACTAATTCATCCCTTGACAAGCACCGATACATCTACTGGGCATTTAAGGAAAATGGATAAAGCAAAAAGAGTGTTCGAGTAAAGAGAAAGAAAAAGAGGATGAATAAACAGAAGGGGAGGAGGAGGATGAGAGCAACGTCACTCGCGGAATATAAAATAAATGAACATCAGTATTTATATGTGACCTGAGGAGCCGGATTGATCTGAGTGAACACAAGCAAAGAGCTGAGTGAGCACAAGTAAAGAGCTGAGTGAGCACAGATTTCAATGAGCACAAGTCAAGATCTGAATGAGCACAGGTGAGCACATTAGTCTTATCAGTTTAACCTCAGAGCAATGAGTGAGGTGGCCTCACGAGCGAGGCAATAAAACTGATCAATGTACAGAATAACCTGTGATGGATTTCAGAATGTCGTGACAGTAACAACGGCAAACGATTCAGAAATGTAAATTATTTACACTGTCACTTAGTCAGCGATACAAGAATAACAATGCTGGCTAGCTATGAGAGAATGATGAAAGAATGACGAGAAACTGATGAAAAAATGACGGGAGAATGATGAAAGAATGACGGGAGAATGATGGAAGAATGATGAAAGTACGACGAGAGAATGATGAAAGAATCACGGGAGAATGATAAAAGAATAATTAGAGAATGATAAAAAATGCAGAATGATTGAAGAATGATGAGAGAATGATGGTGAAAAATAATGGGAGAATGTTAAAAGAATAATTAGGGAATGATGGAAAATAATGGAAGAACGATAAAAAAGAATGTTTAGAGAATGACGGGAGAGACGTGACCACCATGGCCCAGCTAGCCCCCTCATATCCCTCTGTCTCACACACAGCAATGAGAGATTGCAGTTTACATGCAAGTGCCTTTTAAAAACAGCTGTAAATAAAATTCGATGCTTGTCCATATAACTACGTACAAACAAAACAACCTAAAATTGCCAATTGACCAAGGCAGGACACGTGAATCTGTCGTGTCAAGACATTAGCGTCACCTCATCTCCGTGGCGAAGTTGAAAGCTATCTAGTTCGGGTAAGAAACTTTGCCTATACCCTGGGAGCGACTACCGTGGGTAGTACCCATTCAAAAAAAAAAAGGGAGGGGCAGGACTCTTACATACAACAAGAATGTGGACACTGATGTGGGGGAAGTGGAAGACATTCAATAGACTACTTTTTTGTACAACGTAGGACACAGTCTGATGATTTTACCAGCTGGTAGAGTCACTGGTATTGAAAGCAGTGTAGTGCAGGTACAGGAGGATGGAGACTGGCTTCCAATCACTGGTTTTTTTTAGGGCAGCTTGACGTTCCGTATTTTTCAAGGTAGCTTCTCTCTACGGTGTTCTCCCTGCCTCGTTTACCTCTACCTTGTCCTTCCTGCTTCTCTTCCCTTTCTCGTGTCCTTCCTGCCTCTCTTCTCTCTACTTTGTCCTCCCTGCTTCTCTTCCATCTACCGTGTTCTCCCTGTCTCTCTCTCATGTCTTCCTGCCTCTCCTCCAAGTCCTCCCTGCCTCTATTCCATGTCCTCCTACCTTTTTTTTCCATTCCTACTACCCCCTCTTTCCCATGTCCTACCTGCCTCTCTTTTGTCCTTCCCCTACCTCTCTTCCACGCCTCCCTGCCTCTCTTCCCGCCTTTCTACCTCCCTTCCTACTACCTTTCCCCCAGTCCTCCCCTGTAAACTGACTTCCCTTTTCCTTATAAATTTTTTAAGGGGGGTTCAACCCCCCGGCAATTACCTAACTATCAGTCATGTTTTTTAGGTTCTCTTTCCCCCCCTCATCCTCCTCGTCTTTCTTATCCTCCCCCCTACACCTTAAAATTACAAAAGGGCAAAGGGAAAGTTGCAAAAGGTTCATTATTGAGAAAAAAAGCTTAAAAAGAAAGATAAATGTATTTAACCTTGTCTCTTTAGGAACCGAAACGACAAGTCATTCATTCAAACCCTTTTAATGCAGAGGTTCGTAACCATACCTTTTGAAGGTATGGCCCCCCCCCATTTTTTGGGTTCCCATGCCCAAAGGGTAGGGGAACCAAATGAGGGGGGGGGAATGGGACTCGATCTCTAAACAGTTTAAAAAAGAAAAATTGTTGTTAAATTTAAAAAAACACATTTCCAGACTTCACTTAAAATTCACATTGTTCCGATTAGGAACAATGTTCCAGACTAGGAACAAATACTCTCCCCCGGGCTAAAGGGGACTGATCCCCCTCAAAACTACGCTTAAAGGGGATGGCTGATTTTTCCTTTTTCACACTCTTCGCTTCTCCAACTCTTCTGTACTGACAAAAGAAACCTACGTGTAGGCAAAACGTTTGGGAAATAAAGAACCAAAACGTTGCCCACTGTCTTCATTACCAGCTATTCTGTTCCCAGTGTCACATGCAAAGCAAGACAAGTTTTGCATTTTTTGGGTCATACTGATACCTAAAACGGGTGATGGTGATGGGGATTTCGACAGTCTAGTGAAGGACGTATGTTCACATACTGGGCAATCCCGGGGGTTAAATCGTAAAAGGGTTGGTTCCCCGGGTTTAAGATTTTTCAAGGTTTTAAACACTAAAGGAAGAACATATGGTAAAACTGCGATGAGGGATGAAACACAAAATGTGTAAAGTTTTTTTCTGGAATTAAAACGGAATGGAAAAAAAGTGTCGCTGAAGAAGTGAGAACGAGGCCTTTTAAAAATCATGGATAAGCATTTTGCAAGTATAGTTTTTATGCTACCTGAGGCAAAACTGAAATCAACTGAATCCGTTTTTTTTCAAACTGCGCAAGACGAACTTTTAAACAATGAGCCCCCAAACTGAGCAAAGACCAGCACCACACCGCCCCACTTTGTATAGTAGTAACATAGAGTAGTAGTAGAGTAGTATAGTAGTAGTTTTGTATAAGTAGTAGTGTAGTAACATATGTAGTATGGGTTTTAGTTTAGTAGTATAGTAGTATAACAGAAGTAGAAGGAGCAGGTGGTGGCTGTGGTAGTAAAACCCACTTTTGCACAACCCTATTGTCACCCCCCACGGTTGTGGTAGTGCACGTCCACTGTCACCACGCATCCAAATATCCCCACTGGCGCACACCACAAACCCACGGGGAGATTGACGGGGAAAACCTGGAGCCACATGGGGTCCCGAAAAATGGAGACAAGATTTGGATGTGGTCGGAAAAACCTCATGCACCAACAGTTAAGGACAGACCAGAGTGAGAGGGGAGGATGAACCAGAAAGATTGGACCTTGTGTTCACCCGGGGGCAGTTCAAGACATTGAGGACCAAATGAGAGTCCCCTAGGAGTAGTCCCACGTGGTTTGTCTTTGAATACATAGTGAGCTGCAAGGGGAGAGAGTAACAGGGTTGAATGGGAAAACCAGACTATGAAAGAGGAGACTACATGGGTTGGGGAATTTTTCCTTTTGGGGGTTTCCGGGGGACAGGAACGGGCGGAAACCATTAAATGAAATGATGGATATGTAAAAAACAAAGCAGGAGGCAGTGGAAAGGTTTTTTCCCAAGGGCAACAGAAAGGGGAAGACCAGAACGAGCCCGGGTTTACCGAGGGTAAAAGGAGGCAAAAACAAAGTGCAATAGGAAGGGAAAAAAATCAGAAGGAGAGAACACACGAAAATGGGAATTAGTGCGACCCAGGAACGGTATGCCAGTAAGGAGGGAGGCCCGCAAATATGGAAATAACATAGCATCAAAAAATCAAGACTGCCCCGAAACTGTTGTATAGCCACATCAGGAGGAAGCAACAGTCAAAGACCGGTGATCGATTAAGGACAGAAGGTGGAGAACCCCAAAAGAAATACGGGAGGTTTGAGGAGCAAAACAGGAGATTTAAGGGAGTTTTAAGTAGAGACGGGAAAGGCTTGGGGGAAGACAGCGCAGAAGGAACATCAAGAGGGAATTACCACAAGTGTTGGATGAATACGAACAACGGGAGGGGGTGCAGAAGCGCTAAGTGCCCTTTGATCCCTCAAGGCGATGGGCCCGGGACAACATCTCCCCATGGGTCCTTAAGAAGGGGCAGAGATGCTTGCGTGCCCCTAACCAAAATCTTCAACACACCCTTGAAACGGCAACTCCCTGAGAAATGGAAGACGCAAAGGTGTCCCCATATTTAAAAAGGAAACGAACTGAGCACTAACTACAACCTGTGTCTCTAACTGATTGGTGCAAAGTCATGGAGAAATTATCAGGGGGAAGTGGGGGAAAACCCCTGGAAGGGAAAACAAGATTATAAAAAAACCCACAGGGGTTCATGAAGGCAAATCCTGTGTCAAAAAACCTTTTCTGGTTTTATGACAAGGTAACAGAAGTAAGACACAAGAAGGGGGGTGGGTTGATTGTATTTTCTAGATGCGGGAGGCCTTTGACACAGTTCCCCACAAGAGATTTTGCAGAAGTGGAGGATCAGGCGCAGTAAAGGGAGGGCAGCAATGGAAAAAGGGAATACCTGACAGGGAGGCAACAACGGTTTATGGGGACGTAACGGTTCAAGTGGGCGCCTTGCGGCGGGGCCCCAGGGGTCATTCTGGGCCCTGTTTTTATAAAGCGAACGACATGATGGGAAAGGAAAAAGACCTGGTGTCCCTGTTCGCGATGACGTGAAGTTGATGGAAAAATTAAAAACGGACGAGGATGGGCGGGCTGCAAAAAGACCTGGACAGGGGTGGACTGTGGTCCAGTAACGGCTTCCGAACTCAATCCAGCCAAATGCAAAGTCATGAAATTGGGGGGGGGGCAAAGAAAACCGCAGACAGAGTATAGCTAGTGGACAAAGATAAAAGACCCACTCGGGGGAAGACCTTTGGGGTTACCATAACACCGAGCACACCCGGACACAATCAACCAAATAACTGCTGCAGTGTACGGGGGGCCCGGCAAACCTGAGAATAGCGTTCCGATACCTAAATAAGGGAAACGTTCAAGCCCCTGTACATGTGTATGTTAGGCCCAACTGGAGTATGCAGACCAGTTGGAACCCCCAAACCCGGGCAAACACGTCAAGAAGTTTGGGAAAGTACAAAGGTTTGCAAAAAACTATCCAGAGCTCGGGGAATTGTACGAGGAAAGGTTGAGGGAAAACGGACTGACGACACTGGAGGACAGAAAGGTCAGGGGGGAAAATGATAACGAAACAAGATACGGGGGAATAGACAAGGTGGGGCAGGATAGGATGTTTTCCCGAGAGGGGACACGAAAAAAGGGGGCAAATGGAAGCTGAAGACCAGACGATCCAGGGAGTTAGGAAAATATTTTTTTTTCATCATAGAGTCGCAGGAATTTAATACCAGCAAATGAATAGTGGGGGGCAGGAAACCCTAATATTTTAAGAAGAGGTATGAAAAAGTCAGGAAGCAGAGAGGGAGAGGGCCCGTAGCGATCAAAGAGGCGGGGCCAGGGGGAGTCTCGACCCCCCGAACCACAATTAGGGGAGTACAATTTAAAGAACACACCAACACAGTGCCTGCACTCTGAAGGGGGGGTTAAAGTTGCAGTTTAAAAACTGTAGGTAAAACACCCTTTTGGCAAGAATGATGGGTGAATAGGGGAAAGTTTTTTTTTTCGGGCCACCCCGCCTTGGGGGGAATCGGCCAGTGTGATAATAAAATAAAACACACACACCACACACAAAAACAACACACACACACACACACACACACACACACACACCCCCACACACAACACCACACAACCAACACAACACACACCACACACACACAACACCAACTCCGTGAGTGACGGTAAGTAACACAACAGTTTTTAAAAAAGAACTTCAAGAAAAAATAGACGTAATACGTTTCCCACCACCCCACCCGCCTGCATATTTCATTCATTTTTTTTCAATATGGTTTGATACATTTTCTACCCTTTGGTACGGCAGTGACTGGAGGGAGTGGGGGGTGGGAGAAGCCTTTTGTATGCTTTCCTTGCTTCAACCATCTATAGAAAGCTAGTCCTTAATCCAGAGAGGAGAGAGAGAGAGAGAGATAGCTTTTAGTAAAAAGACTAGGTATTGACTTTCAATTCTCTGCTCTTTTTTCTCACGTACACCTCTCTCTTTCTCTCACTCTACTATCTATTGTCTATCTACCTCTTTTACACAGGTTATACAAGGTTTCATTAAGGTTCGAAATTTTTGTACAGGGGTGGATAATGAGAACCTTAAAACAGGACGATAAAAAATGTCACTATTGGGGCACAAGTCTGGTCCTTAGGCAAATAGATAAATTAAAACCAACAAACCCCAGCCCATGAACTGTATCAAGGGTTCTAAAGGGAAATTAAGAGGGGGTTAGCAACCTTGGTACTTTTCAAATATCAACAAACTGGCATGGTGCCCAAAAGTGGAAAATGGCAAATGTGATACCTATTTTTAAAACAGGTGAAAGGTCCTTAGCTTCGAACTATAGACCAATAACCCAACCCCCATAGTGGGGAAATTTTTGGAATCAATAATTTCCGAGGATTTCGTAGCCACCTTGAAAAGCTAAATTAATCAACGAAACTCAGCATGGTTTTACAAAGGGGGGTTTCCCGCCTTACGAATTTATTAACTTTTTTTTTATAAGGATTTGAGGGGTAGTCTGTAATGAAAAATGATATTGGTATATGGCTTTATAAGGGTTTTGCAGGGTCCCACATCAGAGCTATTGGGAAAAAATTAAAACCATGGAATAGGAGGAGAAATTTTTTCCTGGATAGAGGCATGGTTGACAAAAGGCAGCAAAGTTTGCATAATGGGGGGAAATCAGAGTGGGGAAGCGTCACGAGGGTGTTCCACAGGGGTCGTGTTGGGCCCCCCGCTGTTTAAATCTACATAAACACATGAGGGGAAAAAAGAGCGACTCGGGAAGTTTTCCCATAAAACCAAAATAGGCCGTCGAATTCATTCTGACGAGGACATTCGACACTCAGGAAGATTTGAATAGACTGATGCAGTGGTGAGAAGTGGCAGATGCAGTTTAATATAGACAAATGCAAAGTTCTAAATGTTGGACAGGACAATAACCATGCCACATATAAACTAAATAATGTAGATTATTACGGATATTACGGATTGCGAAAAAGATTTAGGAGTTCTGGTTAGCAGTAATCTGAAACCAAGACAACAGTGCATAAGTGTTCGCAATAAAGCTAATAGAATCCTTGGCTTCATATCAAGAAGCATAAATAATAGGAGTCCTCAGGTTGTTCTTCAACTCTATACATCCTTGGTTAGGCCTCATTTAGATTATGCTGCACAGTTTTGGTCACCGTATTACAGAATGGATATAAATTCTCTGGAAAATGTACAAAGGAGGATGACAAAGATGATCCCATGTATCAGAAACCTTCCCTATGAGGATAGACTAAGGCCTGAAACTGCACTCTCTAGAAAGACGTAGAATTAGGGGGGATATGATTGAGGTTTATAAGTGGAAGACAGGAATAAATAAAGGGGATGTAAATAGTGTGCTGAAAATATCTAGCCTAGACAGGACTCGCAGCAATGGTTTTTAAGTTGGAAAAATTCAGATTCAGGAGGGATATAGGAAAGTATGGTTTGGTAATAGAGTTGTGGATGAGTGGAACAAACTCCCAAGTACCGTTATAGAGGCCAGAACGTTGTGTAGCTTTAAAAATAGGTTGGATAAATACATGAGTAGATGTGGGTGGGTGTGAGTTAGACCTGATAGCTTGTGCTAACAGGTCGGTTGCCGTGTTCCTCCCTTAAGTCAATGTGACCTGACCTGACTAGGTTGGGTGCATTGGCTTAAGCCGGTAGGGACTTGGACCTGCCTCGCATGGGCCAGTAGGCCTTCTGCAGTGTTCCTTCGTTCTTATGTTCTTATGTTCGTTCTTAAAACTAGGGATGCCAAGCCCATGATGACACTCTTCAGGTCGCTTGTTCTATCTAGGCTGGAATATTGTTGCACACTAACAGCACCTTTCAAGGCAGGTGAAATTGCTGACCTAGAAAATGTACAGAGAACCTTCACGGCGCGCATAACGGAGATAAAAACACCTAAATTACTGGGAGCGCTTGAGGTTCCTGAACCTGTATTCCCTGGAACGCAGGCGGGAGAGATACATGATTATATACACCTAGAAAATCCTAGAGGGACTAGTACCGAACTTGCACACGAAAATCTCACTATACGAAAGCAAAGACTTGGCAGACGATGCAACATCCCCCCAATGAAAAGCAGGGGTGTCACTAGCACGTTAAGAGACCATACAATAAGTGTCAGGGGCCCGAGACTGTTCAACTGCCTCCCAGCATACATAAGGGGAATTACCAACAGACCCCTGGCAGTCTTCAAGCTGGCACTGGACAAGCACCTAAAGTCGGTACCTGACCAGCCGGGCTGTGGCTCGTACGTTGGTTTGCGTGCAGCCAGCAGTAGCAGCCTGGTTTGATCAGACTCTGATCCACCAGGAGGCCTGGTCACAGACCGGGCCGCGGGGGCGTTGACCCCCGGAACTCTCTCCAGGTAAACTCCAGGTTAAGAGATGTTACCTATGTCAGCTCTCTCTCTCTCTCTCTCTTTCTCTCTCTCTCTCTCTCCTCTCTCTCTCTCTCTCTCTCTCTCTCTCTCCTCTCT
>NC_069445.1:14110069-14112569 GCF_026875155.1 Cherax quadricarinatus
GAAAGGGCACTACAATGGATCAGGAATACTTGTCAAAGACAGCACGAGTAATGGTACGTGGCGAGTGTCAAGGGGGGCACCTGTGACGAGTGGGCTCCCACAGGGATCAGTCCTAGGACCAGTGCTGTTTCTGGTATTTGTGAACGACATGACGGAAGGAATAGACTCCGAAGTGTCCCTGTTTGCAGATGATGTGAAGTTGAAAGAGAAGAATTTTATTCGGGCGAGGACAGGAAAGGTTAAGGGGAAAACGGGCTGACGACACTGGAGGACAGAAGGGTCAGGGGAGACATGATAACGACATACAAGATACTGCGGGGAATAGACAAGGTGGACAGAGATAGGATGTTCCAGAGAGGGGACACAGGGACAAGGGGACACAGGGACAAGGGGTCACAACTGGAAGCTGAAGACTCAGATGAGTCACAGGGACGTTAGGAAGTATTTCTTCAGTCATAGAGTTGTCAGCAAGTGGAATTCCTAGCAAGTGAAGTAGTGGAGGCAGGAACCATACATAGTTTTTAAAAAGGGGGTATGAAAAGCTCAGGGAGCAGAGAGGGGAGAGGACCCATGGCGATCATGAAGAGGCGGGGCCAGGAGCTGAGTTCGACCCCTGCAACTACAATTAGGTGAGTACAATTAGGTGAGTACACACACACACACACACACACAAAAACCCCACACACACACACAAAAACACACACAGTGTCCCCATTCGCAGATGATGTGAAGATGAGAGAAGAATTAAAAACGGATGAGGATGAGGCAGGACTGCAAAGAGACCTGGACAGGCTGGACATGTGGTCCAAAACGGGTTCTCAATTCAACCCTGCCCCAAAAGCAAAGTCAGAAAAATTCGGGGGGGGGCAAAGAAGCCGCAGACAGAGTTAGGGTAGGGGGGGACAAAGAAAACAGACCCCTACTCGGGAAAAGACCTTGGGGGGGCCAAAAAAACCGACCGTCAAGGGGGGCACACATCAACCAAAATAACTGCTGCACATATGGGCCTGGGAAACCTGAGAATGCGTTCCGATCCCCAATAAGGAAACGTTCAAGACATGTAAATGTGTATTTAGCCCATACTGGAGATCAGCACCATCTGGGAAACCCCCCACCTGGGCAAGCACGTCAAAAAGTTAGAGAAATACGAATTTCAGCAAGGCTAGTCCAAGCTCGGGGGGAATGTCGTACGAAGAAGGTTGGGGGAAATCGGATGACGCACTGGAGGACAAAGGGGTGGGGGAGACATGAAAACGACATACAAGATACTGCGGGGAATAGCAAGGGGGACAGAAAGGGATTTTTCCAAGAGGGACAAAAACAAGGGCACAACGGGAAGAAAAAGACTCAACAGTCACGGGGGTTTAAATATTCTTCACATCGATCGTCAGGAAGTTAATAGCCTGGCAAGTAAAATAGTGGGGGCGGAAAAACCATACATAGTTTTAAGAAGAGGATAAAAAAAGCTCAGAAGCAGAGGGGGAGAGGACCTATACGATCGGGGAAGGGGCGGGGCCAGGGCTGAGTCTCACCCTTGCAACTAAAATTTGGGTGAGGAGTACACACACAACACCAACACCCACACAACACACATACTGAGAGGAATTAAAAGGGGGACAAAGCAGAATTTCCAAGATTGAACACAGCAACAAGGGGCCGTTGGAATTGAAGACACAGAAAAATCACAGGGATTTGGGAAGTATTTCTTCGCCACAGAGTATCGGGAAATGGAACAGTCGGGGAAGGGATGTAGTGGGGGCAGGATCCAACTAGCTTTAAGCAGGGTATGATAAAGTTCACAGTTCAGGAGAGTGTTAGTAGAAACCAGTAAAGAGGGGGGGCCAGGAGTTTGGACTCGACCCCGCAACCTAACAGGGGAGTAAACAGGGAAGCACACCACCACTCACCTAACTCACCTCATAACACCCCGACATTACATATATATATAAATATATAATATATAAAATTTTAAAAATATTATATATATATAAAAATTTTTTATATATAATATATATAATATAATATATATAATATATATATAAAAAAATATATATATTGGGGGTGTGTGTGTGTGTGTGTTGTGTGGTTTTTGTAAGTGCATGCAAAAAAATCACTGTGAAAGAATAGAGAAATTCCAGCCTTCGTGATACTCACATTTTTCAAAGACATTGTTCCTTGTATGGGATAGTCACGAAAGCGCTTTGGGAATTTCTTTATTCTTTCGCGTGGGGTTTTTGTATTTTTGAAATACCTTTTACTGTGACTTATTGCATATATATAGTAATACATATATATGATATATTATATATGCATATATTATATTAATATATAATTATATATTATATATATATATATTATATAAAATATAATATATATATATATATTATATATTAATGTTATCCCTATCAATTTCTGAGGGAGGGGGCCCACCTTATACGAGTCAAGTCCTACTTAAAAAAAATTAATGCTAATAACAAAAAGAGTCTCATAAGAAAAAAAA
>NC_069445.1:14115069-14140069 GCF_026875155.1 Cherax quadricarinatus
TACTACACATGTTGTTTTATTGCAGTGTTCGTTAGCGCATTAAGAGACCTTTATTGCCTCTTATTATCTTTACCACTAACGAGGTTCAGTAACGAACGAGGCAACGAGCTTGAAGGAATCGAATCTATTCAGGCAACGAAAAAATAACTGGGCTCCTATACAGTTATCCCAGTCAGTTAGCAGTCTAATAAACTCACCAGAGTTAGTAGACAGTCTACCTTCAGCACTCAGTGAAGGTATATTCTCCCTCAGTCTCCCTACCTCACTACGTCTCCCTTGGCTCCCTCCATAAGGATACAAGCCCCTCCCTCCCTCCCTCCCTCCGTCCCAACAGTCCCGCCTCCGAGTAATATATATCTATATAATCTAATTTGCATCTAAAGGGAATTCAAGTCAGTAAAGCGTTCAGATTCGCCTCTTTTCTTAAAACTTGGGGAATTGAAGCGCCCGGCCCAGCCGGCTCTGGCAGCCGCTTGTCGGGAATGAACCGTCACGAGCCGACATAACTTTATCATGCCTTACAGACAGCCCAGAATACGTCTATCAGGCCTCACAGACAACCCAGAATACGTCTATCAAGTCTCACGGACAGCCCAGAATACAGCTATCAGGCCTCACAGACAGCCCTGAATACAGCTATCAGGCCTCGAAGACAGCCCAGAATACGTCTATCATGCCTCACAGACAGCCCAGAATACAGCTAGCAGGCGTCACAGACAGCCCAGAATACGTCTATCATGCCTCACAGACAGCCCAGAATACAGCTAGCAGGCGTCACAGACAGCCCAGAATACGTCTATCATGCCTCACAGATAACGTACAAACATTAACAAGTAGTAATAGCGGTGGTAGCAGTAGTAGTAGTAGTAGTAGAAGATGAATAATAATAATAATAATAATAATAATAATAATAATAATAATAATATAATAATAATAATAATAATAATAATAATAATAATAATAATAATAATATATAATAATAATAATAATAATATAATAATAATAATAATAATAATATAATAATAATAATAATAATAATAATAATAATAATAATAATAATAATAATAATAATAATCATCGAGATGTCAGACTGGACTATTGAAGGCCTTGGAAGGACTCTAATCTAGAGCCCTGACTTGACTCTGTAATTAGAGAGGCTTACATTTCCCTGATAACCGGGCCGGTGTGTTAAGCCGGCAGTTAACGTTACTGATTTTCACGGGATTGAGTTAGTTCTTAGTCCAGGTTATTACTCAACACCAAAGTGATATTATTTTCAATTGGTTGGGTTTGATAGTGCTTGTGTGTGTGTGTGTGTGTGTGTGTACTCACCTAATTGTACTCACCTAGTTGTGGTTGCAGGGGTCGAGACTCAGCTCCTGGCCCCTCCTCTTCACTGAATGCTACTAGGTCCTCTCTCTCCCTGCTCCATGAACTGTATCATATCTCATCTTAAAGCTATGTATGGTTCCTGCCTCCACTACATCACTTGCTAGGCTATTCCACTTCCTGACAACTCTATGACTGAAGAAATACTTCCTAATATCCCTTTGACTCGTCTGAGTCTTCATCTTCCAGTTTTGACCCCTTGTTTCTGTGTCCCATCTCTGGAACATCCTGTCTCTGTCCACCTTATCTATTCCACGCAGTATTTTGTATGTCGTTTTCATGTCTCCCCTAACCCTTCTGTCCCCCATTGTCGTCAGCCCGATTTCCCTAAACCTTTCTTCGTAGGACATTACCCTGAGATCCGGAACTAACCTTGTTGCAAACCTTTGCACTTTCTCTAATTTCTTCACGTGCTTGGCCATATGTAGGTTCCAAACTGGTGCTGCATACTCCAGTATGGGCCTGACTTACACAGTGTACAGTGTCTTGAATGATTCCTTGCTAAGGTGTCGGAACGGTAATCTCAGGTTTGCCAGGCGCCCATATGCTGCAGCAGTTATCTGGTTGATGTGTGCTTCCGGAGACGTGCTCGGTGTTATGCTCACCCCAAGATCTTTATCCTTGAGTGAGGTTGAGTGTGTGTGTGTGTGTGTGTGTGTGTGTGCGACTGTGAGTGTATTCACCTACATATGGTTGCAAGGGTCAATTCATGGCTCCTGTGTGTGGCCGCGTGTGTATATATACTTACCTACATATACTTACCTCTGTGTGGTTGCAGGGGTTGAATCTCGGCTCCTGGCCCCGCCTCTCAACTAACCATTCACCAGATAGACTCCCTCCTAGCCTCATGCACCCTACCGTACCTTCTCTTAACACTATGCATGAAGCCTGCCTCCACCACATCTTCATGAAGGTCGTCCCACCTGCTGACCACTCTCAGACATATATTTCCTGTGTCTTGTCTAGGTGGCTGGTTACCTAGTCTGAAAATAAACCATTAAAGTCATTAAGGCTGCACAACACCGGTTTATTGCCAAGCAAGAATATTTTAATGCCTAAAATAGGGTTTGGAGTAAACTCTCAAGGTATACCACACTGAGAGATGTACACCTCTCGTTGATATACCCTCCCGAGGGATGAATTCCCCACGAGGTGTTGGGGAAGGGAGTTGGATCCTCTATGAAGCATCCCCTCCTCCACTTGGGTTTGAGAGAGTGGGATTGAATCGCCCAAAAGCGTCTTGTCCAATTATCCTGGGCGATGAGGGGCTATCCTGGTGGACGTGTGTGTGTGTGTACTTACCTATTTGCGGTTGCAGGGGCTGAGTCACAGCTCCTGGCTTTGTGTGTATGTTTGCGTTATTTATTCATTAATTCATCAACACTAGTTCCTGTACTCGCCAATTTGTTCAAGTAAGGACACCAGGTACATAAGGACACCAGGTACATAAGGACACCAGGTACATAAGGACACCAGGTATACAAGAACACCAGGTACATAAGGACACTAGGTACACAAGGACACCAGGTACATAAGGACACCAGGTACATAAGGACACCAGGTACATAAGGACACCAGGTACACGAGAACACCAGGTACATAAGGACACTAGGTACACAAGGACACCAGGTACATAAGGACACCAGGTACACAAGAACACCAGGTACATAAGGACGCCAGGTACACAAGAACGCCAGGTACATAAGGACACTAGGTACACAAGGACACCAGGTACATAAGGACACTAGGTACACAATGACACCAGGTACATAAAGACACTAGGTACACAAGAACACCAGGTACATAAGGACACTAGGTACACAAGGACACCAGGTACATAAGGACACTAGGTACACAAGGACACCAGGTACATAAGGACACTAGGTACACAAGGACACCAGGTACATAAAGACACTAGGTACACAAGAACACCAGGTACATAAGGACACTAGGTACACAAGGACACCAGGTACATAAGGACACTAGGTACACAAGGACACCAGTACATAAAGACACTAGGTACACAAGAACACCAGGTACATAAGGACACTAGGTACACAAGGACACTAGGTACATAAGGACACTAGGTACACAAGGACACCAGGTACATAAGGACACTAGGTACACAAGGACACCAGGTACATAAGACACTAGGTACACAAGAACGCCAGGTACTAAGGACACTAGGTACACAAGGACACCAGGTACATAAGGACACTAGGTACACAAGGACACCAGGTACATAAAGACACTAGGTACACAAGAACACCAGGTACATAAGGACACTAGGTACACAAGGACACCAGGTACATAAGGACACTAGGTACACAAGGACACCAGGTACATAAGGACACTAGGTACACAAGGACACCAGGTACATAAAGACACTAGGTACACAAGAACACCAGGTACATAAGGACACTAGGTACACAAGGACACCAGGTACATAAGGACACTAGGTACACAAGGACACCAGTTACATAAGGACACTAGGTACACAAGAACACCAGGTACATAAGGACGCCAGGTACACAAGGACACCAGGTACATAAGGACACCAGGTACACAAGGACACCAGGCACATAAAGACACCAAGTACACAACAAGAACACCAAGTACACAACAAGGACACCAAGTACACAACAAGGACGCCAAGTACACAACAAGGACGCCAAGTACACAACAAGGACGCCAAGTACACAACAAGGACGCCAAGTACACAACAAGAACACAAGGCACAACACTTAAATTTAATGCGATTAATTGATCTAAAACTCATCGCAACAATCCCTATTATAACAACATTAAATACCCTTTAATTTCACCATAAACAGCCTCTAATAATATAAACACTGCAATATTTACCAAGTGAATAAGACACATGTAACACTTGGGTATCTTCATATATCTTTATTACAAAGTTACTTAAGTCTTGTATGTGTGTTTTATTTATCTTGTCGGTAATGTCTTCAATACACTAAATTGTATTGAATACATCGTTCAATACATTAAAGTGTATTGAAGACTTGTCAGTGCTTAGTAATTATCCACATGGAGACAAAAACTCAGGAGATTAATTAATCTGTATATCTGCTGAAGAGGATCCCAGAAGGGGATCAAAATAAACAGACCAATTCATCTTCTGAGGTTGTGTCTCCATGTGGGTTGTTATTGAGCATGTTGATATGTAGTGAAGAACATAAGATAGAATTAGCACTGCAGCAGCCCGTGTCAGGCATGTCCAAGTCACCTACTGGCCCAAGTTAGTCAGGTCCAAGTCGCATCCGGCCCAGTGAGACTGATGTAAGGAAGACTTCAAGCCTGTCTGAAAGCAGAATCAGGAAATAATGGCATCGAATTGATTCAGTGTAGCGGCCGCTGCCTGCCTTGGTGGGTCCAACAACCAGAAGCATCATTTATCTCCGTGGCTTCTGCGTCTCCGTCAGGCAAGAAGCCCAGTGCTCCCGAAGCTCCAATCACAGCCATCAGTTCTGCTAGACGATAGGGAGGGAGGGAGGGAGATGACAGGAGGGATGGGCAAGAAAGCGGAGGGAGCGAGAAGGGGTAACATGAATAGTGAAGGGAAATGAATGCATAGGAAGGAAACAAAGAGTGTGAAAGATGCAGGAAGGATAGGTAGGAGGGAAGTAGAGAGTAGAAGGTGGAATGACAGTGCTGGGAGGGAGATGTATAGCGTGGGAGGCAATACATACATATGAAAGCACATGCAAAATAACCACAGGGGGAGTTGCATGATAGCTCCAGGCCTTTCGTGTTGCAATCAACACATCATCATGAGCTTGCAATGTTGCAGAAATAGCGTAAGAAATCCAGACAGATTCGTTCAGAGGAACGGCTCTCTCCTAGAGCTATCATTCAACTCCCCCTGTGGTTATTTTGCATCTTTTATCGCTCGTTCGCGATTATTGCATATGAGAGTACATGAGAAAGAGTGATAGCAGAGGATTTCGAAGTCCCCCCCAGACTATCTCATGAGAGAAACGATCTAGATTAAGGACCATTGTGTATTATGTATGTGCATTTAGTCAAGGTTAGAAAAGCAGGTGTTTGAAGGTGTTTGAAGACGAGGGATTTGGATGGACGGAGAAAGGGAATGAGAGAGAGAAAAAAAAAAGGATGAGGGGGTCGAGCAGAAGAGTGTCTGAGAGGAACTTATGCCTGGTGTGGCAGCCTCGGGTTATTGGTTCTCGCACAATGGGTGAAAAACGCCAGTGGTTCACGTGTACAGTTGCTGTCACCGGTAAGGACACACCAATACGCCTCATGTTAGTTCCCCTGAAAGATCGCCGGCGAGTTCTGCATATTGGCTCGTGATACATGCGACTGGCGGGACGACGGACCACCTCAATATTGGGTTGGATTGCGGCGACGGACGTGATGGAGGTGATGTGGTCGCTGCGACGACGGACCCGCCAGCGATCAACTCGTATTTATGGGCCAAAGTGGAAGGTAATACCCACCGGTATTAATCTGTAGCAACGACCAGCACTGTGATGAGTCCATGACACGACCACTCGTCAGGTTGGGTATCCCAGGCAGGAGGAATTACAGAGAGGAGCCATTTGCCTGGACATAAAGGTGCGATTGGGCTTCACCTTACCATAACAATTTTGATAATAGGGATTTATATCAGGGGTGGGAAGTCTCCATCCTTCAGGCCGTATGAGGCCCTTTGTTATCCCTCTGATTGAGGGCTTTCTATAGCGGTTATGTTTTCTCTGGTTATAGGAAATCCCAGTATATTCGTCAACAGATCTTATTATGAGTGTTTCTAATTAATATAACTGATTAAATTTTTAAGCTATGTTGGCAAACCAAATTGCTCTACCTGACACACAAATAACCCGCACAGAGAAGAGAGGAACTTATGACGACGTTTCGGTAAAACTTGGACCATTTACAAAGTCACACTAACGAAAAGGAGAGAGGGAGGGGTATATATAGGTAGGAGGTGGTAGTAGTAGTAGTAGTAATAGTGGAGGAGGAAGGTAGTAGTAGTAGTAGTGGGGGAGGTAGTAAGAAGGAGGAGCCAGTCAAATACTAAGAAAGAGGAGCACTGCAAGGGAGCTAGGTGCCCACAAGGGAGCTAGGTGCCCACAAGGGAGCTAGGTGCCCACAAGGGAGCTAGGTGCCCACAAGGGAGCTAGGTGCCCACAAGGGAGCTAGGTGCCCACAAGGGAGCTAGGTGCCCACAAGGGAGCTAGGTGCCCACAAGGGAGCTAGGTGCCCACAAGGGAGCTAGGTGCCCACAAGGGAGCTAGGTGCCCACAAGGGAGCTAGGTGCCCACAAGGGAGCTAGGTGCCCACAAGGGAGCTAGGTGCCCACAAGGGAGCTAGGTGCCCACAAGGGAGCTAGGTGCCCACAAGGGAGCTAGGTGCCCACAAGGGAGCTAGGTGCCCACAAGGGAGCTAGGTGCCCACAAGGGAGCTAGGTGCCCACAAGGGAGCTAGGTGCCCACAAGGGAGCTAGGTGCCCACAAGGGAGCTAGGTGCCCACAAGGGAGCTAGGTGCCCACAAGGGAGCTAGGTGCCCACAAGGGAGCTAGGTGACCACAAGGGAGCTAGGTGCCCACAAGGGAGCTAGGTGCCCACAAGGGAGCTAGGTGCCCACAAGGGAGCTAGGTGCCCACAAGGGAGCTAGATGCCCACAAGGGAGCTAGGTGCCCACAAGGGAGCTAGGTGCCACAAGGGAGCTAGGTGCCCACAAGGGAGCTAGGTGCCCACAAGGGAGCTAGGTGCCCACAAGGGAGCTAGGTGCCCACAAGGGAGCTAGGTGCCCACAAGGGAGCTAGGTGCCCACAAGGGAGCTAGGTGCCCACAAGGGAGCTAGATGCCGACAAGGGAGCTAGGTGCCCACAAGGGAGCTAGGTGCCCACAAGGGAGCTAGGTGCCCACAAGGGAGCTAGGTGTCCACAAGGGAGCTAGGTGCCCACAAGGGAGCTAGGTGCCCACAAGGGAGCTAGGTGCCCACAAGGGAGCTAGGTGCCCACAAGGGAGCTAGATGCCCACAAGGGAGCTAGGTGCCCACAAGGGAGCTAGGTGCCCACAAGGGAGCTAGGTGCCCACAAGGGAGCTAGGTGCCCACAAGGGAGCTAGATGCCCACAAGGGAGCTAGGTGCCCACAAGGGAGCTAGGTGCCCACAAGGGAGCTAGGTGCCCACAAGGGAGCTAGGTGACCACAAGGGAGCTAGGTGCCCACAAGGGAGCTAGGTGCCCACAAGGGAGCTAGGTGCCCACAAGGGAGCTAGGTGCCCACAAGGGAGCTAGGTGCCCACAAGGGAGCTAGGTGCCCACAAGGGAGCTAGGTGCCCACAAGGGAGCTAGGTGCCCACAAGGGAGCTAGGTGCCCACAAGGGAGCTAGGTGCCTACAAGGGAGCTAGGTGCCCACAAGGGAGCTAGGTGCCCACAAGGGAGCTAGGTGCCCACAAGGGAGCTAGGTGCCCACAAGGGAGCTAGGTGCCCACAAGGGAGCTAGGTGCCCACAAGGGAGCTAGGTGCCCACAAGGGAGCTAGGTGCCCACAAGGGAGCTAGGTGCCCACAAGGGAGCTAGGTGCCCACAAGGGAGCTAGGTGCCCACAAGGGAGCTAGGTGACCACAAGGGAGCTAGGTGCCCACAAGGGAGCTAGGTGCCCACAAGGGAGCTAGATGCCCACAAGGAGCTAGGTGCCCACAAGGGAGCTAGGTGCCCACAAGGGAGCTAGGTGCCCACAAGGGAGCTAGGTGCCCACAAGGGAGCTAGGTGCCCACAAGGGAGCTAGGTGCCCACAAGGGAGCTAGGTGCCCACAAGGGAGCTAGGTGCCCACAAGGGAGCTAGATGCCCACAAGGGAGCTAGATGCCCACAAGGGAGCTAGATGCCCACAAGGGAGCTAGATGCCCACAAGGGAGCTAGGTGCCCACAAGGGAGCTAGGTGCCCACAAGGGAGCTAGGTGCCCACAAGGGAGCTAGGTGCCCACAAGGGAGCTAGATGCCCACAAGGGAGCTAGATGCCCACAAGGGAGCTAGATGCCCACAAGGGAGCTAGATGCCCACAAGGGAGCTAGGTGCCCACAAGGGAGCTAGGTGCCCACAAGGGAGCTAGGTGCCCACAAGGGAGCTAGGTGCCCACAAGGGAGCTAGGTGCCCACAAGGGAGCTAGATGCCCACAAGGGAGCTAGATGCCCACAAGGGAGCTAGATGCCCACAAGGGAGCTAGATGCCCACAAGGGAGCTAGATGCCCACAAGGGAGCTAGGTGCCCACAAGGGAGCTAGGTGCCCACAAGGGAGCTAGGTGCCCACAAGGGAGCTAGGTGCCCACAAGGGAGCTAGGTGCCCACAAGGGAGCTAGGTGCCCACAAGGGAGCTAGGTGCCCACAGAGGGTAAGAGCAAGAACACAGAGGGGGGAAGTCATCTACAGAGACAAAGCCAGATTATTTGTACATCGTTCCAGTCACGATATTGTGTCTTGTTTTGTTATGTACCTGACATAGCTTGGAGTATAATAAGCAAATCTCATACCACTCCACATACCGTAACAAGGGGACAAGAGCTATACTCCGTCACTGCCTTTGGGAGTGGGATGAGACCTCTGTAAAGTCTTGCATAAAGTCACAGGTGATGGCCACGTTAACACTCGACAGTCTACAGTATGTGGCATGTTGGCTGATCTTATTAAATTCTCATGGAACAGTGGTACAGTTGTTGGGGCGTATTTTTGCATGCTACCTTCCAGCCGTCCGACAATTCTGGAATATATATATATATATATATATATATATATATATATATATATATATATATATATATATATATATATATATATATATATATTATATATATATAATGGGGTCCACCTCTGGTGTAAATTGTGGGACCCATAGCCTCGGAGAAGTGGATAAAAAGGCTTCAAGGAAAAATATTTGGATTTCTTCCTGAAGCCGTTTGAATATTCCACTTCCCATACCACCCCATCTTTTGATATATATATGTATATATATATATATATATATATATATATATATATATATATATATATATATATATATATATATATATATATATATATATATATATATATATATATATATATATATATATATATATATATATAGAAATTATGTGTTCTGTGCCCAAAATCCAAAGGAAAGAAAGAATTTCATTAGTTATTAATATGAGGTGAGAAAGAAAAATATGACCTGCATTAAAGAAAACTCAGACCTTGCGAAGACAACTTCGATGCTGATAATAAAATTCTTTAGCGAGGAAAAACTAACAGTTGTCTTACTTGGAAAACAATTTTGTGTGTGTGTGTAATGTTGGCCAGAGAGAGAGAGAGAGAGAGAGAGAGAGAGAGAGAGAGAGAGAGAAGAGGGGAAGAAAATTTGTCCTCAGCATGTTTAGGTATACACACTCTTGTGTGATATTTAGGGAGGGGGAAGGAGGGTTGCTAGTCCACCCCTCACATCCACCCTGGACACAGGGTGGATCACCCACCCCATGGAACGCAAGGAGGACAGGGCTCCCAGGCTGCCTACTCACCCTAGGAGATAACAGGAAGGGTGGGTAGTGTGGATCAACTTCCCTCGGGTTGGTGACCTCCAGAAGCGATTACAGGTAAACTCCAGGTAAGGGATTTAAATAGTGAATCTGCGTATCACTGAAATGCAACAGAGAGCTTCTTCCAGTAAATAACCCACTGTAGTGACATGAACACACCTTGAATATTTAAAGATCAACTAGACTGACAGATGGTGGCAGGGGCAACAGGACTGGCAGGTGGTGGTAGAGACAAGACTAACAGATGGTGGCAGGGGCAACAAAAATGACAGATGATGGCAGGGAAAACAAGACTGACAGATGGTGGTAGGGGCAACAAGACTGATAGATGGCGGCAGGGGCAACAAGACTGACAAATGGTGTCAGGGATAACAAGGCTGACAGATGTTGTAGTGGGGATGTATTGAGATGCACAGACTGACAGATGTTGTTGTGGGGATGTACTCGGATGCATAGACGATAACTGAAACTAGAGAATGTACTTATGCCTCACAGTAACGTTCTAGAGTACTGTGTACATTCGTTTCCTCTGAGATATACTCAATACACAAACTTACGTGATACGTCAAGGTGTCCTATTTAGTGTGAATGTAATGACTTCTAATACATGAAAGCTTTAAAAAATTATTATAGAGCAACCTAGATAGTAGGCCCTTGTAGAACCTAGAACCCAGGCTCTTGTAGAACCTAGAACCCAGGCTCTTGTAGAACCTAGAACCCAGGCTCTTGTAGAACCTAGAACCCAGGCTCTTGTAGAACCTAGAACCCAGGCTCTTGTAGAACCTAGAACCCAGGCTCTTGTAGAACCTAGAACCCAGGCTCTTGTAGAACCTATAACCCAGGCTCTTGATGGCCCTAGAAACTAGGCCCCTATAAGTCCAACTTAGTTACACCTTTTAGGGCCTAGTTTCTAGGCTGCTTTTTTTTGTATCCACATGTTCTTCCGCTGCCGTCCACAGATTGGACATGGGAATAGGGAGAGGAAGTCACAATTAACTAGCCGTTGCCGTCCACAGGATAGACATGAGCTGTACAATAAACTAGCCGCTTCGGCGGCACAGTGAATTAATTCACCACCCCGACACATAACCACCACCACCATTACTACTATAACTACTACTACCATCACCACAACCACCACCACAGCCACCACCACCACTACCACCACCACAACCACCACCACAAACCACCACCACAACCACCACCACAACCACCACCACAACCAACACCACGACCACCACCACGACCACCAACACAACCACCACCACAACCACCACCACAACCACCACCACAACCATCACCACAACCACCACCACAACCACCACCACAACCACCACCACCACTACCACCACCACAACCACCCCCACAACCACCACCACAACCACACCACCACCACCACCACCACCACACCACCACCACCACAACCACCACCACAACCATCACCACAACCACCACCACAACCACCACCACCACAACCACCACAACCACCACAACCACCACCACCACCACCACCACAACCACCACCACAACCACCACAACAACCACCACCACAACCACCACCACAACCACCACCTGTTATATCTTCGAAATTGGTCATCCTGTGTTATTTAACTATTGTAAGAGAATATGTTCATCACTTAATATTATAGCGCGAAAGTCCCCGTTTATAGCTAAAATAGAGACTTTCGGCGTTATATTATTATCTGTTAATATATGAAAAATACCATGTTATTATCACTATTTTGTTATGATCACTATTATTTTATTATTATTGTTAGATAGGATTTCTTGTGTATATAGAGTTTAAGTCTCGGAACTATCCGGTGAATTGTTCAATTGTTTATGTCCGGCTGACTGACGTTTGGGTCAGGTGATCCAACCTGACGACACGTCAACAGACTGGCAAGTAGTCAGTCTGCTCCCTGCTCCAGCCCTGACAACTGATCGTATATTGGCTCTTACGGTGTACAGTTTGAATGGTTTTGAGAATTGGACTCAAGAGCTGACTCACTTTGTTCCTAATTACTCTGAAAGATTCTTTTGATATTTATATTCTTGGTCAGTTCAGTAATCCATAGAGATACTTCACGGCCAGATTCAAAGGTCTTGTTAAATCTTGTACCTTTTGTATTTTGAGTTTAGTCTTGTTAAGACAAAGACGTAAATGTTATTGAAGACTTAATTACAGGAAGAATAATTAAACTTCCTTATTAATGTGACATTTCCATGATTTTGAACTAAATGTAGCTGTATAGCCCTTGTGGCTTAGCGCTTCTTTTTGATTATAATAATGAACTAAATGTATATGGCAAATTTATTGTACAAAGTATTAAGTTACATGACTTAAGAAATCGTAATGACACGATTGCAAATAAACCATACCCCCGGCCGGGATTGAACCCGCGGGCTGGAGTTTTGAGACTCTATGACCGCGGGTTCAATCCCGGCCGGGGGTATGGTTTATTAAGTTACATTAACTACAAAGAGAAGATAAAGTATTGTATTTAAATACTTTAATAAATTTGATTATTATTCTATGGAGTTTCCCAGTTGAAATTATTTCCCCTAGACTCTTAAATACCTTTAAATAGCTCGGATCCAAAAATCTTGTTGCATAAGAAATAAATGGTAACAGGCCACATTCTGAAGTTCTTTAAAAAATTTCTTATTCGCAACACCACAACCACCACCACCACAACCACCACCCAACAATCAGCACCACAACCACCACCCAACAATCAGCACCACAACCACCACCCAACAATCAGCACCACAACCACCACCACAACAATCAAGCACCACTACCAAAAATCAATAACCCCTACAAATCCTCAGCATAAATACACACACACACACACACACACACAGGGAGATCGACTGGGAAAACCTGGAGCCACATGGGGGTCCCGAAACATGGAGAGCCAAGATGATGGATGTGGTACTTGAAAACCTCATGCATCAACATGTCAGGGACACAACCAGAGAGAGAGGGGAGGATGAGCCAGCAAGACTGGATCTTGTGTTCACCCTGAGCAGTTCAGACATTGAGGACATCACTTACGAGAGGCCCCTTGGAGCTAGCGATCATGTGGTTCTGAGTTTTGACTATATAGTAGAGTTACAAGTGGAGAAGGTACAGGAACTGAAGGGGACAGGCCAAACTATAAAAGGTGGGGCTACACAGGTATGGGAAACTTCCGGCAGGGGGTTCAGGGGGAACAGAGAAAGGTAGGAAAATCAGTAAACAAGATGAGGGGAATTTATTTTGGAAACCCAAAAAGTCAAGGAGGCAGAGGAAATTTTTTGTTCCCAAGGGAAAACAGAAAAAATTAAAAAAGCCCAAAAACGAGTCCGGGTTTTCCCCGGGGGGGTTTTGTGGGGAAGGCAAAAACAAAGTGCAACAGAGAATGGAAAAGGGTTTTACAGGGGGCATAGGCCCCGGGAAAAACAAGGGGGTTTTAGAGAAGACCCAGAAACGGGGTATGCAAGTTTAAGGGGGAAGGCCCACGACAGAAAAGAAAACGACATAGCATCGAAAGTAAAATCTGACCCGAAATTTGCTGTTTTAGCCACATTAGGGGAAAGCAACATTCAAGGACCGGGTTGAAAAAAGGCTGAGGAAAAAAGGTGGAGAATTTCACAAGAAACGATAAAAGAGGAAAATGCAAAGGGCCCTAAACAACGAGATATAAGGAAGTATTTACAGTAGGGGACGGGGAAGGGCCCTCTGGGGGAAAAAGCCCAAAGAGGGGGACACCAAAAAGGGAAATCCCCCAAAACAAGTTTTGGACGACATACATACGGGATGGGGGAGGGGGGTAAAGAAACTGCAAAGGGACATCGAACCTCAAAGGCAAGGGGACCGGAAAACCCACCCCCCCCGGGTTGGGTCCTTAGAGGGGGAGCAGAAAGGGTTGGGCGTGCCACTTCCCAAAATTCTTAAACACTTTCCCGGGGAAAACTGGGAAAACTACCTGGGGAAAGGAAAAAGGCAAATGTATTCCCCATTTTTAAAAAAGGAAAGAAAGAAAAGGGCACAAAAACTAAAAGCCCGTTGTCATTAAACGTGAAAAATTTTATGAAAAAAATTATGGAAAAAAGATTATCAGGAGGAGAGGTGGAGCACCGGGAAGGGAAAACGGGAGTAAAAAATGCCAACCGCACGGATTCAGGGAAAGGGGAAAAAACCCTGTGTCAAAAAACCCTTCTGGAGTTTTATGAAAAATTTAACAGAAGAAAGACAAAAAGAGAGAGGGGGTGGGTTGATTGCATCTCTTGGACTGCAAGAAGGCCTTTAAACCTTTTCCTCCCCAAGAGATTAGTGGGGGAAAGGGCTAGAGAAATCAGGCGCATTAACGGGAAACCCCCACTGCAATGGATCAGGGAAAACTACGGGGAGGAAAACAACGAGCCCAGGGTACGTAATGATGTATCACAGTGGGCACCGGACGAGCGGGGTCCCACGGGGGTTCCGGTAAAAGGACCAGTCCCAATTTTTGGGTATTGGGAACGACATGCCCGGAAAGGGGTTGACTCAGAATTGTCCCTGTTTGCAGTTTATGTAAAGGGTTAAAATGGGAGAAAAAAATTTCTGATGAGGCCCAGGCAGGATTTAAAAGAGACCGGGGACGACGGGACACCTGGTCCAGAAAAATTGGCCCCCTTCTCAAATTTTAAATTTTGGGCCAAATGAAAAGTCATAAAGAAAAAGGGGAAGGGCACAAAAGGGACCACGGGAAAAGAGTATGGCTAGGTGGCCAAAGCCTGCAAAACCCCTCACTCAAGGAAAGATTTTGGGGGGGTGATTAAACACCGAGCATGTCTCCGGAAGCACACTTTCAATAAGAAAAAACGCTGCAGCATATGGGCGCCGGGAAAACCCTTGGGGAACAGAAATCCGATACCTTAAAAAAAGGGAATCTTTCAAGACACTTTTCCCCCTTTTGTAGGGGTCGGGGCCCAAACTGGGTATGCAGCCCCTGTTTGGAACCCGCACTTGATAAAGCACGTCAAAAAAACTGGGAGAAAAACAAAGGTTTCCCGAAAAAGGTTTTTTTCCCCAGAGCAAAGGGGGAATGTCCTATGAAAAAGTTTAAAGGGGAAAAATCGGCCGGGACGAAAATGGAGGCAGGGGGGTCGGGGGAAGACTTTGATAAGGGACAAAAAAAATACTGCGGGGGAATAGCCCAGGTGGAAAAAGCCCAGGATTTTTCCGGGAGGGGACACGAAAAAAAGGGGCCCCAAAATTTGGGAAGTTGAAGACACAAATGAGTCAGGGGAGATTGGTAGGAAGTATTTTTTCAGTAAAAATTTTGGGTTAAGGGCAGTGGAAAAAGCCTAGAAAATGACGTGGGGGAGGCAGAACCATACACATTTTTTTAAAAGCGAGTTTGATAAAGCCATGGGCGGGGAGAGAGGGGGCCTAGTAAAAGGGGGTTTGAAGAGGGGGGGCCCGGGACTGGGACTCAAACCCCTGAAACCACAAATAGGTAGTACAAAAGGGGGAGTACACACACACACACACACCCCAACACACACAACCACACACACCACACACACACCCCACACAACCCACACACACACAACCCCAATATATGTATGTCCCCCACTGAAAATATAAACTTTGAAATTTTAAACACAAAAAGGGGGTAATTCAGTATATACACGGTTATTTTTAACCCACATTAAAAAAAACCAAACACACCTAAACTGGGGGAAAAACGGGACCCAAAATTCCCAAACCCCTTTGGTATTCGATGGGGCTTAAAACTTAATGAGTCAACCCCCTAAACTAATGGGGAACATTAAAAACCCCCCAATTTTTTTTTTTTTTTGGCCCCCGTGAAAAACCTTTAAAAAATTCCCAGGTGGGTTTTTAAAACACATGGTAATACACAATTTTCCATTTTTTCCCCCCCCCCCCCCAAAAAAAAAAAAACAAAAAAAATCAAAAAATTTTTAGGGCTTGTAAAATTTTTTTGGGGAAAACAGACGCTCTTATGATCCCACAAATTTGGGGGGTTTAAAAGGGCCCTGTATTTTTTTTTCCCCCCCCTGAGGTTTTTTTTGGTATAAAGGGTGCTTCCCCCCCCCGCCCCCCTCTTTTGGGAGGGGAAAAAATTTGGGAAGGAGGGTTCTTTTTATGGCCCTTGTGAGGGGTTTTGATCCAAGGAGTTGATGCCACGCTCTTCTGGATGTCACTCCCTGTTTTTTCCACCCATAAATTTAATTAAATAAAATTTTGAAAATTTATTTTTTCCTTTTGTGTGATTTAATACTTCGTAAGGGGGATTTTGGTAAAAGGAGGAGAGGGGAAGAGAGAGAGAAAAAAAAGGAAAAGGGCCCGGAAGAAAAATTGAAGACAAATTTTTTTTTTTTTGGTTTTTGACCACAGAACTAACAAATTTTTTTTTCGGGTTGTCCACTCAAAAAAAGCGAACCACCCGGGGAGACGAATTTCTAAGGGGAAAAAAAACGTATATTCAACTTACAAAAACACCACAAAAACACGACCCCTTTAGTAAGGAATCATTAAAGACACTGTAAAACCGGGTAGGGCCCGGGCCCAAATACTGGAGAAATGCAGCACCTTTTTGGGAAACCCGCACTTGAAAAAGCACGTCAAAAAAACTAAGAAAGTAAAAAGGGGGTTTGCGAAAAGGTTTTAGCCCAAAGAGCAAAGGGGGTTTCCCCCTATGAAAAAAGGGTTAAAGGAAATGGGCCCCTGACGACACTGGAGGACGGGGGGGGTTTCGGGGGAGACATGAAAACGACATAAAAAATAATGCGGGGAAATTTAGACAAGGTGGACAAGGACAGGATGTTCCAGGGAGGGGAAACCACAGAAACAAGAGGCCAAAAATTGGGAAGTAAAAAGACAAAAAATTTTGAGTAAAGAGAAAATAGTGGGAAAGGTTTTTTTTCCCATTTAATAGAGTTGTAAGGCGGGGAAAAATAGCCTAGAAAATGACGTAGTGGAGGCGGAACCATACACATTTTTAAGACCGAGGTTTGATAAAGCTCATGGAGCGGGGAGAGAGAGGGTTAGTGGGAAACCGGTGAAGAGGCCGGGGGCCCAAAGGAATTGGACTCGACCCCTGCAACCAAAAATTAGGTGGACAAATGGGGAGTACACACCACCAAGGAAAAGATGGGGGGAAAAGATAACGAGAAAAAATACTGAGAGGGAATTAACAAGGGGGCCCAAAGACGGGAAAGGGTTCCAGGTTTGGACACAGCAAAAAGGGGGAAACGAATGGGGAACGAAGACACAGATGAATCACGGGGTTTTAAAGGAAGTTTTTTCTTCAGCCACGAGTAGTCAGTAAAGTGGAATATTTGGGGAAGCGATGAAAGTGGGGGCAGGATCCAAAAAAAAGTTTTTAAGCAGAGGTATGATAAAAGCCAGGGTTTCAGGGAGGGGCCCTAGTAGCGATCAGTAAGGGGGCGGGGCCAGGGCTGGGACTCACCCCTGCAATCTCAACTGGGTTTGAGTAAAAATGGGTGAGTACACCCCCCAACAAAACACAAAACCACACACACACACACACAGTCCCCAAAAAACAGAAAAAGCTCTCTTTTGTCTGTCCCTCTCTCTCTTCTCTTTTCTCTCCTCTCTTTTCCCCTCTCTCTCTCTTCTCTCCCCTCTCTTTTCTCTCTCTTTCTCCCCTCTCTCTCCTCTTCTCTCTTCTCTCCCCCTTCTCTATCTCTCTTTCTCTCTCTCTCTCTCTCTTTTCTCCCCTCTCTCCCCCCTCTCATCTCCCCTCTCTCTCCTCCTCTTTTCTGTCTCCTCTCTCCCCTTTTCTCTCTCCTCTCTCTTTTTTGGGGTCACGCCCCCTTTTCTTACACTCATTTTCCCCCCTTATGTCCCCCCTTTCCTTCAATTTTTTTCCCACGAAATTCAAGGGACGGGGAAACACAAAAATATTTTCGTCAAACAAAAACTGTTTATGAAGATTTTTGTCGGGCCTACACATCATTTTTCCCCCGCCCCCACCCCCCCGATGATGCTTTTGGAATGGTGGCTTTTGGAGGGTGTGGTGGTTAGTGTTTCTGGGGGTGGTAGGTAGGGGAGGGGCCCTAGTTGACGGAGGTTTGGTGGCTGGGGCCCTGGGTATGACTGCCGGGAATGGAAAAATTTTTTTAAACGGGGTTTTTGAAAAAGGGTTTAAAGGGGCCCCTTAGCTTTATTGACAAGCTTTTTAAACAAGTTAGGATTCCTAACTTTATTGACAAGCTAAGAGCCTTTCCCTACATCACCCTTATTTTAAAACCCCCTTTTTTTGTTATGAGAAAAACCCAATTTGGGGGAAACCCGGATAAGTTGGAGCCACCCGTGGGCCGTTTTTTTCATTTGACCCAACTTTCCTCGAGGGACACATTATGCGCCCAAATTTTTTTTCCATACTCAAAGTCTCCTGGGGATAAATGATCCCGTTTAAGTAAATTTCTGGAGAAGGGCAGCCAGAGGGGAAGTTGCGTTTTCCCCTCCCGCCCGGGGAAATAGAATTTGCTTCCACAATCCTCGAAGGGACCCCTTATTGGCCTTGTACATAACAGAAAGGCCCAAACCCCAATCCCCCCAATTTGGGAAGGCCCCTTTTGAAATGACAATTTTTAAAGGTTGGGCCCCGGCCCTATGTTCGGCCCTGCCAAAAAACTAGGGGTTAAATAGTTAACCTCCCGGGCCGGCAAACCACTGGGTGCGTCAAAAAACCCAAATGGGGGGGCTGCTGAGCCGGCCTTAGGGGCCAGTAAAGACCCGATTCCCTAAAGGGTTTCCCACACCAAAGCAGTAGGTACCTGACCACGGGGGGTACATTTACCATTTGGCTTTAGAAACAGTATGTACCGGGGGGGCCCCCCTCGCTGTACACACCTAAGCGTAGGTCCCTGACCACCGAGGGAACTTTCTACTGGTTTTAAGTAACAATTTTCCCCGAGGGCCGCCTCGCGTTACACACCAAAGCAGTGGGAAACCAAAACCCCCGAAGGGTAACGCAAACGGGGTTTTGAAATATTATTACCTGAGCGCCCCCGCTGTACCACCTAAGCAGTAGGTACCTGACCAAAAAGGGGTACACTTTTCCTACTGGTTTTAAACCATTAAGTACCTAAAACCCCCTCAGGGTACATGTTTTAGGGGCAGTAGGTACCTGACCACCGAATGTACCTATCATTTCCCTTTTAAAAACCCCCGCTCCCCGCAGCTCATTTAGTCTTTTGGGCCTTTTCATTTTATTTGACCGGCCCGCTTTCAGGGACCCTTGCAGCAGGGGTGTTCGGCTGCGGGGTGTCAACCCGCCTTTGGAGAGGTTTTTAACTGGATTCCCCGGTGAGGGTCTGGGAAACCACCGTAACGTTGATCAACTGTGGGCCGGATCGTCAGTTTGCTGTTTAGGGGGACATTACATGAAGAAAAGGGTTTGGGAGTTTTTTACCCCTGAACGGGGCCAGGCCCGTATGTGACATGAGGGACGAAACGATGGAGTGGAAACACTGAGAAATGCACGGGGACCGAAGGGGAAAACATTTAGATGAAAAGGGTGCGTGGACACTAAAGAGGGCCCCTGGTTTTTGTGTAACACTGAACAGTGCGTTTGCTGACTTCGTGTCGTAAAGGGTTTTTGGATTGTAATTTTTTTTTAAAAAAAAATTTTTATTTAAAATTTTATTTTTTTGGGCCATAGAGATATATATATATATTGGACGGGTAGTTTTAAAGAGTTGCCCCCTGTGATGGGGTTTTATTAATTATATTTTATTAAAAGCTGTTTTTTAATTTTTTTAAGTAACATGTAATTTTAATTATTATATCTTATTTTCAAATACCTCAGACCAAAGTTAGTTTTTTTTTAAATTTTAAACATTAAAAAAATTTTAATGCGTGTTTTTTTAGGGTATCCCAAACCCTCTTTTTTTAAAAAGGAGTAAAACTTAAAAATCCCCTCTCCCCCTTTTAAAAAATTTAACTTTTTTTTAATAAAAAAGGGGGGCCTGCCCGGGATGAAAATGTTTAAATTAGAATGTTTCGGGAAACGACCCATACCCGGGGGATGAGGGTTCGGGTTTACTTTAATTAAAATTGTTTTTTGGTGTGTGGGGTCCTTTTTTTGGTGGGGGTTTTTCGGCCCCTGCAAACTAGGGGTTTAAAATGGGGTTAAAATTTTCCCCGGCCGGAAATTTTAAACCACTGGGTGCGTAAACAAACCCAATTTGGGGGCTGCTGAGCCGGCCTTAGACATTTAAGAGCCTGAGTGCCTCAGGGTTTAAAACACCTAAGCAGGGGTTACCTGAACCCCCGGGAAGGGTACACTTTCTACGGGGTTTTTAAGAAAACCCAGTATTTTTTAACCAGAGCCCCTCGCGGAAAAAAACTCCAAAGCAGTGGGTTTACCTGCCCCACCGAAGGGTAACACCCTACTGGCTTTAAGTAAAAAGTAGGGTACCAGGCGCCCCCGCTGTACACACCAAGCAGTAGGTACCTGACCACCAAAGGGGAACCGTCTACGGGCCCTTTAAAAATTATTATGTCCCCTGAGCGCCTCGCTGAACCCCACCTAACAGTAGGAAACCTGACCACCAAAGGGGCCTACACGTCAACGGGCTTCAACTTTAAAGTACCTAAACCCTCCTCAGGGTACATGTTATGAAGTGGGTACCTGCCCCACCGTTCTTTACCTATCAATTTGGCTTTAGAAAAACCGCTCCCCGCAGCTCACGAGTATTTTTGGCTTCAGTTATTTGGGGCCCCGCATTCAGTGAGCTTGCAGCATGGTTTTCCCGGTAGCGGTGTGTCAACCGCCTTTGGAAAAAGGTTTTACGGGACTCCCGGTTTGTGTCGGGGGACTCACCGTCTACGTTAAAATTTAAACTGTGGCCGGAGCCCTTCGATGTGTTTGGGTGGGACTTTACAAAAAAAGGTTGGAGTGTTACACTGAACGGGGCCGGGGCCCGAAAGTGTGACCACTGGGGGCGTACGAGGGAAAGGGAACACTGAATAGGCCCCGGGCCGTATAAACACTGAGATAAAAAGGGGTTTGTCGGGGGCCCAACTAAAGAGGGCCCTTTGGTTGTAGTGTACACTGAAACAGGTCGTGGGGGACTGATTCGTGTCGTGGAGGCTTTTGATTGTTTTTTTAAAATTATTAAAAAAATTTTTTATTTAAAATTTTAAATTTTTTTAGCATAGAGTTTAAATTTAAAATAGTGAAAAGTATTTGTCAAGGGGAGGGTTAACCCCTGTGTGGGGTTTTATTTATATTTTAGAAAAATGTTTGATTAAAAATTTATTATAGTAACAGTATTTTTAAAAATTTTTTTATCATATTTTAAAATCCTCTAGACCAAAAATTAAATTTTTTATATTTTAAAACTTTAAATTTTTTATTAAGGGTTTTGTATTTTATGTACCCGAACTTTTATTACAAAGGAGTAAATCTTAAAAAAACTCTCTTTTCCTTTTTAAAAATTTAAACTTTTTTGTAATACGAGAGTGAGAGTCTTGTCTTTTCCTTTTCTCTGTAAAGGGCCGTCGCAGATGAAAAGGGGGGGGGGGGGGCCCAAACCCAAGAAAGGGGAGAAATACTAAGTTGACCCGTATTTGTGGCCCCAAAACAGAATTTTACAACCCCCTACTGCCCAAGGGCAGATGCGAGATACGGGAAGTGCTGAAAAGCTTCCGGGGCCCCTTGCCTTGTTTGAAAATTTTTTACACAAAATTCTTCAGGGGGCATTTTGAGTCAAATTTTTCCCCAATGATATCACTTTTTTCCCAAGGGTCCCAAACACCCCCCCCTTCACACTTACTATTTGGAAATAGAAATTCCCATAAAGGTGCCTAGAGACCATCATCATTTGTGTTTTCTCAGGTGCAAATGTTACTTGCCGTTTTCCCAAGCTTAGAGCAGCTGGCATTTCTTCTCTTGGATAAGTGAATGTCAGTGTACAGTCGTCTGCATATGCATGTGATTCTGGGATGAGATGAAGAAGGTCGTTGAAGTAGACAATCCATAACAATGGTCCCAGCACACTTTCTTGTGGAACACTTGCCACAATAGGATGTCTTGCTGATTCTTTTCCATTGAGAACTACCCTTAGAGATCTACCATAGCATAGAACCCGCAATTCCCAGTTTTGCAAAGAGGCCCTGGTGTCACACTCAGTAGAAAGCACCAGCAATGTCCAGTGCTACCACACAGCTGACTTTGGATTCATCCAGTGACTGGTGCCATTTAGTGGAGAGGTTTAACAACAGATCAGCAGCAGAGCAACCTTTCCTGAAGCCATATTGACGATCACAAAGTAGTGAGTGGTAATCAAAAAAACTCTGTCATTTGTCTTGAGATTATTGTCTCAAGGAGCGTGCCAGTGATTGACAGGAGTGACACTGGTCTGTAGTTGCTGATTTCTGCTCTGCTCTTCTTTTTCTGAATAGGGACTACATTTCCCTCTTTCCACAGAAAAGGCCATTTACACTGTACTAGGCAGTGCTGAAAGATGCGAGTCAGAGGTGCTGCTAGCTGGTCTGCACATCTTCTCAGCAATCTTGGGCTCAACTTGTCTGGGCTCACAGCCTTTTCTTAGTCAAGCGATTTGAGAAGGAAATGCACTTCCTCCTGCCTAATTGTCACCACTGACAGTTTTGACACAGTTCTCTCTCTCTCTCTCTCTCTCTCTCTCTCCTCTCTCTCTCTCTCTCTCTCTCTCTCTCTCTCCTCTCTCTCTCTCTCTCTCTCTCTCTCTCTCTCATTAACATAAATCCGCTTGTATTTATTTTTGTTTATTCATCAAAAAACAACCATAATAACATTTCAGTAATTACATTAACGTTAAATATTTTATGTTGACAGATGAAATACACCCACTGTGTGTAGTTCACCCACTGTGTGTAGTTCACCCACTGTGTGTAGTTCACCCACTGTAGTTCACCCACTGTGTGTAGTTCACCCACTGTGTGTAGTTCACCCACTGTAGTTCACCCACTGTGTGTAGTTCACCCACTGTGTGTAGTTCATCCACTGTGTGTAGTTCACCCACTGTGTGTAGTTCACTCACTGTGTGTAGTTCACTCACTGTGTGTAGTTCACTCACTGTGTGTAGTTCACCCACTGTAGTTCACCCACTGTGTGTAGTTCACCCACTGTGTGTAGTTCACCCACTGTGTGTAGTTCACCCACTGTAGTTCACCCACTGTGTGTAGTTCACCCACTGTGTGTAGTTCACCCACTGTGTGTAGTTCACCCACTGTGTGTAGTTCACTCACTGTGTGTAGTTCACCCACTGTGTGTAGTTCACTCACTGTGTGTAGTTCACCCACTGTGTGTAGTTCACTCACTGTGTGTAGTTCACTCACTGTGTGTAGTTCACTCACTGTGTGTAGTTCACTGTGTGTAGTTCACCCACTGTGTGTAGTTCACCCACTGTGTGTAGCTCACCCCACTGTGTGTAGTTCACCCACTGTGTGTAGCTCACCCACTGTGTGTAGTTCACCCACTGTGTGTAGTTCACCCACTGTGTGTAGTTCACTCACTGTGTGTAGTTCACCCACTGTGTGTAGTTCACCCACTGTGTGTAGTTCACCCACTGTGTGTAGTTCACCCACTGTGTGTAGTTCACCCACTGTGTGTAGTTCACCCACTGTGTAGTTCACCCACTGTGTGTAGTTCACTCACTGTGTGTAGTTCACCCACTGTGTGTAGTTCACCCACTGTGTGTAGTTCACCCACTGTAGTTCACCCACTGTGTGTAGTTCACCCACTGTGTGTAGTTCACCCACTGTGTGTAGTTCACTCACTGTGTGTAGTTCACCCACTGTGTGTAGTTCACTCACTGTGTGTAGTTCACTCACTGTGTGTAGTTCACTCACTGTGTGTAGTTCACTGTGTGTAGTTCACCCACTGTGTGTAGTTCACCCACTGTGTGTAGCTCACCCACTGTGTGTAGTTCACCCACTGTGTGTAGCTCACCCACTGTGTGTAGTTCACCCACTGTGTGTAGTTCACCCACTGTGTGTAGTTCACTCACTGTGTGTAGTTCACCCACTGTGTGTAGTTCACCCACTGTGTGTAGTTCACCCACTGTGTGTAGTTCACCCACTGTGTGTAGTTCACCCACTGTGTAGTTCACCCACTGTGTGTAGTTCACTCACTGTGTGTAGTTCACTCACTGTGTGTAGTTCACCCACTGTGTGTAGTTCACCCACTGTGTGTAGTTCACCCACTGTGTGTAGTTCACCCACTGTGCGTAGTTCATCCACTGTGTGTAGTTCACCCATTGTGTGTAGTTCACCCACTGTGCGTAGTTCACCCACTGTGTGTAGTTCACCCACTGTGTAGTTCACTCACTGTGTGTAGTTCACCCACTGTGTGTAGTTCACCCACTGTGTGTAGTTCACCCACTTTGTGTAGGTCACCCACTGTGTGTAGTTCACCCACTGTGTGTAGTTCACCCATTGTGTGTAGTTCACCCACTGTGTGTAGGTCACCCACTGTGTGTAGTTCACCCACTGTGTGTAGTTCACCCACTGTGTGTAGTTCACCCACTGTGTGTAGTTACCACACCCATTGGATAATTAGTGTCTGTACATAGTGTTTGTGTTGTCTTGATTACATTATGTATTCAAAGTTTATCAGCAACGTTTAAAAGCTTCTCATAACGTTCTAGTCCCTTTTTTGTGATTATTTTGCTATTTTGGCAATGTAAGTAAATATTTTAAGGCTGCGACCTTCATTTGTTTATGATTTTTCTGTAAATGTTGGGTTACTTAAAATTCTTGATGATATTAATCAATTCAAGAGTTAGAGGGAGTTAGAGAGAGAGAGAGAGAGAGAGAGAGAGAGAGAGAGAGAGAGAGAGAAACCTATGCTGGGTATTAAGGGAGGGTCAATATTCCATCAGGTCAAACACAACTTCGATGTTTTTTCAGGTCAAGCACCACCACTTCGATGCTTTTTCGGGTCAAGCACCACCACTTCGATGTTTATTCTGGTCAGGCACCACCACTTCGATGTTTCTTCGGGTCAAGCACCACAACCTCGATGTTTTTTTCGG
>NC_069445.1:14145069-14172094 GCF_026875155.1 Cherax quadricarinatus
ATAAAATAAAATAATAATATTTTTATTTTTTAATTTTTATTTTTTATTATTATTAACTCACGGGGCCCGGTCATGGCCAGGCTCTTGTGGCCGCCAAGTTCCACAAGGCACAGTACTCGCCCCCCCATCTTATTTCCCTTTTCCTCATATCAGACATACACAGAGATATAATCAACACCGTACATCCTTTGCGGGTATACTAGGATCGCATGAGGGGTTCATTGCTGAGACGGGGGGGGGAACCCCCAAGAAGATATTAAAAAAAAGTTTTCCTGGGGAACGGAAACAATAGATGTTCAATGAGGACAAATTCCCAAAATCTCCGTTATGGAAAACTGGAGGGGATAAAACTAGAACAAGTAACTATGACTCCGGCCATACAATAGAGCGGAAAAATAATGTAAGGGACCTGGGAGTAGTAATGTCTGAGGATCTCACTTTCAAGGATCACAACAGTGCCACGATCGCACGTGCAAAGAAAATGATAGGATGGATAATGAGAACTTTCAAAACGAGAGATGCCAAGCCCATGATGATCCTTTTCAAATCACTTGTTCTCTCTAGGCTGGAATACTGCTGTACATTAACATCTCCATACAAAGCAGGTGAAATCGCAGATCTAGAGAGTGTACAGAGATCCTTTACTGCACGTATAAGTTCTGTCAAGCACCTTAACTACTGGGAACGCTTGAAAGCACTTGACTTGTACTCGTTGGAACGCAGGAGGGAGAGATATATCATAATCTACACTTGGAAAATCTTGGAAGGAATGGTCCCAAATCTGCACACAGAAATCACTCCCTACGAAAGTAAAAGACTGGGCAGGCGATGCAAAATGCCGCCAATAAAAAGTAGGGGCGCCATTGGTACACTAAGAGAAAACACCATAAGTGTCCGGGGCCCAAAACTGTTCAACAGCCTCCCATCAAGCATTAGGGGAATTGCCAATAAACCCCTGGCTGCCTTCAAGAGAGAGCTGGACAGATACCTAAAGTCAGTGCCGGATCAGCCGGGCTGTGGCTCGTACGTCGGACTGCGTGCGGCCAGCAGTAACAGCCTAGTTGATCAGGCCCTGATCCATCGGGAGGCCTGGTCGTGGACCGGGCCGCGGGGGCGTTGATCCCCGGAATAACCTCCAGGTAACCTCCAGGTAAGGAAACATTTTACACAAATTATCCCAAAATTATCTGAATTTGACAGGAAAAGTGGGCAGGCAGGAAAAAAAGTGGGCTGGAAGGAAAAAAAGTGGGCAGGAAGGAAAAAAAGTGGGCAGGCAGGAAAAAAAGTGGGCAGGAAGGAAAAAAAGTGGGCAGGAAGGAAAAAAAGTGGGCAGGAAGGAAAAAAAAGTGGGCAGGAAGGAAAAAAAGTGGGCAAGAAGGAAAAAAAGTGGGCAGGAAGGAAAAATAGTGGGCAGGCCTGAAAAAAAGTGGACAGGCTAGAAAAAAAGTGGTCAGGCAGGAAAAAAAAGTGGGCAGGCTGGTAAAAAAGCGGGCAGGCTGATAAAAAAGTGGGCAGGCAGGAAGAAAAGTGGGCAGGAAGGAAAAAGAAAGAAATCGTCTACAGCTCATTTACATTCTTCATTAAGGTGTTTGGAGGAGAGGTGAACCACAGCTGCCACAGTAATTAACACACTCACACGCTACAACCATCATACATAATGAATTTGAAGAGTTATAAGAGCCTCTTGAGGGGGAGGGGGAAGGGCTCTTAATCCGTGGAACGGGAGCTGGCTACTCCTTCCTTCGGAGCAATCCTGATTGTCTCTCTCTCTCTCCTTTTTTTTTTTTTTTTTTTACACAGGGTTTGACAAGGTTAAGGATCCCTCTCTCTCTCTCTCTCTCTCTCTCTCTCTCTCTCTCTCTCTCTCATTTCTTTAAAGTCTAAGGGGAGAATATAGTTGGATGCGGCACTCCGGGTAATATAGTCGGCTCTTCCAGTGTCGGGTAGACGCCGCCACACCTCCGTAATAAACTTGCATTAGACCAAAAACGCCAACGACCCAGCATTTCCACTTCTGCATCCACTCCCTGCTTCGTTCCCCTTCCCCTGCCCTGCCTTGTTCCCCTTCCCCTGCCCTGCCTAGTCCCCCTACTCCTCCTGCTTTCCCTCCCCCTCCCCCAGCAACGTACCTACGGAGGGAGGGGGCGGGACGCGACACACCTCTCCTGCACCTCCTCCACTTGTGTTTTCTTATATTTTTTCCTCCCCGTATCTTTTTTCTCTTTATCTCCTTTCTTTATCTCTCTCCCACTCCCACCCCCCACTTGGTGTAACTGGAAATAAGTCACTCTGACTTACTTTTGGGTTATCCTGAGTAATTTACACATATGCTACTATGTATGTTGGTTTGTGTAATTGTATATGTACCTATACCTAAATAGACTTATCTATTTACTTACAAACCAAACGTTTAAATAGTGGTGTGTGTGTGTGTGTGTGTTACGTCAGTAATCGTAGCAAGTGGTAGGAAGGTAGCCACCTCCTGCTTGCAGCTCCCCGTCGCTCCAGTGGTAAACTGCTGCCTGGGGCCAGAATATGAATATAGATCACCCATTACCAGCGAGTTTAACATTTTTATATGGCGCTATTCCGTGTGGGGAGAAGGGGAGGAAGGGAGGGGAGGAGTTGACGCACCCATCCTTCCCCAACCACCCTTCCATCCCCCCTCCTTTACACCTGTGGGAAAGGGGGGTAGAGGGAAGCCAGACCATCTCCTCTCTCACACACCCTCGTATAACAGCCTTCATATTTAATACGAATGTTGTAGTGTAAGGCGAAATGTGTTTAACTTAAAACGGGCCCAGCGTCTCGCTCTCTAGACTCGGAATGTTGGAATAAAACTCCCACATTAACTAGTGGACTTTACGTAGTAAAAACACTTAAGCCAGGCACTAATCCGCGATCATTTTCAGAATGGCTTCGTTTAAACTCCCAATCGCACACATAAGTTGCTCGGAAAATTTCTGTAAAATGCTTGATGGGTCGCGGCCTTTAGATAACAATTTTCTCCCATTAAAGGACATAAAAGGCACAATACCTTTACTAGAACAAGTCTTCGTAAATGGTCGTCCAAGTCGGACCGAAACGTCGTCGTAAGTCTCTCTCTCTCTCCCTCTCCTGTGTGCGGGTTAATTGTAATTTTCTCACATTTATTGGAGTACTTGAAGTTGTATGTAATGTTTTTTTTTTGTGAAGGACTGAGGGGAATCGAACTGGTGGATAGGGAAATTGTTAGGCCTGTTAGCACCCAGTAGGCCTGATCTGGGAGGGAGGAGGGAAAGAGGGGGTCGGGGAGGTGTACTCTTCTCTCTACCACACGTTACAAGTCATCGCTAAGTCATTACTTAGGATAGTCAGCCAGTCATCACTCAGGGTAGTCAGCCAGTCATCACTCAGGGTAGTCAACCAGTCATCACTCAGGGTAGTCAACTAGTCATCACTCAGGGTAGTCAACCAGTCATCACTCAGGGTAGTCAACCAGTCATCACTCAGGGTAGTCAGCCAGTCATCACTCAGGGTAGTCAACCAGTCATCACTCAGGGTAGTCAGCCAGTCATCACTCAGGGTAGTCAGCCAGTCATCACTCAGGGTAGTCAACCAGTCATCACTCAGGGTAGTCAACCAGTCATCACTCAGGGTAGTCAGCCAGTCATCACTCAGGGTAGTCAGCCAGTTCACACTCAGGGTAGTCAACCAGTCATCACTCAGGGTAGTCAGCCAGTCATCACTCAGGGTAGTCAGCCAGTCATCACTCAGGGTAGTCACCAAGTCATCACTCAGGGTAGTCAGCCAGTCATCACTCAGGGTAGTCACCAAGTCATCACTCAGGGTAGTCACTAAGTCATCACTAAGTCATCACTCAGGGTAGTCACCAAGTCATCACCAAGTCATCACTCAGGGTAGTCACTAAGTCATCACTAAGTCATCACTCAGGGTAGTCACTAAGTCATCACTCAGGGTAGTCACTAAGTCATCACTAAGTCATCACTCAGGGTAGTCAGCCAGTCATCACCCAGGGTAGTCACCAAGTCATCACCAAGTCATCACTCAGGGTAGTCACCAAGTCATCACCAAGTCATCACTCAGGGTAGTCACTAAGTCATCACTAAGTCATCACTCAGGGTAGTCACTAAGTCATCACTAAGTCATCACTCAGGGTAGTCAGCCAGTCATCACCCAGGGTAGTCACCAAGTCATCACTCAGGGTAGTCACTAAGTCATCACTAAGTCATCACTAAGTCATCACTCAGGGTAGTCACTAAGTCATCACTAAGTCATCACTCAGGGTAGTCAGCCAGTCATCACCCAGGGTAGTCACCAAGTCATCACCAAGTCATCACTCAGGGTAGTCACTAAGTCATCACTAAGTCATCACTCAGGGCAGTCAACATGGATGTGGTCCCACACACTTCACATCCATCACAATTATTCCTCATTACTCGCTCCTTATTACCTATTCTTTATTACTTATTCTCTGTGATACGTTCCTTATTATATATGACTTACTGTTTTCATCTAATTACTTGTCTTCTCTTATTTATTCCACATTATTTCTTGTTCTTTGTTAAGTATCCTCCAGAGTTGTTCCACACACTGCTTGTACGATTCTTCTTCTTCTTCTTCTTCTTCTTCTTCTTCTTCTTATTTTTATTATTATTATTATTATTATTATTATTATTATTATTATTATTATTATTATTATTATTATTATTATTATTATTATTATTATTGCTATTAAGAACATAAGAACATAAGAAAGAACACTGCAGCAGGCCTACTGGCCTATGCGAGGCAGGTCCAATTCTCCCACCGGATTAAGCTAATGCCTTGACCTAGTGAGGTCAGACACGTCACTTAAGGAAGGAGCACGGCACCAGACCTGGTAGCACAAGCTAGTCAGGTCAAACTCACACCCACCCACACCCACTCATGTATTTGTCCAACCTATTTTTAAAACTACACAAGGTCTTAGCCTCTATGACGGTACTCCGGAGTTTGTTCCACTCATCCACAACTCCCTGTGCTTTCCTATATCCTTCCTGAATCTGAATTTTTTCCAATTTAAAGCAATTGTTACGAGTCCTGTCTATATTAGATATTTTTATCACGCTATTTACATCCCATTTATTAATACCTGTTATCCATTTATACACCTCGATCATATCCTCCCTAATTCTACGCCTTTCTAGAGAGTGCAGATTCAAGGCCTCAGTCTATCCTCACAGGGAAGATTTCTGATACATGGGATCAACTTTGTCATCCTCCTCTGTACGTTTTCCAGAGCATTTATATCCATTCTGTAATACGGTGACCAGAACTGTGCAGCATAGTCTAAATGAGGCTTAACCAAGGATGTATAGAGTTGAAGAACAACCTGCTATTATTGTTAATAATATTATTATTGTTTTTATAATTATTACTATTATTATTATTATTATTATTATTATTATTATTTTTTATTATTATTATTATTATTATTATTATTATTATTATTGTTATTATTATTATTGTTGTTGTAAATATTATTGCACTCGAAAATAAGCTCCAAACCCGCATGAGTCGTAAAACTAGAATCAACAGTGGACGTTTACGTCTCTTGTACAACAAAATAATAATTGAAATTTGTAAATAATTTACAATTGAAATACAACAGCGAAAATGAAACTACAGAATAACAAATTACCTTTTTTATATAGACTAACGTTCCAAATACAAGTATATGAAAAAAAATATCGTAGGATATCATATATTTTTTTCTTCGTTATTTAGGTAGGATATATATATATATATATATATATATATATATAATATATATATATATATATATATATATATATATATATATATATATATATATATATATATATATACGTACATCTCATTGTTAGTAAATGCAGGTCTGGTCATTATAAATGAAGGTTCCCTCATTATAAATGTAATGTCATTATATATGGATAGAGTCAGCTTATATCAGCCGAATCTTGTAGGAGAGTGGAGGCGCTCGACTACCCCTACTAGTTTAGCTCTTCGACAGGAATAATTATGCAACTACTACCACTGCTACTACTCATAATAATAATAATAATAATAATAATAATAATAATAATAATAATAATAATAATAATAATAATAATAATAATAACAAAGAACGACAACATCAACAACAATTCCCAGAACACAATAGTAGCTGAATATATAATGCATGACAGCGATTCTCTGTTCCTTTGTGGATAATAATCCATTTATCCTCGTTCTGAGAATTATTCTGATATCCAACAGGCAGACAAGACGTCAGACCAACAGACAGACAAGACGTCAGAGCAACGGACAGACAAGACGTCAGAGCAACAGACAGACAAGACGTCAGAGCAACAGACAGACAAGACGTCAGAGCAACAGACAGACAAGACGTCAGAGCAACAGACAGACAAGACGTCAGAGCAACAGACAGACAAGACGTCAGAGCAACAGACAGACAAGACGTCAGAGCAACGGACAGACAAGACGTCAGAGCAACAGACAGACAAGACGTCAGAGCAACAGACAGACAAGACGTCAGAGCAACAGACAGACAAGACGTCAGAGCAACAGACAGACAAGACGTCAGAGCAACGGACAGACAAGACGTCAGAGCAACAGACAGACAAGACGTCAGAGCAACACAGACAAGACGTCAGAGCAACAGACAGACAAGACGTCAGAGCAACAGGCAGACAAGACGTCAGAGCAACAGACAGACAAGACGTCAGAGCATCAGGCAGACAAGACGTCAGAGCAACAGGCAGACAAGACCTCAGAGCAACAGACAGACAAGACGTCAGAGCAACAAGTAGACGTGACATCAACCTAACATACAGACAGCACATCAAACCAGTTATCGCCACAATCCACCTCTCCTTCCATGCACAATCTCTCACTCACAATCTCCCTCATCATCCTCCCTCACCTTCAACGTTATATACTTTTTTTCCAACGCATTTTTGACCGACGTGCTAGGAAACCTCACCGGGATTTTCCCCCGTCATGTATATTCCATTATTCCCTGCCTCTGGAAAAGGTATTCTTGCCATTAATGTAAAAGCGTCAGAGCAACTCTAGTTAGGGAAATAAACATTAGTTTTAGTTCCCTAAATTACGGAGCACTTTGAAAATCCACAAAAATTGAACATACAGTCGGTAGACGATACAGTAACGATAGTTAAAACGCCGCAACACTAGTGGATGCTACAGTGACGATACTTAAAACGCTGGAACACTAGTGGATGATAATGTGAGGATACTTGAAACGCAGGAACACAAGTGAATGATACAGTGATGATACTTAAAACTCTGGAACAATTGTGGATGATACAATGACGATACTTTAAACGCTGACACACAAGTGGGTGGTTCAGTGACGATAAGTAAAACGCTGCAACAAAAGCAGACGATACATTTAAGATACGTAAAACACCGTAATACAAGGAAGCGATACATTTGCGATACTTTAAACGTTGGAATAAAAGCAGTGCCTTTTTTTTTTATCGTTACTTCGCGCTGACGTTAAACAGAAGACTTGATCAAAAGAATCTTCAGTAGCTTTATAGAGTGCATGTGTGGAGGGGAAAAAATTCCTTAGATGTTTAAGACATAAAGAGTAACAACAGAGGCTGGTGAGCAGCAGGGGGAGGGGGGTGGACCTGCTGCTGCTGCTGCTGCTGCTGCTGCTGCTGCTGCTGCTGCTGCTGCTGCTGCTGCTGCTGCTGATGCTGCTGCTGCTGCTGCTGCTGATGCTGCTGCTGCTGCTGCTGCTGATGCTGCTGCTGCTGCTGCTGCTGATGCTGCTGCTGCTGCTGCTGCTGATGCTGCTGCTGCTGCTGCTGATGCTGCTGCTGCTGCTGCTGCTGCTGCTGCTGCTGCTGCTGCTGCTGCTGCTGCTGCTGTTGTTGATGTTTGTATAGTTGTTGTTTCTGCTTCTGCTGCTATTAGTGCTGTTGGTATTGTTGATGTCTGCTGCTGCTGTTGTTGCTGCTCGTTCTTTTGCTGGTGTTGTTTGTGCTGTTCTTGTTGTTGTAGCTGCTGCTGTTGTTGTTGTTGTTGTTGTTGTTGTTGTTGTTGCTGCTTCTGCTGTTGTTGTTTTTGTTCTTGTTGTTGTTGCTGTTACTTCTACTGTTGTTACCGTTGTGGAAGACCTCGTTGCTACTACTGCTGTTGCTGCTGGTTCTACAGCTGCCGCTATTGCTGCTGTTACCCCTGCTGAACAAGAGGAGACATGATCACAGCATACTAGATACTCAGGGACAGAATAATGCCACTGGGACAGACTGCCGTATGGACCACCATCACTGATGAATATGACAGATCTTAAATGGGCATAGGTGTGGCCCTGAAGTCTGTGGTTCAACCCCCCCACAGGCACAACTAGGGGAATACAATTAGGTGAATACAAGGCTCTCACCCACTCCTGTGAGTCACAGTCATCTTATGAGAAACTCTTGAACCCCACTCATCTGTTAGAATCTGTTGGCAGTCATCCTTCCCGTTAATCTGTTGGCAGCCATCTGTTGGCAGCCATTATTCCCGTTAACCTGTAGGCAGATATCATTCCCGTACCGTTTTTCAGGCATATCACAGCACCTTGTCGCTGTATTCTCAGTAAATCATAATACGGGATACACGGCCTTTTCTTTCCATTTAAAAAAAGGCATTTTAAATATGGTCTTTCACCTTGTGTTTGCATTACATAAACGGGTGTAATCAACACTGAATAATTAACAGATCTGCATACTTGTTATCACATTTGCATATTAGTTTTAAAAATTTGCATATTCAGTAATTTTTATATTAAATAATATTATAGATGTGAGCTGCTACTGATACCTTCTGCCTCACCTCAGAGAATTTCCCCTCCTACCTGTTGCTGTTTTGCAATATTGCATAGCTCCTGACGACGCACGAGAGTGCGAGAGATCTAGAACTAAAGATTTACATCCCGCGTGGCTTGTTCTGCATTGTTAACATCGCCTCTGTGTGTGTGTGTGTGTGTGTGTGTGTGTGTGTGTGTGTGTGTGTGTGTGTGTGTGTGTGTGTGTGTGTATGTGTGTGTGTGTGTGTATGTGTGTGTGTGTGTGTGTATGTGTGCGTGTGTGTGTGTGTGTACTCACCTAGTTGAGGTTGCAGGGGTCGAGTCCAAGCTCCTGGCCCCGCCTCTTCACTGGTCGCTACTAGGTCACTCTCCCTGAACCATGAGCTTTATCGTACCTCTGCTTAAAGCTATGTATGGATCCTGCCTCCACTACATCGCTTCCCAAACTATTCCACTTACTGACTACTCTGTGGCTGAAGAAATACTTCCTAACATCCCTGTGATTCATCTGCGTCTTCAACTTCCAACTGTGTGCCCTTGTTACTGTGTCTAATCTCTGGAACATCCTGTCTTTGTCCACCTTGTCAATTCCTCTCAGTATTTTGTATGTCGTTATCATGTCCCCCCTATCTCTCCTGTCCTCCAGTGTCGTCAGGTTGATTTCCCTTAACCTCTCCTCGTAGGACATACCTCTTAGCTCTGGGACTAGTCTTGTTGCAAACCTTTGCACTTTCTCTAGTTTCTTTACGTGCTTGGCTAGGTGTGGGTTCCAAACTGGTGCCGCATACTCCAATATGGGCCTAACGTACACGGTGTACAGGGTCCTGAATGACTCCTTATTAAGATGTCGGAATGCTGTTCTGAGGTTTGCTAGGCGCCCATATGCTGCAGCAGTTATTTGGTTGATGTGCGCTTCAGGAGATGTGCCTGGTGTTATACTCATCCCAAGATCTTTTTCCTTGAGTGAGGTTTGTAGTCTCTGGCCCCCTAGACTGTACTCCGTCTGCGGTCTTCTTTGCCCTTCCCCAATCTTCATGACTTTGCACCTGGTGGGATTGAACTCCAGGAGCCAATTGCTGGACCAGGTCTGCAGCCTGTCCAGATCCCTTTGTAGTTCTGCCTGGTCTTCGATCGAGTGAATTCTTCTCATCAGCTTCACGTCATCTGCAAACAGGGACACCTCGGAGTCTATTCCTTCCGTCATGTCGTTCACAAATACCAGAAACAGCACTGGTCCTAGGACTGACCCCTGTGGGACCCCGCTGGTCACAGGTGCCCACTCTGACACCTCGCCACGTACCATGACTCGCTGCTGTCTTCCTGACAAGTATTCCCTGATCCATTGTAGTGCCTTCCCTGTTATCCCTGCTTGGTCCTCCAGTTTTTGCACCAGTCTCTTGTGAGGAACTGTGTCAAACGCCTTCTTGCAGTCCAAGAATATGCAATCCACCCACCCCTCTCTCTCTTGTCTTACTGCTGTCACCATGTCATAGAACTCCAGTAGGTTTGTGACACAGGATTTCCCGTCCCTGAAACTATGTTGGCTGCTGTTGATGAGATCATTCCTTTCTAGGTGTTCCACCACTCTTCTCCTGATAATCTTCTCCATGATTTTGCATACTATACATGTCAGTGACACTGGTCTGTAGTTTAATGCTTCCTTTTTTAAAGATTGGGACTACATTTGCTGTCTTCCATGCCTCAGGCAATCTCCCTGTTTCGATAGATGTATTGAATATTGTTGTTAGGGGTACACATAGCGCCTCTGCTCCCTCTCTCAATACCCATGGGGAGATGTTATCTGGCCCCATTGCCTTTGAGGTATCTAGCTCACTCAGAAGCCTCTTCACTTCTTCCTCGGTTGTGTGTACTGTGTCCAGCACTTGGTGGTGTGCCCCACCTCTCCGTCTTTCTGGAGCCCCTTCTGTCTCCTCTGTGAACACTTCTTTGAATCTCTTGTTGAGTTCCTCACATACTTCACGGTCATTTCTTGTTGTCTCTCCTCCTTCCTTCCTTAGCCTGATTACCTGGTCCTTGACTGTTGTTTTCCTCCTGATGTGGCTGTACAACAGTTTCGGGTCAGATGTGTGTGTGTGTATGTGTGTGTGTGTGTGTGTGTGTGTTTGTGTATGTGTGTGTGTGTGTGTGTGTGTGTGGTGTGTGTGTGTGTGTGTGTGTGTGTGTGTGTGTGTGTGTGTGTGTGTGTGTGTACTCACCTATTTGTACTCACCTATTTGTGGTTGCAGGGGTCGAGTCACAGTTCCTGGCCCCGCCTCTTCGCTGATTGCTACTAGGTCCTCTCTCTCCCTGCTCCATGAGCTCTGTCATACCTCGCCTTAAAACTATGTATGGTTCCCGCCTCCACTACGTCACTTTCTAGGCTATTCCACGGCCTGACTACTCTATGACTGAAGAAATACTTCCTAACATCCCTTTGATTCATCTGAGTCTTCAACTTCCAATTGTGACCATCACCACACACTACCTACACCATCACCACCATCACTACACACTACCTACACCATCACCACCATCACCACACACTACCTACACCATCACCACCATCACTACACACTACCTACACCATCACCACCATCACTACACACTACCTACACCATCACCACCATCACTACACACTACCTACACCATCACCACCATCACTACACACTACCTGCACCATCACCACCATCACTACACAAAACCCACATCCCCACCATCACCACACACTACCTACACCATCACCACCATCACCACACACTACCTACACCATCACCACCATCACTACACACTACCTACACCATCACCACCATCACTACACACTACCTACACCATCACCACCATCACTACACACATACCTCCACCATCACCACCATCACCACACACTACCTACACCATCACCACCATCACTACACACAACCCACATCCCCACACATCCACCATCACCCTACACAACTACACTCACATCACCACCATCACTACACACTACCTACACCATCACCACCATCACTACACACTACCTACACCATCACCACCATCACCACACACTACCTACACCATCACCACCATCACCACACACTACCTACCACACCACTCACCACACATCACCCACACACACCTACACCATCACCACCATCACTACACACTACCTACCATCACCCCATCCACACTACCACACATCCACCACACACCTACATACACCATCACCACCATCACTACACACTACCTCACCATCACCACCATCACCACACACTACCTACACCATCACCACCATCACACACACTACACACTACACCACACACAATCACCACCATCACTACACACAACTACCTACACCCATCACCACCATCACTCACAACTACCTACACCATCACCACCATCACTACACACTACCTACACCATCACCACCATCACTACACACTACCTACACCATCACCACATCATCACCACAAACTACCTACACCATCACCACCATCACCACAAACTACCTACACCATCACACACCATCACTACACACATCACCACACCATCACCACACCATCACCTCACACACTACCTACACCATCACCACCATCACTACACACTACCTACACCATCACCACCATCACCACAAACTACCTACACCATCACCACCACACTAACATACCTACCTACACCAATCACCACCATCACTACAACAAAAACTAACCTACACCATCACCACCATCACTACACACTACCTACACCATCAACACACCATCTACCACACACACACCTACACATACCTACACCATCACCACCATCACTAACCTACCTCACCTCACCACCATCACCAACCCCCCCCCATCACTACACACTAACCTACACATCATCACACACCAATCACCACCACACTACCTACCTACACCATCACCACCATCACCACACACTACCTACACCATCACCACCATCACTACCACTCCACTACCTACCACCATCACACACTACCAATCCCACATCCACACACACTAACCTACACCATCACCACACCATCACACCACACACCACCTACACCATCACCACCATCACTACACACTACCTACCATCACACATCACTCACCACCTCACCACACCACATCACACACTACCTACACCATCACCACCATCACACACACTACCTACACCATCACCACCATCACTACCACTACCTACCACCATCACCACCACACACTCACACCTACACCATCACCACCATCACTACACACTACCTACACCATCACCACCATCACTACACACTACCTACACCATCACCACCACACACACACACTACTACACCATCACCACCATCAACACACCCTACACTCACCACATCACACACACTACCTACACCATCACCACCATCACTACACACACTACCTACACCATCACCACCTCACCAACACTACCTACACCATCACCACCATCACTACACACTACTACACCATCACCACCATCACACACACTACCACACCACACCCATCACCACCACACTCACCACACCACCATCACCACCACCACCATCACCACCACACTACACACTACCTACACCATCACCACCATCACTACACACTACCTACACCATCACCCCATCACTACACACCTACCCACACCAACCTACACCATACACCATCACACAACTACCTACACCATCACCACCATCACCACACACTACCTACACCATCACCACCATCACTACACACTACCTACACCATCACCACCATCACCACACATACCTACCTACACCATCACCACACACTACCTACACCATCACCACCATCACTACACACTACCTACACCATCACCACCATCACCACACACTACCTACACCATCACCACCATCACCACACACTACCTACACCATCACCACCATCACTACACACTACCTACACCATCACCACCATCACTACACACACCCCACCTACACCATCACCACCATCAAACACACTACCTACACCATCACCACCATCACTACACACTACCTACACCATCACCACCATCACTACACACTACCTACACCATCACCACCATCACTACACACTACCTACACCATCACCACCATCACCACACACTACCTACACCATCACCACCATCACTACACACTAACCTACACCATCACCACCATCACCACACACTACCTGCACCATCACCACCATCACTACACACTACCTACACCATCACCACCATCACTACACACTACCTACACCATCACCACCATCACTACACACTACCTACACCATCACCACCATCACCACACACTACCTACACCATCACCACCATCACCACACACTACCTAAAACCATCACCACCATCACCACACACTACCTACACCATCACCACCATCACTACACACTACCTACACCATCACCACCATCACTACACACTACCTACACCATCACCACCATCACTACACACTACCTACACCATCACCACCATCACCACAAACTACCTACACCATCACCACCATCACCACACACTACCTACACCATCACCACCATCACTACACACTACCTACACCATCACCACCATCACCACACACTACCTACACCATCACCACCATCACTACACACTACCTACACCATCACCACCATCACTACACACTACCTACACCATCACCACCATCACTATACACTACCTACACCATCACCACCATCACTACACACTACCTACACCATCACCACCATCACTACACACTACCTACACCATCACCACCATCACCACACACTACCTACACCATCACCACCATCACTACACACAACCCACATCCCCACCATCACCACACACTACCTACACCATCACCACCATCACCACACACTACCTACACCATCACCACCATCACCACACACTACCTACACCATCACCACCATCACCACACACTACCTACACCATCACCACCATCACCACACACTACCTACACCATCACCACCATCACCACACACTACCTACACCATCACCACCATCACTATACACTACCATAACAACCATAATTTCCTATTGATTCTCATTAAAACTGCCTATAACATAATGTTAGATGAGTATGCAGTTTTTCGCCCATAGCAAAAGTTGACGTTGTGCAGTGTGGGCAAACGCAGCGTCCATCGATTACTTTAAATAACACCGGTAATTAGGTACCTTAGGAGCTTGTGCTGATCCATATCGACCTCGGGAACCTGAGGAGCGCCGTCTCTTGCTGGAGTGTTATTCACTGGGGACTCCAGTTTATTGCTGGCAAATAAACAGCCTTTCGTGGTTTATGTCGTGGTTTATGTCGTGGTCGTTTATGTGAGTCGTTTATGTGGTGGTTTATGTGGTGGTTTATGTGGTCTCTTTTTGTACGGGACGACTCTTGGGTATTGGAGACGCTGTGTAAGAGAATGTTCTCTAAGACTGTTGTTAGATAACTCACTTTATTGAACCTCTTATGCGATGGATTATTATTAATTTTATTATTAATATTAATATTATTATTATTATTATTATTATTATTATTATTATTATTATTAATTTTATTATTATTATTATTATTATTATTATTATTATTATTATTATTATTATTATTATTATTAATTTTATTATTATTATTATTATTATTATTATTATTATTATTATTATTATTATTATTATTATTATTATTATTATTATTATCATTATTATTATTATTATTATTAGTCTATGTTACGAGCGGTTGAGTACCAGGTATCAGAAGAGAGTACAAGTTTCGGTTGATTCATGATTCTTTGATGAGTAAATGAGTAAATGATTAGTTGATAAGTTGTGCACCCTCTACGGGAGCGAGGGAGCACATCAACTCATCAACTAAATTGATTGACCGAGACGCTGGTGCCCGGAAACTTCAATTCTTTCCATTTTGGTCACTAAACTCGGGGACCTGTAGCCTCGCCAGGCTTCTGCTCCTGTTAAAGTTCTCCTCTCAAGTGATGTAATGTGGAGAAGCACTGAAGTAGGCCTACTGGCCTATGCTAGGCAGGTTTTGGAGGCATTGATATAGGCCTGCTGGTCCATGCTAGGCCTAGCTTTTTTCATATACAACCCTCCACACACATGGCACACAGTCCTGTTTACCTATTTCCGACCAGTGACATCAACATGCTCTTCTGGTCGAAACCTGACATCTCTCTGCTATATTTAATGTGTTTCCCCAGCAAGGGCGAAACGTAGCCCGTAATGAACGCCTTGACTGTGCATATACGTTCGTTCCCTCGCACTCTACCTGAACGAACAAGTGGACCGGGTATCAAACCGAGGTGCAGGCATTTAGCAGGTTCAGCAGTACCAGCCTGGTTGATCAGACCCTGATCCACCACGAGGCCTGGTCTGAGACCAGGTCGCGGGGGCGTTGACCCTCTCCAAGTGTACTCCAGGAATAAGGTTCGAATCCCTGTCCGTTCTTTTATTTATTGGTGTGATAGTCGTTGTTTACGATTATCTCTGGGGTTTTGTACATGTGTTGTACAAGTACCGAATTGTTCTTTTTTTTCACGTTATGCTTTTAATAAATGTCAAACATTAACCTGAATTTAAAATGTTGGTTTAATTTTTTTATGTATAATGTTACCGTCTGCTGTGTGTCTGCTGTGTGTCTGCTGTGTGTCTGCTGTGTGTCTGCTGTGTGTCTGCTGTGTGTCTGCTGTGCGTCTGCTGTGTGTCTGCTGTGTGTCTGCTGTGTGTCTGCTGTGTGTCTGCTGTGTGTCTGCTGTGTGTCTGCTGTGTGTCTGATGTGTCTGCTGTGTGTCTGCTGTGTGTCTGCTGTGTGGCTGCTGTGTGTCTGCTGTGTGTCTGATGTGTCTGCTGTGTGTCTGCTGTGTGTCTGCTGTGTGTCTGCTGTGTGTCTGATGTGTCTGCTGTGTGTCTGCTGTGTGTCTGCTGTGTGTCTGCTGTGTGTCTGCTGTGTGTCTGCTGTGTGTCTGCTGTGTGTCTGCTGTGTGTCTGCTGTGTGTCTGATGTGTGTCTGATGTGTGTCTGCTGTGTCTGCTGTGTGTCTGCTGTGTGTCTGCTGTGTGTCTGCTGTGTGTCTGCTGTGTGTCTGCTGTGCGTCTGCTGTGTGTCTGCTGTGTGTCTGCTGTGTGTCTGCTGTGTGTCTGCTGTGTGTCTGCTGTGTGTCTGATGTGTCTGCTGTGTGTCTGCTGTGTGTCTGCTGTGTGTCTGCTGTGTGTCTGCTGTGTGTCTGATGTGTCTGCGTGTGTCTGCTGTGTGTCTGCTGTGTGTCTGCTGTGTGTCTGCTGTGTGTCTGATGTGTCTGCTGTGTGTCTGCTGTGTGTCTGCTGTGTGTCTGCTGTGTGTCTGCTGTGTGTCTGCTGTGTGTCTGCTGTGTGTCTGCTGTGTGTCTGCTGTGTGTCTGATGTGTGTCTGATGTGTGTCTGCTGTGTGTCTGCTGTGTGTCTGCTGTGTGTCTGCTGTGTGTCTGCTGTGTGTCTGCTGTGTGTCTGCTGTGTGTCTGCTGTGTGTCTGCTGTGTGTCTGCTGTGTGTCTGCTGTGTGTCTGCTGTGTGTCTGCTGTGTGTCTGCTGTGTGTCTGCTGTGTGTCTGATGTGTGTCTGATGTGTGTCTGCTGTGTGTCTGCTGTGTGTCTGCTGTGTGTCTGCTGTGTGTCTGCTGTGTGTCTGCTGTGTGTCTGATGTGTGTCTGATGTGTGTTGATGTGTGTCTGCTGTGTGTCTGCTGTGTGTCTGCTGTGTGTCTGCTGTGTGTCTGCTGTGTGTCTGATGTGTGTCTGCTGTGTGTCTGCTGTGTGTCTGCTGTGTGTCTGCTGTGTGTCTGCTGTGTGTCTGATGTGTGTCTGATTGTGTCTGCTGTGTGTCTGCTGGTGTCTGCTGTGTGTCTGCTGTGTGTCTGATGTGTGTCTGATGTGTGTCTGCTGTGTGTCTGCTGTGTGTCTGCTGTGTGTCTGATGTGTGTCTGCTGTGTGTCTGCTGTGTGTCTGATGTGTGTCTGCTGTGTGTCTGCTGTGTGTCTGCTGTGTGTCTGCTGTGTGTCTGCTGTGTGTCTGCTGTGTGTCTGATGTGTGTCTGCTGTGTGTCTGCTGTGTGTCTGCTGTGTGTCTGCTGTGTGTCTGCTGTGTGTCTGCTGTGTGTCTGTTGTGTGTCTGCTGTGTGTCTGCTGTGTGTCTGCTGTGTGTCTGCTGTGTGTCTGTTGTGTGTCTGCTGTGTGTCTGCTGTGCGTCTGCTGTGCGTCTGCTGTGTGTCTGCTGTATGCTGCTGTGTATCTGTTGTGTGTCTGCTGTGTTCTCTGTGTGTCTGCTGTGCGTCTGCTGTGCGTCTGCTTATGCCTGTTGTGTATCTGTTGTGTGTTTGTTGTGTGCCTGCTGTGTGTCTGCTGTATGCTTGCTGTGTATCTGTTGTGTGTCTGCTGTGTGTCTGCTGTGTGTCTGCTGTGCGTCTGCTGTGTGTCTGCTTATGCCTGTTGTGTATCTGTTGTGTATCTGTTGTGCGTTTGTTGTGTGCCTACTGTGTGTGTCTGCTTTATGCCTGCTGTGTATCTGTTGTGTGTCTGTTGCGTGTCTGCTGTGTGTTCCTGCTGTGTGTGTCTGTTGTGTGTGCCTACTGTATGTGTCTCCTTTGTGTGTGTTGTGTACCTGCTGTGTGTGTCTGCTTTGTGTCTGTTGTATGCCTGCTGTGTGCCTGCTGTGTGTATGTTGTGTGCTTGCTGTGTGTGTATGCTGTATCTGCTGTGTGTCTGTTGTGTGCCTGCTGTGTGTGTATGCTGTGTGTCTACTGTGTGTTTGCCGTGTGTCTGCTTTGTGCCTGCTGTGTGTCTGCTGTGTGTCTGCCGTGTGTCTGCCGTGTGCCTGCTGTGTGTCTGCTGTGTGTCTGCCGTGTGTCTGCCGTGTGCCTGCTGTGTCTGTCGTGCATGCTGTGTACCTGCTGTGTGTCTGCTGCGTGTCTGCCGTGTGCCTGCTATGTGTTTGTTGTGTGTCTGCTCTGTGTCTGCTGTATGCCTGCTGTGTCTCTGCCGTGTGTCTCCCGTGTGTCTGCCGTGTGTCTGCTTCTCTAAGATCAGTCTAGTATCTTCTCTGATTTACATTCATGTGAACAAATTGGGAATTTGAGAACGGATTGAGTGGCCCAGGAGCTGTACGACCCTTACGGGATGAGCGCTTCCCTCACGAACGTACACGAAGATGGTGCCACCAATATTTCGTGTCGAATTTCATTCATGAATTTCGTACCGTTGGAAAAATAATTTGTCTGGACATTATATAAGTCGTAGTGACGAGGAGTCCAGTTCACTGTTGTCTCACAGTTACACAGTCATTGTCTCACAGTTACACAGTCATTGTCTCACAGTTACACAGTCACTGTCTCACAGTTACACACAGTCACTGTCTCACAGTTACACAGTCACTGTCTCACAGTTACACACAGTCACTGTCTCACAGTTACACAGTCACTGTCTCACAGTTACACAGTCACTGTCTCACAGTTACACAGTCACTGTCTCACAGTTACACAGTCACTGTCTCACAGTTACACAGTCACTGTCTCACAGTTACACAGTCATTGTCTCACAGTTACACAGTCACTGTCTCACAGTTACACACAGTCACTGTCTCACAGTTACACAGTCACTGTCTCACAGTTACACAGTCACTGTCTCACAGTTACACAGTCACTGTCTCACAGTTACACAGTCACTGTCTCACAGTTACACAGTTACTGTCTCACAGTTACACAGTCACTGTCTCACAGTTACACAGTCACTGTCTCACAGTTACACAGTCACTGCCTCACAGTTATACACAGTCACTGTCTCACAGTTACACACAGTCACTGTCTCACAGTTACACAGTCACTGTCTCACAGTTACACAGTCACTGTCTCACAGTTTCACACAGTCACTGTCTCACAGTTACACAGTCACTGTCTCACAGTTACACACAGTCACTGTCTCACAGTTACACACAGTCACTGTCTCACAGTTACACAGTCACTGTCTCACAGTTACACAGTCACTGTCTCACAGTTACACAGTCACTGTCTCACAGTTACACAGTCACTGTCTCACAGTTACACAGTCACTGTCTCACAGTTACACAGTCACTGTCTCACAGTTACACAGTCACTGTCTCACAGTTACACAGTCACTGTCTCACAGTTACACAGTCACTGTCTCACAGTTATACACAGTCACTGTCTCACAGTTACACAGTCACTGTCTCACAGTTACACACAGTCATATATTCACCAAGCAACAAGAGTCATTCACCGTCGCACTTCTGACAGGTATATGAATCATAGATTCCATCGGGTCGTCAAAAGGGAGGCGGGGAGGGAGGCGGTGCGGGCGGCGGGGGGCGGCGAGGGGCGGCGGCGGGCGGGGGGCAGCAGCCCCGTGGGAAGAACCGGCTGGCAGCCGTGTTGCCAACTAATGCTGGACAAAGCTCTCCGTCAAAATCATTTTTCATCGCCTTTTTCCATTCCGTCAGAATGATAACGATAAAACTAGCGCATCATATCGACTTTTTTTTCCATTCCTATAACGCAAGAGACACATAATGACATGACTCTTGGAGTTACTGGTATGTGTCATGAAGGGGACACACGGAGGTGTTTTTCGGAGAGGTGGTGGCAACAGTGTCCTAGCTGGTAGATAATGCGCTTATTGTTGAACATGTGAGAGACGTGTTTAACAGTGTGGCACTCCCCCCGGCACCTCCCTAGGCACTCTCCAGGGCACTCCCTCCACCCATCAGCGGGGCCGACCAGTAACTCACGCCCACACCGAATACCAGTAAGAAATTCTCTCCAACGCTGCTATTTTATGCTCTTTATCATTCCTCTTGTCTTCCGGATTCTTATCTACTGCTAGTTGTGGCAGCAACAAGTGGAAGGAAACATGCCCAGTGTCTCCGCCCGCCCCAGGATAGATCCTTGGTCCTTTCATTTTGAGCCGAAGGCGCTAATAGTGAGAGACGAATCGCTCAAGACTTTCCCCTGTTCCTCTCCCTCCTCTTCCTATTCCTTTTGTTCTTGTTCCTCCTACATTTGCCCCTTCTCCTGTTCCTGCTCCTGTCTCTTCTGCTCTGCTTATCCTCCTTCTACTCCTACTTCTCCTGTACTTCCTCCCTCATTTATCTTTTCTTGAGGGTGCTCCTGCATGACTGACTGGTGAACACAGTGAGAGGCAGCAGCCACCCCATGACTGTTCCTGCATGACTGACTGGTCAACACACAGTGAGAGGCAGCTGTCGCGTTCAGTGTTCACATCACTTGCGTCTCGTCACGATGGTTCCTTCAAGGTGAGGTGCCGTGATGCCGGTGAAGGCCTCTTGCTACAAGAATTAGTGCCACCCTCAAATTCCTTGGATCAAACTTGGTTACCTCCCATTCCCCAGGCGCTGTCTGACCTACGGGCTTTAGTATTTCTGTACGAAAATAATAAATTTGAGTTTCTAGACTGGATTGTGTTGTGTTAGCTCCTGGGTTGTGTTGTTCCTGGGTTGTGTTGTGTCAGCTCCTGGGTTGTGTTGTGTCAGCTCCTGGGTTGTGTTGTGTCAGCTCCTGGGTTGTGTTGTGTCAGCTCCTGGGTTGTGCTGTGTAAGTTCCTGGGTTGTGTTGTGTCAGCTTCTGGGCTGTGTTGTGTCAGCTTCTGGGCTGTGTTGTGTTAGTTCCTGGGTTGTGTTGTGTCAGCTTCTGGGCTGTGTTGTGTTAGTTCCTGGGTTGTGTTGTGTCAGCTTCTGGGCTGTGTTTGTCAGCTCCTGGGTTGTGTTGTGTCAGCTCCTGGGTTGTGTTGTGTCAGCTCCTGGGTTGTGTTGTGTCAGCTCCTGGGTTGTGCTGTGTAATTTTCCTGGGTTGTGTTGTGTCGCTTCTGGGCTGTGTTGGGGTTAGTTCCTGGTTGTGTTGTGTCAGCTTCTGGGCTGTGTTGTGTTAGTTCCGGGGTTGTGTTGTGTCAGCTTCTGGCCTGTGTTGTGTTATTTTCCTGGGTTGTGTTGTGTCAGCTCTGGGCTGTGTTTGTCAGCTCCTGGGTTGTGTTGTGTCAGCTCCTGGGTTGTGTTGTGTCAGCTTCTGGGCTGTGTTTGTCAGCTCCTGGGTTGTGTTGTGTCAGCCCCGGGGTTTGTTTGTCAGCTTCTGGGCTGTGTTTGTCAGCTCCTGGGTTGTTGTTGTGTCAGCTCCTGGGTTGTGTTGTGTCAGCTCCTGGGTTCTGTTGTGCCCAGCTCCTGGGTTGTGTTGTGTCAGTTCCTGGGTTGTGTTGTGTCAGCTCCGGGGTTGTGTTGTGTCAGCTCCTGGGTTGTGTTGTGTCAGTTCCTGGGTTTTGTTGTGTCAGCTCCTGGGTTGTGTTGTGTCAGCTCCTGGGTTGTGTTGTTTTCAGCTCCGGGGTTGTTTTTGTGTCAGTTTCCTGGGTTGTGTTTTGTCAGCTCCTGGGTTGTGTTGTGTCAGCTCCGGGGTTGTGTTGTGTTAGTTTCCCGGGTTGTTGTGTCAGCTCCGGGGTTTGTTTTGTGTCAGCTCCTGGGTTGTGTTGTGTCAGCTCCTGGGCTGTGTTGTGTCAGCTCCTGGGTTGTGTTGTGTCAGCTCCTGGGTTGTGTTGTGTCAGCTCATGGGTTGTGTTGTGTCAGTTCCTGGGTTGTGTTGTGTCAGCTTCTGGGTTGTGTTGTGTCAGCTCCTGGGTTGTGTTGTGTCAGCTCCTGGGTTGTGTTGTGTCAGCTCATGGGTTGTGTTGTGTCAGCTTCTGGGTTGCGTTGTGTCAGTTCCTGGGTTGTGTTGTGTCAGCTCCTGGGTTGTGTTGTGTCAGTTCCTGGGTTGTGTTGTGTCAGCTCCTGGGTTGTGTTGTGTCAGCTCCTGGGTTGTGTTGTGTCAGTTCCTGGGTTTTGTTGTGTCAGCTCCTGGGTTGTGTTGTGTCAGCTCCTGGGTTGTGTTGTGTTCAGCTCCTGGGTTGTGTTGTTGGTCAGCTCCTGGTTTTTTGTTGTGTCAGCTCCGGGGTTGTGTTGGTGTCAGCCCGGTTGTGTTGTGTTAGTTCCCGGTTTGTTTTTGTGTCACTCCTGGGCTGTGTTGTGTCAGCTCCTGGGTTGTGTTGTGTCAGCTCCTGGGTTGTGTTGTGTTAGTTCCTGGCTTGTGTTGTGTCAGCTCCTGGGTTTGGTTGTGTCAGCTCCTGGTTGTTTGTGTCAGTTCCTGGGTTGGTTTGTGTCAGCTCCGGGGTTTGTGTTGTGTCAGTTCCTGGTTGTGTTTGTGTCAGCTCCTGGGTTGTGTTTTTGTCAGCTCCTGGGTTGTGTTGTGTCAGCTCTTGGGTTGTGTTGTGTCAGCTCCTGGGTTGTGTTGTGTCAGCTCCTGGGTTTTGTTGTGTCAGCTCCTGGGTTGTGTTGTGTCAGCTCCTGGGTTGTGTTGTGTCAGCTCCTGGGTTGTGTTGTGTCAGCTCCTGGGTTGTGTTGTGTCAGCTCCTGGGTTGTGTTGTGTCAGCTCTTGGGTTGTGTTGTGTCAGTTCCTGGTTGTGTTGTGTCAGCTCCTGGGTTGTGTTGTTCAGTTCCTGGTTGTGTTGTGTCAGCTCCTGGGTTTGTTTTTGCAGCTCCGGGGTTGTGTTGTGTCAGTTCCTGGGTTGTTTTTGTGTCAGCTCCTGGGTTGTGTTGTGTCAGTTCCTGGGTTGTGTTGTGTCAGCTCCTGGGTTGTGTTGTGTCAGCTCCTGGGTTGTGTTGTGTCAGTTCCTGGGTTGTGTTGTGTCAGCTCCTGGGTTGTGTTGTGTCAGTTCCTGGGTTGTGTTGTGTCAGCTCCTGGGTTGTGTTGTGTCAGCTCCTGGGTTGTGTTGTGTCAGCTCCTGGGTTGTGTTATGTCAGCTCCTGAAGCACAATTAAGAGGAATGGAAAAACTGAGGTAGTAAGAAATAGAAAGATGATATACAACTAACATTAACCATTCAATAGAAGCAAAATTAAAAGCGAAGGACTTTGTAGTGAGAATGTCAGAGGATCTCACTTTCAAAGATCACAACAATGTCAATTCACAACAGTCAGGAAAATGGTAATGGAATAGATAATGAGTCTTCGGGACAAGAGATGCCAAGCCAGTGATTGTACTCCTAAAGTCACTTGTTTTCTCTAGGTTATAATGTCGCTGTACACTAATAGCCTCCTTTAAGGCTAGCGAATTGAATGTACAGAACACTTTCATTGCTCGTATAAATTCAGCCAAGCAACTAAATTATTAGTCATTGGAAACTTAAGATCATGGCCTGAGCTTGCTACCATCTGCAACTCACAAGACTGCCATCCCCACGAGCCCGTTTGGGGCGGGGCAGATGGCAGACCAGAGGACTAGCGTCTCCCTATGTTTCCCGTGAGGGCGGGGACTGTGGCTAGGCCTGGGGACGCTTGGTCCCAAAGATGAGGGGGTACTTGTACCTCCTCTCATGGGAGACTTAGGTCTCGAGACACTCCCTATACAGGGAGCCAAGGCCGGATCACCACTATTGGAAAAGACCCGGGCCGGGAGAGTACCGGCGAATAAAAAAAATTGGAAACTCCTTGACTTGTACTCCTTGGAATAAAGGCGAAACAGATACATTATAATTTACGCCTGGAAATATCCAGATGGACTGGCTCCGAATCTGTTCACAGAAATCTTTCCCTACAAGAGCCAAAGCTTCGGCAGAGGGTGCAGAATACCCCCCAGTGAAAAGCAGAGAGTTGCTGCGAGTACACTAAAAGATAACACAGTAACTGTAAGGGACCCAAGGCTTTTCAACAACCTCCCTTCATGCATAAGAATCATTACCAACAAATTCCTGTCTTGAAGAAGAAACTGGATAAGTGCCTCAAGTCAGTTTCTGATCAGCCGGGCTGTGGTTTGCAAGTCGGACTGTGTTCAACCAGCAGTAACAACCTGGTTGATCACTCCTTGATACACCAGGAAGTAGTTTCACTTCATACACTAGAATAGTAACAGTGGAACAACCACCACTAGTCACCTGACGCTGCTGTCATCCCATACACTGCAGGAATAACAACAAGACCCTCGTCTTCACAGAATTAAATCGTCAGAAATTTCAAGGAAAATGGAAGGTAAGAAAACTTAGTGTGGAAGAGGAAGGTGGAACAGGTGGAGCAGACGCTGCCTTTGGTCCTCACCAGGGAATCCATTTTTGTACTCTTGACAGGCTGAAGGGAAGAAGAGTGAAGATGGGAGGGGAGGGGATGAGAGAGAAAGATGGGTGAGGAGAGGGAAAGGTAGGTAAGAAGAGGAAACGGAAAGGGAGACATGGAAGAGGGAATGGGGTTTGTGGAGGAGAATAGGCAGTAATGGGTTCGTATAGAGGAAGAAAGAAATGAGAATAAGACTAAGAGTGAAAGCGAGAGAGAGTGTTTAGTTTAACTAGAAAAAGTCAGACAATAAAACACTTCATATGATGACCTTCTAACTGTATGATAAATGAATCTTTCATAATGCACAATGACAAGAGTAGTGGATTTTTCCTCTGGGGCGTCCCTTCCGGAAAAGGCCTTCCTCTGGGGCGTCCCTTCCGGTTTAGGCCTGCCTCTGGGGCGTCCCTTCCGGTTTAGACCTTCCACTGAGCGAGGTATCCGGTCTAGGACCAGCAGCTGGAGGGTCACCTTTTCACACCTAGGTGTTACTTCCGGTTTTGACCATGACCTCGCCCTCGAGACTACCTCACCCTTGACCCCCCAACCAATACCCCCACCCCCCACGACCCCAGCCTCGCGACCCCGCCGTCGCGCCGCGCGCCCGCCCGCGCGCCCGCCCGCGCGCCCGCCCCGCGCGCCCGCCCGCGCGCCCGCCCGCCCGCGCGCCCTTCGCGCGCCCCGCCCGCCCGCGCGCCCCGCCCGCGCCCCTTCGCGCCTTCTGCTGCGCCTTCTGCAGCGTCGTCCGGATCGCCCCCGCGCCTCGAATTTTTTTCCGATTTTTTTCGAATTTTTTTTGAATTTCATTTTCTTGTGCTCTCCATCTCCTTGGATCAAGGTTTTTTGGATTGCCCCTCCTTCCACCCCCCCATCCCCAAAAAATTTCTCAATATTACCAAGTTTTTGCATTCCCCCCTATGGGGGTTTCTCCATCTCCTCGGATCAAATTTTTTGAGGTTCCCCCTCTCACTTTCACCCCCATCCCAAAATTTCTCAATATTACCAAGTTTTTGGATCCCCCCTATGGGTTTTTCGAAATTCTCCATCTCCTTGGATCAAATTTTTGGATTACCCCTCACACTTTCACTCCCACCCCAAAATTTCTCGATAATACAAGTTTTTGGATTCCCCCCCTATGGGGTTTTCGAAATTCCTCGGATCAAAGTTTTTGGATTTCCCCCCACTATGGGGTTTTCGAAATTCCTCGGATCAAGTTTTTGGAATCCCCCCTCTGGGGGTAAGCATGCTTACTACAGGTCTAAACATCTTCCCCTTATTATTTTAAAATGAACTAAAAGTTTCCTCTCATTAAGTTAAATGAACTAAAAGTTTCCACTCATTAAGTTAAATGAACTAAAAAAGCGTTTACTCGGCGGTCAGTATTCCACTCATTAAGTTAAATGAACTAAAAAAGGACCGCGCACACAGGTTGAATCAGGTCGGTCCTTTTAGTTCATTCAAGATAATAAGGGAACATAGTAGTGACATCACGTGATGACCGCGCACACAGGTTGAATCTTGTCTACCCATTTACCCACCCTCCCAAACCCTCACACTCCAACCAACACCTCACAATTTTCACTCATAACCCCCAATTTTTCTCGTTTTAACCCTTTTTGTTCATTAAAGTGGGACACAGTACATCAGAAAGTCACCACATCGCTTACATCCACTTTCGTTAAATTCACTACTCACAATTTTACATATTACGAAGTTAAATACGCACTTTTACTTTGAACATCTTCAAAACACTCTCATAAATCATTTGAATACTCACAAAAAATACCTTTATACATTTCCAAACAACACTGAATTACTCCAAAAACATCATTCGAACACCCCCAAATCACCTCTGAATACTCCCAGAACACCTTCATAAGTACTCTTGCACATCATTTGAACACCTTCATAAGTACTCTCATAATCATTTGTACACCTTCAAAACACCTTTGAATACTCACATAAACACCCTTGAACACCTTCAAAACACCTTCAAAGCACTCTCATAATCATTTGAACACCTTCAAAACACCTTTGAACACCTTTGAACACCTTCAAAACAACACTGAAACACTTCCAAAAAAACACAATTTGAGTACTCCCAATTACA
>NC_069445.1:14172594-14182594 GCF_026875155.1 Cherax quadricarinatus
TACTTGACAGAATCACTGCCAAAACCGGTCGTAGGAGGTACTGAAGGAACTGGAAGAGTGTAGACTAGTCCACGCAGTGATGGAAAATATGCAAATATCAGGGAAAGACAGACGTATTTGCTACGGAAACACCACATAAACATATTGAATATAGTAGCCTGGTCGACAAAATACCTGGACGCCACCGCCTCCGCCATCTTGACAACAGGAGACGGGAAAAACACGTGACAATCTGAGTGGTTGTCGGCGTCGACACACTGATTGTTTGCCAGGATGGTTCCTGGGAGGGGGGAGTAGGAGCTGGAGGCTATATGGGAGGGGAATGGATGAGCCCCGGGATGGGGGTTCCATCTTGTGGAGGTTATTGTGATGGAGAGTGGGAGAGTGGCGGTGAATGTGACGATGGAGCTGATGATAAAGTTGGAAGTGAGAGGGAGAGTGAGGAGGGTACTAGAGTAAGTGGTGAGTCGGCAAGCAAGGATAAAGTGAAGGAGAAAAGGGAGGAAGGAAGGAATGGAGAGAGGAAGAAAGGAAGGAGTGAAGAGAGAAAAGGAGGAATGGAGGGAGGGAGAAAGGAAGGAGCGGAGGGAGGGAGATTGGAAGCATTAGAAAGATAAAGGAATGAGCGGAGGGAGGGAGGAAGAAAGGATTGGACGGAGGGAGACAGGAAGAAGTGGAGGGAGGGAGAAAGAAGGAAGTGGAGAGAGGGGAGGGGAAGAAAAAGAGAAAGGAAAGAGTGGAGACATGAAGAAAAAGTCATAAAACCAACAATCTCATGACTTCGTTGTTCATAACGAGACATCACTACTGACAACCACCACCAGGGTTCTTCCTCCTCCTCTCCCGGATAACACGTTAACAAACCCTTTGCACATGAATGGTATTCAGTACCGATAAGATGAAAATTAGACACATATGCAATATCTGGGCATCTTTTATGTAGACGTTTCGCCATCCAGTGGTTTTATCAATATAAATTCTAGTACATATTTTGAAGACAGTAGAACTATATACAAAAGATGAGGTAATCAGTCCCTCGGTGCTCTTCACACCAACTCCAAGGCTGAGGGACTGATTGCCTTGTCTTTTGTATACAGTTCTACTGTCTTCAAATTATGTCCTGGAATTTGTATTGATAAAGCCACTGGATGGCGAAACGTCTACATTAAAGATACCCAAATGCTGCATATGTGTCTAATTTTCAACAAACCCTTTACACCTACCCAAGACACTGTCTATATTCAAAGCACAATGCTTGCCGCTGAACCACAGTGAAATTCACCACTCCGTCTTCCGCCAAGAAACCTGCCAGGAAATACCTGTCCCCTTCACGACTAAAACAGCAAAACAAAGGCAGCGAGTAAAAGTTCCTCTCGCTGTTTCTACATTCACCCTCGCAGGTGCTAGTTTGTCACCCTAATTTCAGGCCATAACCTGACTTCCAGAACTTGAATACTTGTTATGTTTGGAGATCGCAGGTATAAATTGAGAAAAGTATTGGTCTGAGGGTCGATCAGTGAGAAACACGGCTCATCGTGTCCAGCCGATCACACGTGTTATCTCTTTATGTGGTCGTTATCTTACCTCATCTCATGTGGTAGTTATCTTGCTGCGCTCCGTGTGGTAGTTATTTTAATGCACACTGTGTGATAGTTATTTTGCTTTAATCATTGCAGTAGTTATCTTAGAGCACACTATGTGATATCTGACTGCACCCCGTGTAGTGGCCAGCTCACTGCACCCCGTGTAGTGGCCAGCTCACTGCACCCCGTGTAGTGGCCAGCTCACTGAACCCCGTGTAGTGGCCAGCTCACTGCACCCCGTGTAGTGGCCAGCTCACTGCACCCCGTGTAGTGGCCAGCTCACTGCACCCCGTGTAGTGGCCAGCTCACTGCACCCAGTGTAGTGGCCAGCTCACTGCACCCGTGTAGTGGCCAGCTCACTGCACCCGTGTAGTGGCCAGCTCACTGCACCCCGTGTAGTGGCCAGCTCATTGAACCCCGTGTAGTGGCCAGCTCACTGCACCCCGTGTAGTGTCCAGCTCACTGCACCCGTGTAGTGGCCAGCTCACTGCACCCAGTGTAGTGGCCAGCTCACTGAACACCAGTGTAGTGGCCAGCTCACTGCACCCAGTGTAGTGGCCAGCTCACTGCACCCAGTGTAGTGGCCAGCTCACTGCACCCCGTGTAGTGGCCAGCTCACTGCACCCAGTGTAGTGGCCAGCTCACTGCACCCAGTGTGTAGTGGCCAGCTCACTGCACCCAGTGTAGTGGCCAGCTCACTGCCACCCAGTGTAGTGGCCAGCTCACTGCACCCAGTGTAGTGGCCAGCTCACTGCACCCAGTGTAGTGGCCAGCTCACTGCACCCAGTGTAGTGGCCAGCTCACTGCACCCAGTGTAGTGGCCAGTCTACTGCACCCCGTGTAGTGGCCAGCTCACTGAACCCCGTGTAGTGGCCAGCTCACTGCACCCCGTGTAGTGGCCAGCTCACTGCACCTCGTGTAGTGGCCAGCTCACTGAACCCCGTGTAGTGGCCAGCACACTGCACCCCGTGTAGTGTCCAGCTCACTGCACCCCGTGTAGTGGCCAGCTCACTGCACCCAGTGTAGTGGCAGCTCACTGCACCCAGTGTAGTGGCCAGCTCACTGCACCCAGTGTAGTGGCCAGCTCACTGCACCCAGTGTAGTGGCCAGCTCACTGCACCCCGTGTAGTGGCCAGCTCACTGCACCCAGTGTAGTGGCCAGCTCACTGCACCCAGTGTAGTGGCCAGCTCACTGCACCCAGTGTAGTGGCCAGCTCACTGCACCCCGTGTAGTGGCCAGCTCACTGAACCCCGTGTAGTGGCCAGCTCACTGCACCCCGTGTAGTGGCCAGCTCACTGCACCCCGTGTAGTGTCCAGCTCACTGCACCCCGTGTAGTGTCCAGCTCACTGCACCCCGTGTAGTGTCCAGCTCACTGTACCCCGTATAGAAGAAATACAACAGAAAGCCTATGGATAACGGGCGCCGAATTTCACTATCTTTTTCCCCACCAAGAATTCTTGGTAACGAGCGTATAAAAATTATTACCATTGCTATTATTATATTCGAAAATAAGCTCTAAATTCGTACAGTAATATGAAATATAAATTACTTTTATTACTCCTGAATGCGCACGAGTTGGAAAATTTGTCTCTAAGATTGCTTGTAGAAAATGGCTCGTGGTGTGTTAACTTTAATGTTGCTCTCAGTTTCTCTTGATATGGATTTTGTGTTTCAGCTACATCCATAGAAACACTAATTCAATAATATATTTGAAAAAGTTTTCAAAAATATGCTAGTGTGTTCGTATTGTTAGTGTGTTCGTAATGTTAGTGTGTTCGTAATGCTAGTGTGTTCGTATTGTTAGTGTGTTTGTATTGTTAGTGTGTTTGTAATGTTAGTGTGTTCGTAATGTTAGTGTGTTTGTAATGTTAGTGTGTTCGTAATGTTAGTGTGTTCGTAATGTTAGTGTGTTTGTAATGTTAGTGTGTTTGTAATGTTAGTGTGTTCGTAATGCAAGTGTGTTCGTAATGCTAGTGTGTTCGTATTGTTAGTGTTTTTGTATTGTTAGTGTGTTTGTAATGTTAGTGTGTTCTTTAATGTTAGTGTGTTGTAATGTTTGTGTGTTCGTAATGTTAGTGTGTTTGTAATGTTAGTGTGTTTGTAATGTTAGTGTGTTCGTAATGTTAGTGTGTTTGTAATGTTAGTGTGTTCGTAATGTTAGTGTGTTTGTAATGTTAGTGTGTTGTAATGTTAGTGTGTTCGTAATGTTAGTGTGTTTGTAATGTTAGTGTGTTTGTAATGTTAGTGTGTTCGTAATGCTAGTGTGTTCGTAATGTTAGTGTGTTCGTAATGCTAGTGTGTTTGTAATGTTAGTGTGTTCGGAATGCTAGTGTGTTCGTAATGTTAGTGTGTTCGTAATGTTAGTGTGTTCGTAATGCTAGTGTTCGGAATGCTAGTGTGTTCGTAATGTTAGTGTGTTCGGAATGCTAGTGAGTTCGTAATGTTAGTGTGTTCGTAATACTAGTGAGTTCGTAATGTTAGTGTGTTCGTAATGCTAGTGTGTTCGTAATGTTAGTGTGTTCGTAATACTAGTGAGTTCGTAATGTTAGTGTGTTCGTAATGCTAGTGTTCGGAATACTAGTGTGTTCGTAATGTTAGTGTGTTCGTAATGTTAGTGTGTTCGTAATGTTAGTGTGCTTGTAATGTTAGTGTGTTCGTAATGCTAGTGTTCGGAATGCTAGTGTGTTCGTAATGTTAGTGTGTTCGGAATGCTAGTGAGTTCGTAATGTTAGTGTGTTCGTAATACTAGTGAGTTCGTAATGTTAGTGTGTTCGTAATGCTAGTGTGTTCGTAATGTTAGTGTGTTCGTAATACTAGTGAGTTCGTAATGTTAGTGTGTTCGTAATGCTAGTGTTCGGAATACTAGTGTGTTCGTAATGTTAGTGTGTTCGTAATGTTAGTGTGTTTGTAATGCTAGTGTTCGGAATGCTAGTGTGTTCGTAATGTTAGTGTGTTTGTAATGTTAGTGTGTTTGTAATGCTAGTGTGTTCGTAATACTAGTGAGTTCGTAATGTTATTGCGTTCGTAATGTTAGCGTGCTCGTAATGCTAATGTTCGTAATGCTAGTGTGATCGTAATGTTAGCGTGTTCGTAATGCTAGTGTGATCGTAATGTTAGCGTGTTCGTAATGCTAGTGTGATAGTAATGTTAGTTTGTTCGTAATGTTAGTGTGTTCGTAATGTTAGTGTGTTCGTAATGCTAGTGTGATCGTAATGTTAGTGTGTTCGTAATGCTAGTGTGATCGTAATGTTAGTGTGATCGTAATGTTAGTGTGTTTCGTAATGCTAGTGTGTTCGTAATGTTAGTGTGTTCGTAATGCTAGTGTGTTCGTATTGTTAGTGTGTTTGTATTGTTAGTGTGTTTGTAATGTTAGTGTGTTCGTAATGTTAGTGTGTTTGTAATGTTAGTGTGTTCGTAATGTTAGTGTGTTTGTAATGTTAGTGTGTTTGTAATGTTAGTGTGTTTGTAATGTTAGTGTGTTCGTAATGCTAGTGTGTTCGTAATGCTAGTGTGTTCGTATTGTTAGTGTGTTTGTATTGCTAGGGGTGTTTGTAATGTTAGTGTGTTCGTAATGTTAGTGTGTTTGTAATGTTAGTGTGTTCGTAATGTTAGTGTGTTTGTAATGTTAGTGTGTTTGTAATGTTAGTGTGTTCGTAATGTTAGTGTGTTTGTAATGTTAGTGTGTTCGTAATGTTAGTGTGTTTGTAATGTTAGTGTGTTTGTAATGTTAGTGTGTTCGTAATGTTAGTGTGTTTGTAATGTTAGTGTGTTTGTAATGTTAGTGTGTTCGTAATGCTAGTGTGTTCGTAATGTTAGTGTGTTCGTAATGTTAGTGTGTTTGTAATGTTAGTGTGTTCGTAATGCTAGTGTGTTCGTTAATGTTAGTGTGTTTGTAATGTTAGTGTGTTCGTAATGTTAGTGTGTTCGTAATGCTAGTGTGTTCGTAATGTTAGTGTGTTTGTAATGTTAGTGTGTTCGTAATGTTAGTGTGTTCGTAATGTTAGTGTGTTCGTAATGTTAGTGTGTTCTTTAATGTTAGTGTGTTCGTAATGTTAGTGTGTTCGTAATGTTAGTGTGTTCGTAATGCTAGTGTGTTTGTAATGTTAGTGTGTTCGGAATGCTAGTGTGTTCGTAATGTTAGTGTGTTCGTAATGTTAGTGTGTTCGTAATGCTAGTGTTCGGAATGCTAGTGTGTTCGTAATGTTAGTGTGTTCGGAATGCTAGTGAGTTCGTAATGTTAGTGTGTTCGTAATGTTAGTGTGTTCGTAATGCTAGTGTGTTCGTAATGTTAGTGTGTTCGTAATACTAGTGAGTTCGTAATGTTAGTGTGTTCGTAATGCTAGTGTTCGGAATACTAGTGTGTTCGTAATGTTAGTGTGTTCGTAATGTTAGTGTGTTCGTAATGTTAGTGTGTTTGTAATGTTAGTGTGTTCGTAATGCTAGTGTTCGGAATGCTAGTGTGTTCGTAATGTTAGTGTGTTCGGAATGCTTGTGAGTTCGTAATGTTAATGTGTTCGTAATACTAGTGAGTTCGTAATGTTAGTGTTTTTCGTAATGCTAGTGTGTTCGTAATGTTAGTGTTTTCGTAATACTAGTGAGTTCGTAATGTTAGTGTGTTCGTAATGCTAGTGTTCGGAATACTAGTGTGTTCGTAATGTTAGTGTGTTCGTAATGTTAGTGTGTTTGTAATGCTAGTGTTCGGAATGCTAGTGTGTTCGTAATGTTAGTGTGTTTGTAATGTTAGTGTGTTTGTAATGCTAGTGTGTTCGTAATACTAGTGAGTTCGTAATGTTATTGCGTTCGTAATGTTAGCGTGCTCGTAATGCTAATGTTCGTAATGCTAGTGTGATCGTAATGTTAGCGTGTTCGTAATGCTAGTGTGATCGTAATGTTAGCGTGTTCGTAATGCTAGTGTGATCGTAATGTTAGTTTGTTCGTAATGTTAGTGTGTTCGTAATGTTAGTGTGTTCGTAATGCTAGTGTGATCGTAATGTTAGTGTGTTCGTAATGCTAGTGTGATCGTAATGTTAGTGTGATCGTAATGTTAGTGTGTTCGTAATGCTAGTGTGATCGTAATGTTAGTGTGTTCGTAATGCTAGTGTGATCGTAATGCTAGTGTGATCGTAATGTTAGTGTGTTCGTAATGCTAGTGTGATCGTAATGTTAGTTTGTTCGTAATGTTAGTGTGTTCGTAATGTCAGTGTATTCGTAATGTAACTCTGCTCACAGTGTTATTGTGTTCGGATTCTATTTAAGTGAGAGGAAAAACCCAAGCGTCCTGATGCTGTACTCGGTCGCAGATTAATCTCTGCCCCTCATCACCCTTCCCTCGCTATCTTCCTCGCTCTTCCCCTCATCACCCTTCCCTCGCTATCTTCCTCGCTCTTCCCCTCATCACCCTTCCCTCGCTATCTTCCTCGCTCTTCCCCTCATCCCCCCTTCCCTCGCTATCTTCCCGCTCTTCCCCTCATCACCCTTCCCTCGCTATCTTCCTCGCTCTTCCCCTCATCACCCTTCCCTCGCTATCTTCCTCGTTCTTCCCTCATCATCCTTCCCTTGCTATCTTCCCACGCTCTTCCCTCATCTCCTTCCCTTGCTTTCTTCTCGCTCTTCCCCTCATCATCCTTCCCTCGCTATCTTCCTCGCTCTTCCCCTCATCATCCTTCCCTTGCTATCTTCCCCGCTTTCCCCTCATCATCCTTCCCTTGCTATCTTCCTCGCTCTTCCCCATCCTCACTTCCCTCGCTATCTTCCCCGCTCTTCCCCTCATCATCCTTCCCTTGCTATCTTCCCCGCTCTTCCCCTCATCATCCTTCCCTTGCTATCTTCCTCGCTCTTCCCCTCATCATCCTTCCCTCGCTATCTTCCCCGCTCTTCCCCTCATCACCCTTCCCTCGCGTATCTTCCTCGCTCTTCCCCTCATCATCCTTTCCCCTCGCTATCTTCCTCGCTCTTCCCTCATCATCCTTCCCTTGCTATCTTTCTCGCTCTTCCCCTCATCATCCTTCCCTCGCTATCTTCCTCGCTCTTCCCCTCATCACCCTTCCCTCGCTATCTTCCTCGCTCTTCCCCTCATCATCCTTCCCTCGCTATCTTCCTCGCTCTTCCCCTCATCATCCTTCCCTTGCTATCTTTCTCGCTCTTCCCCTCATCACCCTTCCCTCGCTATCTTCCTCGCTCTTCCCCTCATCATCCTTCCCTTGCTATCTTCCCCGCTCTTCCCCTCATCACCCTTCCCTTCGCTATCTTCCTCGCTCTTCCCCTCATCACCCTTCCCTCGCTATTTTCCCTCGTTCTTCCCTCATCATCCTTCCTTGCTATCTTCCCGCTCTTCCCTCATCATCCTTCCCTTGCTATCTTCCTCGCTCTTCCCTCATCATCCTTCCCTCGCTATCTTCCTCGCTCTTCCCCTCATCACCCTTCCCTCGCTATCTTCCTCGCTCTTCCCCTCATCATCCTTCCCTTGCTATCTTTCTCGCTCTTCCCCTCATCATCCTTCCCTCGCTATCTTCCTCGCTCTTCCCTCATCATCCTTCCCTTGCTTTTCTTCCTCGCTCTTCCCCTCATCACCCTTCCCTCGCTATCTTCCTCGCTCTTCCCCTCATCATCCTTCCCTCGCTATCTTCCTCGCTCTTCCCCTCATCACCCTTCCCTCGCTATCTTCCTCGCTCTTCCCCTCATCATCCTTCCCTCGCTATCTTCATCGCTCTTCCCCTCATCATCCTTTCCCTCGCTATCTTCCTCGCTCTTCCCCTCATCACCCTTCCCTCGCTATCTTCCTCGCTCTTCCCCTCATCACCCTTCCCTCGCTATCTTCCTCGCTCTTCCCCTCATCATCCTTCCTCGCTATCTTCCTCGCTCTTCCCCTCATCATCCTTCCCTCGCTATCTTCCTCGCTCTTCCCCTCATCACCCTTCCCTCGCTATCTTCCTCGCTCTTCCCCTCATCACCCTTCCCTCGCTATCTTCCTCGCTCTTCCCTTCATCATCCTTCCCTCGCTATCTTCCTCGCTCTTCCCCTCATCATCCTTCCCTCGCTATTTCCTCGCTCTTCCCCTCATCATCCTTCCCTCGCTATCTTCCTCGCTCTTCCCCTCATCACCCTTCCCTCGCTATCTTCCTCGCTCTTCCCCTCATCATCCTTCCTTGCTATCTTCCTCGCTCTTCCCCTCATCATCCTTCCTTGCTATCTTCCTCGCTCTTCCCCTAATCATCCTTCCCTCGCTATCTTTCTCGCTCTTCCCCTCATCACCCTTCCCTCGCTATCTTCCTCGCTCTTCCCCTCATCATCCTTTCCTCGCTATCTTCCTCGCTCTTCCCCTCATCACCCTTCCCTCGCAATCTTCCTCGCTCTTCCCCTTTACTCCATCCAGTGCGCTCCTCCACCCACCCTTCATCCGTCCTCCAGCCTCCACTATCCCTCCACCTGACAGAGGAGTCCCTCCAGGTTTGCATATTGGCAAGGTATGTATTGGTCAGCCCAGCGGCCGAAAATCCCAATACGTCAGTCAGAACTTTGTCGTGTAAATTTGCTTGTCATTGTGTTACTGTTTGGGCTAAATAGTTATCATATGTTCGTGAGAAATATAATATATAATGAAGATATAATGAGAGAAAGAGATAGTAAGAACATATGTATATTAACATTATTTTTTCTATTCTTTTATTTGCTTATTTGTAAATGCACGTTCACAAACACACACACACACACACACACACACACACACACACACACACACACACACACACACACACACACACACACATATATATATATATATATATATATATATATATATATATATATATATATATATATATATATATATGCAAGGAATTCGCGATAGCAGGCGAAATATACACAAACACTGATCTCTGGCTGAAGGAGACTCGAACCTACGAACCTTAGGACAAGGTACGCAGTGCTTTACCAATCTACCCACACTGGACAATACCTTGGCGTGTAGCATGTGCTACACGTTTGATCCAAGGCAGCCAGCTTTCAGGGAGAATTCCTTGCATTGTTAAAATCTCTAGTAAGGCTGACGCATGCAGGGGATGAGATGAAAAGCTGTAAGCCTTCTCTCTGAAAGCTGGCTGCCTTGGATCAAACGTGTAGCACATGCTACACGCCAAGGTATTGTCCAGTGTGGGTAGATTGGTAAAGCACTGCGTACCTTGTCCTAAGGTTCGTAGGTTCGAGTCTCCTTCAGCCAGAGATCAGTGTTTGTAGTAGGTAGTAGGTTGGTAAACAGGAACCGCCCAGGGAGGTACTACCGTCCTGCCAAGTGAGTGTAAAACGAAAGCCAGTAATTGTTTTACATGATGATAGGATTGTTGGTGTCCTTTTTTTCTGTCTCATAAATATGCAAGATTTCAGGTACGTCTTGCTACTTCTACTTACACTTAGGTCACA
>NC_069445.1:14187594-14270094 GCF_026875155.1 Cherax quadricarinatus
GACGGAGTACAGTCTAGGGGGCCAGAGACTACAAACCTCACACAAGGAAAAAGATCTTGGGGTGAGTATAACACCAGGCACATCTCCTGAAGCGCACATCAACCAAATAACTGTTGCAGCATATGGGCGCCTAGCAAACCTCAGAACAGCATTCCGACATCTTAATAAGGAATCGTTCAGGACCCTGTACACCGTGTACGTTAGGCCCATATTAGAGTATGCGGCACCAGTTTGGAACCCACACATAAACTAGAGAAAGTGCAAAGGTTTGCAACAAGACTAGCCCCAGAGCTAAGAGGTGTGTCGTACGAGGAGAGGTTAAGGGAAATAAACCTGACAACACTGGAGGACAGGAGAGATAGGGGGGACATGATAACGACATACAAAATACTGAGAGAAATTGACAAGTGGACAAAGACAGGATGTTCCAGAGATTGGACACAGTAACAAGGGGACACAGTTGGAAGTTGAAGACACAGATGAATCACAGGGATGTTAGGAAGTATTTCTTCAGCCACAGAGTAGTCAGTAAGTGGAATAGTTTGGGAAGCGATGTAGTGGAGGCAGGATTCATACATAGCTTTAAGCAGAGGTATGATAAAGCTCACGGTTCAGGGAGAGTGACCTAGTAGCGACTAGTGAAGAGGCGGGGCCAGGAGCTTGGACTCGACCCCTGCAACCTCAACTAGGTGAGTACAACTAGGTGAGTACACACACGCACACATACACACACACACACACACACACACACACACACACACACACACACACACACACACACACACACACACACACACACACACACACACACACACACACACACACACACACACACACACACTAGAGAAATGCATACTTTGTCTTGTTCACACAGTTCTTGGCATTGTGACGCAGGATCGAATCCTGACTAACCGCAGTTCTGTTAATGATTCAAAATCACTTGTTTCTTGATTTCATTAATATATATATATATATATATATATATATATATATATATATATATATATATATATATATATATATATATATATATATATTATACGTACAGAGTAATCTGAGCAGTCATATATAATCTGCCTAGCTGGTCTGGGCCGGAGGGCACCATCCATTACAAATTTACTGCTACGAGACAAACAGCCTCCTGCACGCACTACTCTCAGTGTTAGCAGCCCCATTACCTCTCTTAGATAAGAGAATTTCTTCATAAATAACCAGCCTTAAGGAAAGGTTAAGCAGGATGGAGAAATGCTAAACGGCGCAATAAATTGGTGATAATAAATCTGGCTATTAAAGAGTGGCAACAGCATCGCTAAGAGATGAAAACCTGCGTAATGTTTTTACAGATAAAACTTGTGGAGCAAGTTTGTTATCAATCTGATTTTTGCAAAGTTGTTTGTTCTATATTTCACGAATTTTCAATGTAAGACCCTTACGTATGTAAAGCTTCACCGTAATAATTGATGATGATGATGATAATAATAATAATAATAATAATAATAATAATAATAATAATAATAATAATAATAATAATAATGAAGATAATAATAATAATAATATTAATAATAATAACAATTGAACAACGGATAGTACATACTATGTTGACAGTTGACCTTGTAAAGCACGTACGTATGTTATATATGTCTGAATACAATTTCCAGGTTAGTTTTACTTATCAATTCGTATATGTATTTTGAAATTACTACTTATAATGGAAAAAGAAAAACTGAATCAGCGGATGAGCTAAAGCATATTTATTCTGTCCATACTCTCATCACTATTCGGCTTAGCTGGTTCCTACCCGTCGTACATACTGTAAATACTTGTATATACGTTCTGGTGTACACTTTATTTATTTATTTTCAATTTGTGCACACATACAGAGGTACAAAAAAATACAGGTAAGAGCAGTATGCCAAAGCCACTTATTCATCAAGTACTGTGGATATTGGCATAAGAATTTATTCTGGCATGCCCCTGTCATGACAGTGATGGAGTGAGTGATGATGAAAGTGTTTTTTTTTTTGAGTCACTCTGCCTTGGCGGGAAACTGCCGATGTATTAAAAAATGTATACGTATGATTAATAATTTCTCATTAAAAGATCACAGATTAAATAATTGTATGTATGTGAAATATCTGCATATACTTAACGAAGTGTCCAACAAGGGTATATACACCCAGTAGTATACATTTCTCAATGTACAGGAGGTCCTCCACATTCGCAAGGGTTAGAAGCTCAAGAACCTCGCGAATCTTGAAAATTCGTGAATGTCTGGTGCGCAAATATGATGCAGGGAAATATAATAATACTGTACTGTAGCGTTTGTGAATGTTTTGATGCGCAAATATATTGTAGGGAAAATAATAGCATTTACTTACCCTAACAATACTGCTTCCTAAACCTATTGAACCACGAACAATCATAAAACACATGAAAACATCGTGGCGGGAAGCGTTTTCCCATACTTCTTTCCTGCATGGGCATTCGGCTGGGCATTCGCGAATGTTTGAAGCTCGCGAAAGTGGAGGGCTAGCATGTATACACACCGAGAATTTACTTTAATTCCTGTTTAAGGGATTAAATTATCCTTTACTTATGGTGCACATTAACTTGCAGCCTTAAATAACCTTTGTGTATCCGATAGACTTTAATCCTAATAAACAAAATAACTAACCAGAGTCCAAATATTATTGCTCTAAACGAAACGTGTAAGTAAATTTATTCAGGTATACACAAATACAGTTACATAGATTATCATACATAGCAGCATATGTGTAGGGAACCTGGGATAACCCAAAAAAAGTCAATGACTTATTTCCATTGGGATCTTTTTAATACCTTATTATTATACTATAAAGCAGATAATATCTTATTATTATACTATAAAGAAGATATACTAGGAATAAGGTAAAATGAGTTATTTATATCTACATGTCTGTTAATTAAAAAATAAAAAATAATTCTCCTCCCTCTCTGTCGCTACTTTCATTAGGTACCTTTTGGCTCTCTTCCTGAACTGGTTCATGCTATGACTGGCTTTGACATGTGCAGGTGGTCTGTTCCATTCCTTTGTTGCTGTACAATAAAAGGTGTTTGAAGCCTGGCCACTGATGGTGGGTACTACAACGTGCTCTCCCCCACACACCACAAAGTTTTTCAGTTTATTAGTGTTGTGCAGTGATTACATTATTTTACATATACATTTAATGGCTAAATGTCGTACGACAAGACATTTCCTCCTGTCTTCCTTACTTGCTTCTCAGTGTTATCAGTACGTCTGACACACATCATGGGAACAGCGGTACAAGGACTCCAGTGGATATAAACCACATAGCTTGGCTTTCCAGTGGGGAACAGGGATCCCAATAGAAATAAGTCGCCTTGTTTGGGTTATCCTAGGTTATTTATACAATGTATAATTATTGCACTTATGTGTACATGTGCCTTAATAAACTTACTCCTGATGAAGGTCTAAGTCCCGGGATCACCCGCTTGATGTAGCTTTTGATCACTTGACTAAGACTTAACCCTGGCTTACCAGCCCACCCTATAAAAATAATCTCCATAAAATGTAAAAATTACGGTTTTAAAGTTTTCTGTATATATTACCTGTCTCAGTTGTTGACAGAAAAGATCGAGCAAGCAAGTATTTATTCGGTGGTTTTATACAATAAATTATGCAGAATTTAATCTGGGATAAGTCGGTGTCACTTACGTCCATTTCCCGAGTTTCTTTAATTCTGCTGCATGTTATTATCTTCTTCAGTGTCCCGTAGCTCGGTAGCTAGCGCACTCAGCTCACACACTGTAGTCCGTGATTCGATCCCCGGTACGGGTGGAACTATTAGGACATGTTTCCTTAAGACACCTGTTGTCCCTTTTCACCTATCAGGAAAATAAGTACCTGGGTATTAGTCAACTGGTGTGGGTCGCATCCTGGGGACAAAATTAACCTAATTTGCCCGAAATGCTCTGCATAACAAGAGGCTTTCTATGTCATTGATGTTAGTTTCGCCTGTAAATATACTTTTAGAAATAAAAATTATTATTATTATTATTATTATTATTATTATTATTATTATTATTATTATTATTATTATTATTATTATTATAACGTTTATCAGGAAATGAGGATGCTCTCACCTTAGCTGTGAAATCGAGGTTAGATCTCTGGATGAGTGGAAACTTGGGTAAATTTCCTTACACCTGCTGTCGTTGTTCCCCCAGCAGCAAGTACAGGAAGGTACCCGGGTGTTGAGCCCTGAACTGTTGTGGGTCGCATCCTGGGGAAGAGAATTAAGGACTCCGATTCAAATTCAAATTCAAAGTTTATTCTCTATAAGGGTTACAATGCTGAGTTTACAGAATTTGGTTATTGTATTGTTTACATGTAGTAAAATAATAATTACAGAGTGTACCACTAGAACACCTAGCATGGCTAGGCATTTCGGGCAGACTTAGATTAAATCTTAAGTTTAAAATATTACAAAATTATGAGGTAAGTTGGTATTATGGCTAAGTGACTAAATACTAGTTTGTGAGTTTAGCAATGTGAATGCTTTTGTTTTGGCACAGTACATAGTTTCAGTATTGGAGTATCACAGGCCAACTTATGACTAGTTAAGATTCATTATTTTGAGATTGAGATTGATATTTCTGTTTATGGTCAAATGGGTGAGTGAGTGTAAGTGTTAACCACCAGGTGGTATTCGTGTAATTAGTTGACAGGGTGTATCAGGGAGATAAGATGTTTTCTGATGGTAGTTTTGAAGGTGATGAATGTGTCTGCAGTTTTAGAATTTTCAGGTAGGGTGTTCCAGATTTTAGGGCCTTTGACATACATTGAATTTTTGTAAAGGTTTAGTCGGACACGGGGAATGTCATAGAGATGTTTGTGTCTGGTGTTATGCCTGTGGGTTCTGTCGCAACTATCAAGAAAGCGTTTTATGTCAGGGTTAATATTGGAATTTAAGGTCCTGTAGATGTAGATTGCACAGTAGTAAGTGTGGATGTACTGAACAGGGAGTAAGTTTAGATCTATGAAGAGTGGGGGGGTGTGTTGCCAGGGATGGGATTTAGTGATTATTCTTACTGCGGCTTTTTGTTGGGTTATTATTGGCTTTAGGTGTGTTGCTGCAGTTGAACCCCAAGCACATATAGCATAGGTGAGGTATGGATATATAAGTGAATGGTATAGTGTGAGAAGGGCAGTTTGCGGCACGTAGTATCGTATCTTGGAGAGGATCCCAACCGTTTTGGATACTTTTTTGGTTATGTGTTGGATATGGGTGCTGAAGTTCAGGTTGTTGTCGAGGTATAGGCTTAGGAATTTGCCCTCATTATGCCTGGCAATTAGAGTGTTGTCGATCTTAATGTTAATTTGCGCATCTCCTGCTCTGCTACCAAACATAATGTAGTAGGTTTTGTCAGTGTTAAGCGTAAGTTTATTGGCTGTCATCCAAGTCGATATTTTGATCAGCTCCTCATTAACAATGGTGTTGAGGGTGGCAAGATTAGGGTGAGAGATGACATAAGTCGTGTCGTCAGCAAAGAGAATGGGGTTCAGGTGTTGAGATACGTTTGGAAGATCATTGATGTATATGAGGAAGAGCAGGGGACCAAGGACACTTCCCTGCGGAACTCCAGTATCAAGTGGCTGTGTTGTTGATGCTGTGTCTTTAATGGTGACATACTGATACCTATTAGTAAGGTAAGATTTGAAATATGCAAGCGCATGGCCTCTTATACCATAATGGTCAAGTTTGTGGAGTAGGATGCCGTGGTCTACTGTGTCAAAAGCTTTTCTTAGGTCAATAAAACATGACTCTATTGGGTTATCCTGGGTTACTAACCCTCCGGGTAATGCAACCAAAATATTTTTCAATAAGACTATGGATTTTGTAGATAACGAAAGGTTTGTCAATTATTACTATCGTTTATCATCAACTTTATTCTATTCGTTTTCTTTGACAAGCTCTTGCTTTTTCGTGGGTAAACTATTTAATATTTAGAGAGTTCTTAAGTTCAGTTATCTAATCAACTCCTTTATTCCTTTGTACAGTACAATATGTAGCTTACATGTAACAAAATATTGTTAGACACAAAGAAAGCCACTAGCATGCATAAGCATTTCAGACAGGTGAAGAATTAGACACATGTGCAACATCTGGGTATCTTTATTGTAGACGTTTCGTCCTCCAGTGCCTTTATCAATATAAATTCAAGGACATAATTGGAAAACAACAGAACTATATACAAAAGATGGAATCTTGGTTCAGAGGACATCTCCACAACTTTCCTAATTAATTGCTACTGACCCGTCCCTCCGGTATGATCTACTTTCACTGGGAAAGATAAGATTTTCTTCGGACTTTTAACCCCGGAGGGTTAGCCACCCAGGTTAATCCATAAAGACAGTGCTTCACCGAGGGACTGTCTGTCTTATTTCTATTGGGGTTCTTAAATCTTGTCACCCAGGATGTGACCCACACCAGTCGACTAACACCCAAAAATGGTAACTAACTAACCCAGGTACCTACTTGCTTGCTAGGTGAACAGGGACAGCAGGTGTAAGGAAACACTCCCAATATTTCCACTCTACCATACTCCTTGCACTGAAATGCATCTATGTATCAAAGATTGACAGTTTAATTGTAACTGATTCTCTGTCATCCATAAATGCTCTCAACTCATTAAGCATAAATTGTGGCATGCTTGTGTCAGAAGCCAGACATAGGTATGGTAGGATTGTGGACAGTGGAGTCAGAGTGCACATGCTGTGGATTCCATCTCACATTGGTCTTCAGATGCATGATAGAACTGATAAATTGGCTAAGCTGTATGCTTTCAAAGAGGGAGTAGATTACAATCTTGGCTTGTCAGGTAGTAGATTGAGAACAATAATACGAAAAGAACTTCAGCTGAATTTTATGGACTTAAGGCTCAGGGAGATTGACACCAGTGAGTCCATCTATCATCATTCTATCATGCAGGAGGAGCCACATGTCTATGGTGCATCCAACAAAATAAGCAGACTCTTGGATGTCACTACCGCCCGGCTCCGGCTGGGTTACAAGTATCTTTGGCAGGTTAAATCACCACCACCAGATGTAGACCAAACGAAATGTAAACTTTGCCAGATGGATTATTGTCACACCCTGCGTCATTATGTACTGGAGTGCGATAAAATTAATGAATTTAGAAACAACTCACTCAGAAGTGTTCAAGAAATGGCTAAGTATTTTATCCACAGTGGTATATTACAGACCATTCTGGAGAAATACCCTGACTTTGCTAGCTGTAAATAAAGCTTTACCACATATGTGCATGTGTGTGTGTGTGTGTGTGTGTGTGTGTGTGTGTGTGTGTGTGTGTGTGTGTGTGTGTGTGTGTGTGTGTGTGTGTGTTTGTGTGTATGTGTATGAGTGTGTGTGTGTGTGTGTGAGTATGAGTGTGTGTGTGTGTATGAGTGTGTGTGTGTGTATGAGTGTGTGTGCGTGTGTGTGTATGAGTTTGTGTATGTGTGTGTGTGTGTGTGTGTGTGTGTGTGTGTGTGTGTGTGTGTGATTATGTGTGTATGTGTATGAATTTGTATGTGTGTGTGTGTGTGTGAGAGAGAGAGAGACTCAGCAATCAACATTTGCACCAATAACTCACTACAGTTGTGACCGGGTGTGGAAGTGTGAATTGCTCATTACTCTAAAATTTGTTCATGATTGCAGCCATGTATACACGTAAGTAATCATTCTTACAGTATTCATTACCTTTGTAATTTGTGAGTTCATTACCTTTGTAACTTGTGAGTTCATTACCTTGTACCTAGTTCGGCCATCAAAACTTTGGAGCCCGGTCCCTGGACCCATTGTGTACCTCTGTAATCTGTAAATACCTTTGTAACTTGTCATGATTGTGACTAGACCTACCTGGAGTTCATTACCTTTGTAAATTGTGAGTTCATTACCTTTGTAAATTGTGAATTCATTACCTCTGTAACTTGCTCAGCTATCAAAACTTTGAGGCCCAGTCCCTGGACCCATTATGTACCTCTGTAATCTTTTGACTACCGCCCACTGGATGGGTATGGGGTGCATAATAAACATATTAAACTAAACTACCCGGGGATCGAACCATAGACATTCTGTGAGGCGAGAGCGTTGCCTACCAGGCCACGGGACACGTACACATAAATACAGTTACACAAATTATCATACATACCTGGAGTTTACCTGGAGAGAGTTCCGGGGGTCAACGCCCCCGCGGCCCGGTCTGTGACCAGGCCTCCTTAGGTCAGTGTCCCAGGATGCGACCCACACCAGTCGACTAACACCCAGGTACCCATTTTACTGATGGGGAACATAGACAACAGGTTGAAAGAAACACGTCCAATGTTTCTACTCTGGCTGGGAATCGAACCCGGGCCCTCATCGTGTGAAGCGAGAGCGTTAACCACCAGGCCACCAGAGCCCACATAGTAACATATGTGTTAATTACCTAGGATGACCCAAAAAAAAGTCATACATAGTTATTTATTTCTACTGGGGTACTTGCTATTCCTTGATTTGTTAAGAAATAATGAAGAATTTTAGATTTTATCTGAGCAGCCGGGCTGTGGTTCGTACGTCAGTTTGCGTGCGGCCAGCAGTAATATCCTGGTTCATCCGGCCATGATCCACCGCGAGGCCTTGTCACAGACCAGGCCGCGGGGGCGATGACCCCCTGAAACCCTCTCCAGTTATACTCCAGGAATAGACAGCCACGTAAGGTTAATAACCAAGGATAACCGAAGCAAAGTCTTCCATTGGAGTAGTTTTTAAGTCCTTCCCCAGGATGCGACCCACAAGTATGGATTGGAGAGTGGGAAAGGTAACAGCTATGAAAGGATTCAGGGGAAACCGGTTTGGAGAACTTGAGTCCTGGAGGTGGAAAGTACAGTGTCTGTATTCTGAGGGAGGAGTGGGGATACTTGCAGTTCGGAGGGGCATCCGTACTGTAGTATCGGTGCACCTCTTCCAAGACTAATGGAGCGAGTGATGGTGAAAATTTCTTCTTTTTTGAGTGACTACCTCGGTAGGAGACGACCGATGTGTGAAATAAAATACATGAGTTGTTATGAAAGAAATTCGTGACCTGGTTACATTCCTGAGTTCATCCGTATATACCTGAAGTATACCTGGAAAGGGTTCTGGGGTCAACGCCTCCGAGACTCGGTCTGAGACCGGGCCTCGTGGTGGATCAGGGTCTGATCAACCAGGCTGTTACTGCCTGGCCGCACGCAAACTGACGTACGAACCACAGCCCGGCTGGTCAGGTACTGACTTTAGGTGCCTGTCCAGCGCCTTCCTCAAGAGAGCCAGGAGTCTATTGGTAATCCCCCTTATGTATGCTGGGAGGCAGTTGAACAGTCTTGGGCCCTGGACACTTATTGTGTTGTCTATGCATATGTTCATGAGTGTGCTGTGAAACACACACCAGCTCAAGTTTCACAGGTAATCATGACATCTGCTACATCTGTCACAACACCTACTGCAACACGTCACACAACACCTGTCACAAAACCTGCTACAGAATTTTTTCGTAGAACTTGTTACAAAATATATCGATATTAAAAACACCGTGTTATTTGGACTGTGATAATGTCCAAGGGTTAGTGTAGATTTCCTCAAGAATTCTTCCAATAACACTGTTCAGGGTTATTGTGTAAGAAAAATTTAATGGTTGTTATGTATAGATAAAGCGAGATAACACACTAGAAAAGTCTTTTAAGATAATGTTATCTGAAGAAGAGGAGTGATTACTTAGTTCCAGTGTTGTGGTCACCTGGTCACACTACACGTCCTGACAGAGGTGAGTAGTGTGGTTATCCGGTCTTCGTGCTGTGGTCACCTAAAGTCTTGACACAGGTGAGTAGTATGGTCATCTGGTCTTAGTGTTGTGGCCACCTTAAGAGAGTGCTGTGGTCAACTGGTGTCAGTGTTGCGCTAACCTGGCTTCAACGTTGTTGCCACCTCGTCTTAATGATGTAGTTACCAAGTCACAGTAAAAGAAAGAAAAAAGTAAATATCTGATCGGTCTCGTGTGTTCGCACAAACATTCCTCCGAAGATGTGCGTCTAACCTAGCGAAAGCACTCAGGTGTTGCCTTTTTAACAACTATGGCACCTGTGTTCACCACGTCATAAAATGACAACCGAGGGGAGGGTATCAGGATATTCATTAGCATACCTGATTTACGGGAAAGCACTAAATCCATAAGGATCAACACAACACCTGGGGAACAGAAGGTAATTAGATCTGATCCACAGAAGGGAAGATAAGCTCTAATACTCATGTGCAAGAGTCTTTTCATTGACGTCAGGGGAAGGAGATTATTTTAACAGCCCAACGTTGATCCCCATTCCCATCCACTGAAACTTTATATGAGTCCAACTAAAGTAATTTTGTTATACAAATATTTACGAAATTATATATATATATATATATATATATATATATATATATATATATATATATATATATATATATATATATATATATATATATATATATATATATATATATATATACTACTACCCCCTATATTTTATACAGATTTTATTTAAAGACAAAATACATTGACAAAAATACAATAGGAAGTAGAACAACATAGATAACATCTCAGAGCTACATCTCGAATACTTCGTCCAGCTTCCCGGCGGTGGGCCGTGTACCCAGAATGCTGCAGGCATTTCTCTTCTGGATCGCAACACTGAGTCTCTGAAAGAGAAAGCTGGCCGCCCTTTGGTCCCTGGTTTCTATGATGAGTTTTTCACCCAGCTCTTTAATGAACTTTAGAGCACACTTGCCCCATGCTCCAAGGGTCTCCGACCCTACTGGGATGAAGTTATAACAAGGGGAAGGCTTTCATATTTGCGGGTCTTCTGGATCTCCCTGTGGCTGGCAGCTCCACCCCCTTCAGCTAGGGTGTATGGCAAGTAGATGTCTACCAATGTGGCGGCACAGGTGTAGTCCCAGGCAACCTGCTTACCATCCTTCCAGGGTAGCATAGTGGCCCCATCAGGACGCTTTTGACTTCCGTCAGACCTCTGCACTTGGGGTTCCCGTTGGGCTGGACAACGGGATGTGGCGAGACTTCTCTTTATGATGTCGTTGACCTCCTCATGTCTAGCACCGTACGGTGCTCTTCACACCAACTCTAAGGCTGAGGGACTGATTACCTCATCTTTTGTATACAGTTCTACTGTCTTCAAATTATGTCGTAGAATTTATATTGATAACTCCACTGGATAGCGAAACGTCTACATTAAAGATATTGCACATGTGTCTAATTTTCAAGAACCATTCTTATTTAACATGGATATACTTAGGTCGGATCTCTAAACTTATTAATAGCAATTATGAGAACCAGTTACCGTATTTTCCGGCATATAAGGCGCGTTTTTTCCCTAACAAAAAGTTTTGGAAAATCAGCCTGCGCCTTATATGTTCAAGGTCAGGGTCAAGAGTAGGCTTTGTGTTACACTTTAGCAGTTATTTAATAATGTTATGTTACATCTGCTTGGAAATATCGTATTATATGCTCGTGCGCCTTATATGCCGGAAAATACGGTATGGCTTAAATTATTCAAGTTGAATAGTTTCAGCCTCGGGTGAGTGACTCAAGAGGGCGAGGAGAGAGGGAGAGGAAATGAGGCAAGAATATGAGGCAAAGAGAGGAAGGGAGGAGATAAGGACGCAAGGAAAAGAAAGAGAGAGGTGATGGGGAAAAGTGAGAATGCAGAAAGAGAGGAGGAGAAGGAGGAGGAGATAATGAAAAGGCGACAAAGTTAATTCTAATTTAAAAGTTATTTCCAATATGAAAATATAGTTTTGAGACATTCTGAGATGCAAAATTTGGATTTCTAAATCCAGGGAGACTTTTCCCCATCGTAAAAGGTCCAACTCCTTTCATGTATATATATATATATATATATATATATATATATATATATATATATATATATATATATATATATATATATATAGTTCCTTTGTATAAAGGCAAAGGGGATAAAAGAGAGTGCAAAAATTATAGGGGGATAAGTCTGTTGAGTGTACCTGGTAAAGTGTATGGTAGAGTTATAATTGAAAGAATTAAGAGTAAGACGGAGAATAGGATAGCAGATGAACAAGGAGGCTTTAGGAAAGGTAGGGGGTGTGTGGACCAGGTGTTTACAGTGAAACATATAAGTGAACAGTATTTAGATAAGGCTAAAGAGGTCTTTGTGGCATTTATGGATTTGGAAAAGGCGTATGACAGGGTGGATAGGGGGGCAATGTGGCAGATGTTGCAAGTGTATGGTGTAGGAGGTAGGTTACTGAAAGCAGTGAAGAGTTTTTACGAGGATAGTGAGGCTCAAGTTAGAGTATGTAGGAAAGAGGGAAATTTTTTCCCAGTAAAAGTAGGCCTTAGACAAGGATGTGTGATGTCACCGTGGTTGTTTAATATATTTATAGATGGGGTTGTAAGAGAAGTAAATGCGAGGGTCTTGGCAAGAGGCGTGGAGTTAAAAGATAAAGAATCACACACAAAGTGGGAGTTGTCACAGCTGCTCTTTGCTGATGACACTGTGCTCTTGGGAGATTCTGAAGAGAAGTTGCAGAGATTGGTGGATGAATTTGGTAGGGTGTGCAAAAGAAGAAAATTAAAGGTGAATACAGGAAAGAGTAAGGTTATGAGGATAACAAAAAGATTAGGTGATGAAAGATTGAATATCAGATTGGAGGGAGAGAGTATGGAGGAGGTGAACGTATTCAGATATTTAGGAGTGGACGTGTCAGCGGATGGGTCTATGAAAGATGAGGTGAATCATAGAATTGATGAGGGAAAAAGAGTGAGTGGTGCACTTAGGAATCTGTGGAGACAAAGAACTTTGTCCTTGGAGGCAAAGAGGGGAATGTATGAGAGTATAGTTTTACCAACGCTCTTATATGGGTGTGAAGCGTGGGTGATGAATGTTGCAGCGAGGAGAAGGCTGGAGGCAGTGGAGATGTCATGTCTGAGGGCAATGTGTGGTGTGAATATAATGCAGAGAATTCGTAGTTTGGAAGTTAGGAGGAGGTGCGGGATTACCAAAACTGTTGTCCAGAGGGCTGAGGAAGGGTTGTTGAGGTGGTTCGGACATGTAGAGAGAATGGAGCGAAACAGAATGACTTCAAGAGTGTATCAGTCTGTAGTGGAAGGAAGGCGGGGTAGGGGTCGGCCTAGGAAGGGTTGGAGGGAGGGGGTAAAGGAGGTTTTGTGTGCGAGGGGCTTGGACTTCCAGCAGGCATGCGTGAGCGTGTTTGATAGGAGTGAATGGAGACAAATGGTTTTTAATACTTGACGTGCTGTTGGAGTGTGAGCAAAGTAACATTTATGAAGGGATTCAGGGAAACCGGCAGGCCGGACTTGAGTCCTGGAGATGGGAAGTACAGTGCCTGCACTCTGAAGGAGGGGTGTTAATGTTGCAGTTTAAAAACTGTAGTGTAAAGCACCCTTCTGGCAAGACAGTGATGGAGTGAATGATGGTGAAAGTTTTTCTTTTTCGGGCCACCCTGCCTTGGTGGGAATCGGCCGGTGTGATAATAAAAAAAAAAATAATATATATATATATATATATATATATATATATATATATATATATATATATATATATATATATATATATATATATATATATATATATATATATATATATATATATATATAGGATGGGGTCCACCTCTGGTATATATATAATATATATATATATATATATATGTGTGTGTGTGTGTGTGTGTGTGTGTGTGTGTGTGTGTGTGTGTGTGTGTGTGTGTGTGTGTGTGTGTGTGTGTGTGTGTGTGTGTGTGTGTGTGTGTGTGGTGTTTAAGGGGAGGTGAGTCTCAGGGTTATCTCACTAACCACTTCAAGAAGATAAGTTTGGTTATCTTTACCCACTTTACTTATTATGTTCCCTAGATATTTTCAAGATTTTTTGGTAACATACGATAAAAAAGGCTCATATGTATCCAGATTTTTTCTTTAATTTTTATCTGAACTGGAAATAACTAAATAATTAATAAATAAATAACAAAAAGGCACAATACCGTGACTTTGTCAATGGTCCAAGTCGGACCGAAACGTCGTCGTAAGCTTCTGTCTTTTATGTGCGGGTTATTTGTGTATCTGAACTGGAGTATGCCATTTTATTCTGAGTTGAGGCTGCATTGTGATTGTCCCATAAATATGTCCAAAAAGTATATCCACGAACTGCATTATATTTAAAGATATTAATTAAAAAGTATAACTAAATACTTTCCTATTTAGTGTTCTGAATTCATACATATTTCATGTATTTTTTGGTTGACCTTGTGTTGTGGCCACCATGCAACACCTGAGGCTACAATAATTAGTAAACTCGCTTGACAACACTATAATCAACACAAATTAAAATCATAACAAATTCTTTTCTCGATTTTTAAGTTAGATTACCTTAAGTAAAGCTAGATTAGGTTTGTTTTTCCTATCTTAACCTACAAAAAAGAATACATTAAACAGCAAGAAATTTTAATTACAATAGACCCGCAACACATCAAGAAAACATCATCTTCCCATTACAGAAAATTGAGTGTTGGATTTAAGTGTAATTGATCACGCCAGTATATCATGCTAGCCGGTAGCTATCATCAGTAATCATGTTACACCGAGTAGATAAGCTTTTATTTATTTTAAGCCTGTAGTCAACACAGTCTGTTGTGACTGTTATCAGATATACAACAGAAACGCAAAACGCTTGTGACCCTGAAATTCTTGATTGGGAGTGACGTGTTCTGAGATGAAAATAATGTGAGCGATAAATGTTAAGTGGTTACATATGAAGGTTTTTCCGTGTATTGCTAAGTGGGTGTCGGTGTTGCTATGTCAGTGACTACCTCTCTCTCTCTTTCTTTTCTAGGTCCTCCTTTCCTTGGTCATTCACTTCCTGTCTCACACCCTAACCTATGATGATCCGTAGACCTGAAAGTCTACGTAGCAACAGGCTGATGGATTCAATAGAAAAGTCTAACCTTCAGACCAGGCTGGAAACCAGTCACAGGTTCCATAGCTCCAGTGAGCTATGGATCAGGTTAAGTCAAAGTAGTTCCAGCCTTACCACCCATCTTCCCCTGACGTCAGGATGTTACTCAAGGTCAGTTGACCTTTAGTCACGTGTCATCCACGTGAACAATGCAAGTTTGTCGTGACCGGATATGTGAAGAGCGGATGCATACACACACACACTTGGCACGGATAAGCCTCGTGAGAACACTTAGAGCACCACTAGGAGTCGTATGTGTGGCGCAAGACAATTGTAGATGATGTTTTCGTTAGGAAAACGTTTCGTTCTGTGTAGAGCTTTATCGTTATGCTCTGCTCTATGAAGAGCTTTATCAGGTCGTGTAGAGCTGTATCAGGTCATGTAGAGCTTTATCAAATCATGTGTAGAACTTCATGCCATGTTTCCCCTACGTGTACACCTTTTTCAAGTCATCAATACGGCATCTCGTGGAGACATGAAAGACCAAGATGACTAAACTATCGAGCCGAGAATCTCCCCTCTATATGAAGACAAAAAACAGATCACAATAAGGTGTCTACAACAATTTATAACTAACCCACACAGCTGAGAGACGTGTCGGTCCTTCCTGAGCCGTTACGAACCATTTATTATTATCACTAGTCGCTTTAACTGACCTTAACGGTCAGTTAAAGCGACGTTCTGAAGCTCACTGACAGTGACATTGTTAAGGTCAGTGACAATTCCAGTGATAAGCCCAACCACAGCAAATCTAAAGTACTATGTCATGATTTATTTTTATTATTATTATTATTATTATTATTATTATTATTATTATTATTATTATTTAATAATAATAATATTCCTGTTGATTTATTAATTATTTTTATTCTAAATTTCTTTGTACTCTCAAATGTCTGTTGTTTCTTCCTTCCTCCGGGTTTTTCATTCCTTTCCTCTCCCTCTGTCCTTCTCCCTTACCTTTTACTCTCATTCTCTACTTCATATATTTGCAGGGTGTTTCTAGTAGCGTAAGTGTTGTAAGTGTAATTACATAAATGTGTGTTTCCGCAGCACAGTTATGGAGACGGGAAAGAGTCAGGAGCAGTTGGTGGAGGCGGCGCAGGAAGGACGTGCTGGAGGCATATGGAGGCGAAGGACTCGCCTGGAGAAGGTGCTGATAGGGATATCAGGGGTGGCATTGCTCGCCTGCATGGCTCTGGTCGGTGTGGTCGCCGTCGGGAGACCAGAAACCTCGCCTGCCAATAGGTAAGCTCTCAGATGGTACACACAGACAGACGAGCTCTCAGCCAGACTAGTAAAGCACAGCAGATATATGTGGACAACTACAGTAAACACCACATACTTTTGAAAGTAACCAGTATTAGAGAAACTCAGTTTTCATTTTTCTTAACACATCGGCCGTCTCTCCTCAAAGCAGTGTGACCCAGAAAACAAAGAAAGAAACATATTCATCATCATTCAGTTAATAGTTGTTTTGTCAGATGCGTGCAGACATTACACAGCCAAAAGATATAGCCAAGTTAGCTCAGGCTCTTGTGTACTAGTTGCAGCTCCTTGTTGATATACCGAGACCATCCGTGTTTTCTTTCTCAGGGAGGCTGCACCTACGATCCGTCTCCAAGCATCACCGCAGAGGACGGAAGAACATGTTCAAGTAAATCCCGAGGAAACCTTATCAAACGTGAAGCTTATGGCATCGCAAAAGCAGGCGCCACGTCTTCCTGTGTATCATGCTCGAACTGACGATGGCGCCGAGTTTGAGATCTGCAGCACGATCGAGTGTACCCTGGCTGCCGCCTCCATCATCGAGGCCATGGATGCCACTATCGACCCTTGCCAGGACTTCTTTCAGTTTGCTTGTGGCAACTGGATAATTGAAAACCCAGTGCCAGAGGAGTCGTCAAGCTGGGTTCAGTTTGATCTTCTTGATCGAGAGTTAAGTAATGCCTTGAGCAGCATCCTCTCAGAGCCTCAGAATCCACAGGATCTAAAACCCATTAATGACGCTAAAAACTTTTATGCTGCCTGTATTAATGAAGAACTTCTGGAAACAATCGGTGTGACTCCCTTAACCAACTTACTCTCGCAGTTCGGCGGCTGGCCTATGACCTTGAATGAGTGGAGTGAAGCTGCATTTGACTGGCAGACCTCAGTTGCCGAGGCAAGAAGACAACTGGCTGCAGGTTATTTAATAAATGTGTGGGCATATGCTGACGAAAAAGACACTGATATAACAGCGATATACATAGACCAGACATCCCTGGGTATGCCGAGATCGATTCTAACATCTCCAGCCAACTATGAGGAGATAATTAATGCCTATAAGACGTACATGTCCTCCACTGCCTCGATAATATCCACATCATTACAGGAAAATATTACTGTCAGTAATGCAGAAGTATCCGATGTTGTTGACTTTGAAATGGCTCTTGCCAACATCACTACACCGGATGAAGATAGGCGGGACATGAATCGCATGTACAACCCAATGACAGTATCAGAGCTGAGCGAATTGACAGCTGATTCCGATATCGACTGGATACAGATGCTGACTACCATGTTTGCCTCGACGGAAGTCTCCATTGATACCTCCACGAGGGTGATTGTGCAAGAGCCTGAGTATCTTGTAAAGCTCACAACTCTTGTTGCAGCAACAAGCACTCGTACACTTTCAAACTACATCATGTGGCGACTTGTGAAGGCCTTGGGCGACGAGACCAACCTGGCCATGCGCGAGGCCTCCTTCCAGTATCAGATGGTAGCCAGCGGCGTAAAGGCTCAGGAGCCACGCTGGAAAATCTGCGCTGATAAAGTCAACAACTTCATGGGTATGGCTGTAGGTATAAAGTACGTGGAGACCTATTTTTCTCAACAGGCCAAAGACGAGGCTAACGAGATGGTGGAAGACATCCGTTCAGCCTTTAAAGATTTGCTGGATATCAACGAATGGATGGATGACGAAACTAAACCCAAGGCTGTGGAGAAGGCAGATGCTATCACCAAGCTTATTGCATATCCTGACTGGTATGGGAACAATTCTGCTATGGAGTTGTATTACAGCGGCCTCCAGGACACAGCCAATGACACGCACTTCCTCAACGTACAGAAGCTCAGGTAGGACACTATATATCTTACCCTCTAGGATAATTATTTAGACATATGAGTGAGACTATCCTGTCATTTTATTTTGTCATGTTTTTTGAAGTTTAAAGTGACGACCAACTTTTGGTTCCACTTCAGTATTTTCGACGCTATTTGTGAAGAACTGTTTTCTGTTGTTTACTCGGCACCGAACTTTTTTTTAGTTTATATTTGTGAAAAAAAAATTCTGCATATTATGATGCTGAATTTTTCTTGTTTATCATTTTCATAAGCATAATTTTGTGTCCTTTCATAATCTCATTTGTGGTTATGTCCCACGTTCTCCTCCTGTCCACCTACGAACACACTATCAGTGTGTTCTGTCCCCTTCGTAATTCATATTTGCCAGGATATGGTTCACGGAAGATAAGTATCAAAGGAGTAATAATTCAATAATAATCAAAATGTGTATATGATGCATGCAATTGAGATGAGGTTCCACGATGACTGTAACGAGCACATTACCTCCTGCAGCTTGTGGACGAGCACTGACGAGCTGGAGGAGGTGGGTCACCCCACCAAGAGAGACAAGTGGTACTTCCCCCCCACTATCGTCAATGCCATGTACATGCCGGAGTTCAATTCGATCACCTTCCCCGCGGGCATCCTTCAACCGCCCTTCTACCGCGCCAATTCCCTTCAAGCTCTCAACTACGGAGGTATCGGACAGGTAAGTAGAGTATTCTGACTTTTTTTTAATTAAGCTTTCCTGTCTATTTGTGAACCCCTATTTGAACTCCGTCAAAGAAGCATAGAAACAGGAGTTTTTGTGTGTAGGAAGCATGGAGGCTCAATCCTCCACAAGGGGCCAATTCTCTGACCCCTCATAGGAGACTGGAGCGTATAGTGACCCACCCGTACGGACGGGGGGTCTCAGCCGGGTAAAGATTCTCTCTGTCGGGTAAATAAATTAAACAATTCATTCTAAGCGCTAAACCCATGTTGATCGGAGTTCATGAGGTTCGAACCTTTACACATTCACAATAACTTTATTAACAACACAGAGTGCTAATTGAAACCGTTTTAAATAAATAGAATATAGATAAAAAGATGAACATACGTGATAGAGGGCGCTGTTGTCACTTCAACACCAGTTATTATTTTATCTTAAGACTCTTATCGGACTAAAAACCAGTCTTTCGTCCTGTCCAAAGATTCTGGACAAAATCTAAATGCTTATAATTTCCCATCTTCTTACTTATACCAGCAACTAAAAATATATTGTCTAGAATATGTACAATAGTATGCAATAATATCACAGTAATCAGGTGATATTACAATATACAAAATAACCAGAGTGATTTCTCGAAATCGCTTGGAATTTCACTATATTTTTTCGCTGTAGTTACTTTGTATACAATAGGCCTGGTCTCAGACCGGGCCGCGGGGGCGTTGACCCCCGGAACTCTCTCCAGGTAAACTCCAGGTAACTCAAGATACAACACTCTCACACGTTAAATAAAACTAACAATATACACAGCCTACAGGTTAAATAAATGCTGTGTACCAGACAGTAGTACGACTACTAGGTTAGCCGCTACTAAGGCGTAGCCCTGCGCTATCATATCAGCTACTGTGATAAATGGTTTAAAACCGACAAGTTGAAGATTGAGACACTTATGCAACATATGGAAATCTTTATTGAAGAAATGTTTCGCCACACAGTGACTTCATCAGCTCAATACAAAGCAGACTGATGAATGGTGTACGGAGAGGAGGAGTTTGAGGTAATCAGTCCCTCAGCCTAGAGTCGATGTGTTCAGTCCATCCTTTCTACTTTGTATTGGACTGATGAAGACATTATGTGGTGAAACGTTTCTTCTACTTCCATCCTGCCGTCATTAGCTCCTTGGTTACATTTACTTCAGGTCATAGGCCACGAGATCACTCACGGGTTCGATGACGAGGGACGACAGAACGACTTGCACGGCAACGCCGTACCGTGGTGGAGCAACGCCACCCTGGAAGCTTTCCAAGAGCACGCTCAGTGTATCGTCGACCAGTACGGCAGCATACGTGTGCCGGAGATTGACGCTCTCCTCCCTAATGCTACTTTGAATGGTGTCAACACGCAGGTGTGTACGTGGCTGGCTTACTTATTTACCCTTGTGTATGTCTGTGGCTCACTTATTTACACCTGTGTATGTGGATGGCTTACTTAATATACTGGCTCTTTTGTTAGACTTTGTAAATGGCCCAAGTCGGACCGGAACGTCGTCGTAAGTTCCTGTTTCTTATGCTGGTTATTTGTGTATTACACTTGTGTATAAGGCTGGCTTACTTATGTACACTTGTGCATCTGGCTGGTTTACTTTTTTATACTTGTATATGTAGCTGGTTTATTTATATACACTCGTGTATGTGGCTGGCTTCTTTATTGACACTTGTATGTAGCTGGCTTACTTATTTACACTTTGTGGCTGGCTTGGCTATTTACACCTGTATATGTGGCTGGCTTACTTACATGTGTTTATTTGACTGGCTTACTTTTCTACATGTTGCGAAATTACTAATTCACGTCTGTGTGTACAGGGTGAGAACATTGCGGACAACGGGGGCCTCCGAGAGGCGCTCTTGGCCTACAATAAGTACGTTGAGAGGTATGGCGAGGAGCCTCGCTTGCCTGGCCTCACAGAATACACCCCATACCAGCTGTTCTTCCTCTCCAACGCTAACATCTGGTGTGGCTCCTACACCACCGAGGGACTGTTCAACCAGGTGCTGACAAACGTACACTCTCCAGGCAAGTACAGAGTGCTCGTGCCGATGGGAAACATGGAGCAGTTCTCAGAAATCTGGAGCTGTCCTGCTGGCTCGCCCATGAACCCAGAGAAGAAGTGTGTTGTTTGGTAGTAGCACTTTGCTACCGTCTTCCCGCTTCGCTCTCAGTCTTCTCTTTCTCTTAGAATATCAACTGCCATAGCTTAGTGGTAAGAGTCACGGCTTTTACCATCGAGGTCCAGGGACCAAATCCCCGGCTGGAAACAAAAAAGAGCAGCTTCCCTCTTATTCTTACTTCCATCTCTTGTTCTTACTTCCATCCTCTTGTTCTTACTTCCATCCTCTTGTTATTCTGTTGGTTTATGACTCATAGAGCAATAAAAGGGTAAAAAAAAGCATATATGCATTTTCTTTAACTTGTGTACCCACAAATATGACCAAGTGAAGAAGGTTGGGTTGACCAACGACCTACCACGAGGCATCCAGCTGGGAGTCAAACACTAATAATGACTATAATCATAAGCATAATATTTTCAAGGGGTCTACCGGTAAGTCAGCGGAAAGCCTCGGTCAGATGACAAAAGATGTCAGCTGTCCTGTTTCCTAACAAATCTTACCTAAAGTCAAACACTCACATCTCTGAAAACATGTGACCCAGCAGGAAGCATCTTCACCGCCCTGTGTCTTCATACTCAAGCTGTCTAGGTGTTGCACATATTGCCTACCATTAGGTAATTCTTACATCAGTTGCTTTTATATAAATACGTGCAGTAGAGAGAGTTTAAATCTCCCTAGCGCACGTGGGTCATTAAGGTTGCAGTTCACTAGCACAGCAGCAACCGAAAATATACTTTAATCCATAATATAGAAAGTAAAATAGTCTTTAATATATATACAATAAGAGAGAGATATACCTCTTGGTGTATATACAATAAGAGAGAGATATACCTCTCGGTGTATATACAATAAGAGAGATATATACCTCTCGGTGTATATACAATGAGAGAGATATACCTCTCGTTGTATATACAAGAATTCGCTTTGTAGTTAAAGGTGTCTCGTATTCAACACTATACCTACATGTTGCGACCCACACCAGTCGACTAACACCCTGGCACCTATTTACTGATAGGTGAACAGCAGGTGTTAGAAGACCCTAACGTCTGGCCCTACCCGTATGCGCAAAGGAATTTCTAGATACGGCAATTGATTTTCTTCTCCTTCTGTTTACACATCGCTCATAAAAATATGATGACACATACACTATGCTAAAATTTGATGGGACACTTAACTTAGTCAGAGTGGGCAGGCGCGGGCGTGGTGAGGCAGGTAAGTCTGAGGCAGCCAGTTTGTGAGTGGTTGTGGTGGAGTGAACATATGTAGTCTTATATCATTGTAGAGAACTCTCTCCCTTGGAGTGAGAGCCAGATAAGTGGACGCTGGTGGAAGTAGTCGCTAGACAGGTGACCGTTGAAGAAGTGGTCGCTGAAGTAGTCGCTGTGGAAATGATCGCTGATGGAAGTGGTCGCTAGAGTACTTACTAAGGTCGTCGCCTGGAGAAGTGGTCGTTAAAGAAGCGGTCGTTAATAAGGGTATTGATGAGTTCGAAGGTATAACATTCCCTATAATATTATCTCTCTAGAGAAAGAGAGAGACAGAGAGACAGAGACCAAATTAAATCGCTGGTCCACACATGGCTCCAACTTCATCTTGTCCCCTATCTGTTTATCTCTTAACAATAAGACTTTCAGATGAGCAGATGTAGGTTCCAGCTCTTAGCGAGTAAAAAATGAGAGATAGAGAAGAGAAGAGAGATAGATAGATAGATAGATAGATAGATAGAGAGAGAGAGAGAGAGAGAGAGAGAGAGAGAGAGAGAGAGAGAGAGAGAGAGAGAGAGAGAGAAGAGAGGAGAGAGAGAGAGAGGCACTGTAACACAACACCGTCACCTGCTTAGCTACCGTCACATAGACGCCACCTACCTTGACAGAGTTATGGACGTGGGAGGTGTGGGCGTGTTAGGTGTGAGAGGGGTTGGCGTGGGAGGAGTGGTGTGGGAGTATGTGTGGGGATAAGAGGTGAACGTGGGAGGTGTGAACGTGGATGTGAGAACGGGTGTTAATAGCGAAGGCGGGAATGATGAACAGTGGGATAGGAAGATGATGAAGAGGAATACATCAAGAATCCCTAGACAAGTAGAAAGAAATGTGGAATGTAGGAGGGATACCTAGGTAGAAGCGAGGGGTGAGGAATGTAGGAGGGATACCTAGGTAGAAGCGAGGGGTGAGGAATGTAGGAGGGATACCTAGGTAGAAGCGAGGGGTGAGGAAGGTAGGAGGGATACCTAGGTAGAAGCGAGGGGTGAGGAAGGTAGGAGGGATACCTGGAATACAATACCAAGACTACAATAATCCCTAGCACAGATTAAGACTACCGTAAACTCTTTTAGTATTTACGCTGAAAACATCTCTGTTTGTGTTTTATATGTTGTTAGCATCAGAAAGAAGCACTGGATCGAATATCGGTTGTTTCCTGGTAGCCAGTGATTCAGTATGCATAGCTGACACCATGTACTCCAAGATACTTGATGCTATACCTTCAAGATGGGATGTTTCACCTGGCTAACATTCTGATATGTTTATAAGAGCATATGAACATAAGGAAGAAGGAACAGTGCAGCAGGCCTACTGGCCCATGCGAGGCAGGTCCAATTCTCCCACCGGCTTAAGCCAATGCCTTAACCTAGTCAGGTCAGTCACATTCACTTAAGGAAGGAGCACGGCATCTAACCTAGTAGCACAAGCTAGTCAGGTCCAACTCACACCCACCCACACCCACTCTTGTATTTATGCAACCTACTTTTAAAACTACACAACGTCTTAGCTTCTTCTTTAACGGAAAGATTAGCACATGTGTAAGATACATGTGCGACATTTACGTTGTAGAGACGTTTCGCCAACTAGTGTCTATCAGTCCGATGCAGAGAATAATCGCTGGATGACGTGAAAAAGTAATTTGAAGGGATTAGTCCCTTAGTCTTGAAAGGACGTGTTCAGCTGGAAATAGTTATTTAATTCCACTGATAATTCTCTTTTCCAGGTTTGTGTAATGGATGTGGTCGGTCATGATGGTGAGCCTTTCATCCAGGCTGAGTAATATAAGATTTTTGCAAAGTAGACAATGTCTGACCGTCTCTGCTATGCTCTCGGGACACAGTCAAAGCTACACTGGAAGATGACAGTCAGGAAGATATGGAATGTGTACTTTCAGCCAGTGGACAACTCAAACAAGTGTCATGGTGTCAAGGTCAGACAAGACGTCGCTTAGACTAACATCAACATCAGCTGGCAGTGCCACTCACAGGGCCAAGGGAATACATTTGGCTTCTCTACTGCTTCTCTGCTGCGCCACACACGCAGGTACACTCATTCTTCACTTAGGTAATAGTTTTAGCGAACGAAACAAATCGTGTAAACAAAGAGAGGAAATATCTCCTGCTTAACGAAAGTTTAAAGACACCTGTAAGCTTATTTAGGTACAGGTACACATAAGTACAATTATCATACATAGTGTAAATTACCTGGGATAATCCCAGGTAATTTATTTCCATCAGGGTCCTTGATTTCCATCCCTGATGCATCAGGGATGGAAAAGGAAGTATCTTGATGCTCGTGAAGGGTTCTTCATTAAATAAATTTGACACACACTCCTCTTTCTTGGATCAAGCAGATTACCTTTCATTCCCAGGCGCTATATGACCCGTGTGGATTTAGCGCTTCCCCAACGGCACTATTAATCGCGCTGTCACTCTGCTCAACGCAACTCCGCTCCGGAAATTGTTGGTTTCCTACTTGGCCTGAAACTTAAGATGTCTGTAATATTAAAGCGTGTTAGGGAGGTCCACCCGAGAGGCTTAAGCCAGCGGCTGCAAGAATCGTCAACCGGTTTAGAGAGAGGATCGGAACTTATGAGAACACGATCCTGACACCATGGTCTCCAGCAGCTCATCCTGGCCATGGGATCACGTTTCAAATTTAAATTGTAGTTTCTTGTAAAATAAATCAAATCACATATTTGTAGTCGAAGTTTAAGTAAGGATATCCTTGTCGAGATTGATGGACTGACCACATCGACTCAAGGTTGAGGGACTGATTACCTCATTCTCCTCCTGTTCTTCAAGATTCTCCTTTGTATGGACTGATGAAGCCACTGTGTGGCGAAACGTTTCCTCAATAAAGATATCAAACTGGAGGTCGTCACCACTGTAACCTGTCGACAAGCTGAAGGTCGTTATCACTGTAACCTGTCAACAAGCTGAAGGTCGTTACCCTTGTAACCTGTCAACAAACTGGAGGTCGTTACCACTGTAACCTGTCAACAAGCTGAAGGTCGTTACCACTGTAATTTGTCAATAAGCTGGAAGTCGTTAGGTAAGACACATATGCAACAGTTAGGTATCTTTATTATAATAATATTATAATAAAGATACCTAACTGTTGCATATGTGTCTTACCTAACAACCTGTCGGTATTTTATACCATTTTAATGTTCAAGCTGGAAGTCGTCACCACTGTAACTTGTCGACAAGCTGGAGGTCGTCACCAATGTAACCTGTCGACAAACTGGAGGTCGTCACCACTGTAACCTGTCAACAAACTGGAGGTCGTTACCACTGTAACCTGTCAACAAGCCGAAGGTCGTTACCACTGTAACCTGTCAACAAGCTGAAGGTCGTTACCACTGTAACTTGTCAACAAGCTGGAAGTCGTCACCACTGTAACTTGTCGACAAGCTGGAGGTCGTCACCACTGTAACCAGTCGGCAAGCTGGAGGTCGTCACCACTGTAATCTGTCAACAAGCTAGAGGTCGTCACCATTGTAACCTGTCAACAAGCTGGAGGTCGTTACCACTGTACTTGTCAACAAGCTGGAGGTCGTCACCACTGTAACTTGTCGACAAGCTGGAGGTCGTCACCACTGTAACCTGTCGACAAGCTGGAGGTCATTACCACTGTAACCTGTCAACAAGCTAGAGGTCGTCCCCATTGTAACTTGTCGACAAGCTGGAGGTCGTCACCACTGTAACCTGTCAACAAGCTGGAGGTCGTCACCACTGTAACCTGTCAACAAGCTGGAGGTCGTCACCACTGTAACCTGTCAACAAGCTAGAGGTCGTCCCCATTGTAACCTGTCAACAAGCTGGAGGTCGTTATCATCGTAATTTGATGACGATATACCCGGCAACTGGCACCGACAAGTTTGGTATAAAGACCCAGTCTACGCAGCAAATACTTATTCTAAAGATGTTACGCTCCTTTCTCAAGGTACAGAAGTCACAGGTGTGCTCCTTTTCTCATGTGTATAACCCAGGTGTGTGTGTGTGTGGCATTCAACCACATGTGCATATGTGTTTATAATTCAGGTGTGTTTCCTTCCCCTGCCACCAGGTGGTGCTGGGGTGTTGCAGAGGTTCGTGGAGACCCCGAGGAGTGTGCAAGTGAGGGAGGGGGTTGACGTGGCCCTCAGGTGCCGGGTGGCACACCAGCAGGGCCAGGCACAGTGGACCAAAGATGGCTTCGCTCTAGGTGAGTCACCTGACCAGGTGCTCCTGTTTCCTCTGCTTCTTCTTAGTGATGGCAACATGTTCCTAGTGCTGGCAACATGTTCCTAGTGCTGGCAACATGTTCCTAGTGCTGGCAATATGTTCCTAGTGCTGGCAATATGTTCCTAGTGCTGGCAACTTGTTCCTAGTCCTGGCAACATGTTCCTAGTCCTGGCAACATGTTCCTAGTCCTGGCAACATGTTCCTAGGGCTGGCAACTTGTTCCTAGTGCTGGCAACATGTTCCTAGTGCTGGCAACTTGTTCCTAGTGCTGGCAACATGTTCCTAGTGCTGGCAACATGTTCCTAGTGCTGGCAACATATTCCTAGTGCTGGCAACTTCTTCCTAGTCCTGGCAACATGTTCCTAGTGCTGGCAACATGTTCCTAGTGCTGGCAACTTGTTCCTGGTGTTGGCAACATGTTCGTAGTGCTGGCAACATGTTCCTAGCGCTGGCAACATGTTCCTAGTGCTGGCAACATGTTCCTAGTGCTGGCAACTTGTTCCTAGTACTGGCAACATGTTCCTAGTGCTGGCAACTTGTTCCTAGTGCTGGCAACATGTTCCTAGTCCTGGCAACATATTCCTAGTGCTGGCAACTTGTTCCTAGTGCTGGCAACATGTTCCTAGTCCTGGCAACTTGTTCCTAGTCCTGGCAACACGTTCCTAGTGCTGGCAACATGTTCCTAGTGCTGGCAACTTGTTCCTAGTGCTGGCAACATGTTCCTAGTCCTGGCAACTTGTTCCTAGTCCTGGCAACTTGCTCCTAGTGCTGGCAACATGTCCCTAGTCCTGGCAACTTGTTCCTAGTCCTGGCAACATGTTCCTAGTCCTGGAAACATATTCCTAGTCCTGGCAACTTGTTCCTAGTCCTGGAAACTTGCTCCTAGTCCTGGCAACTTGTTCCTAGTCCTGGCAACTTGTTACTAGTCCTGGCAACTTGTTCCTAGTCCTGGCAATATGTTCCTAGTCCTGGCAACTTGTTCCTAGTGTTGGCAACATGTTCCTAGTCTTGGCAACTTGTTCCTAGTCCTGGCAACATGTCCCTAGTCCTGGCAACTTGTTCCTAGTGTTGGCAACATGTTCCTAGTCCTGGCAACTTGTTCCTAGTCCTGGCAACATGTTCCTAGTCCTGGCAACTTGTTCCTAGTCCTGGCAACTTGTTCCTAGTCCTGGCAACTTGTTCCTAGTCCTGGCAACTTGTTCCTAGTCCTGGCAACTTGTTCCTAGTCCTGGCAACTTGTTCCTAGTCCTGGCAACTTGTTCCTAGTCCTGGCAACATGTTCCTAGTCCTGGCAACTTGTTCCTAGTCCTGGCAACTTGTTCCTAGTCCTGGCAACTTGTTCCTAGTCCTGGCAACTTGTTCCTAGTCCTGGCAACTTGTTCCTAGTCCTGGCAACATGTTCCTAGTCCTGGCAACTTGTTCCTAGTGTTGGCAACATGTTCCTAGTCCTGGCAACTTGTTCCTAGTCCTGGCAACATGTTCCTAGTCCTGGCAACTTGTTCCTAGTGTTGGCAACATGTTCCTCGTCCTGGCAACTTGCTCCTAGTCCTGGCAACTTGTTCCTAGTCCTGGCAACTTGTTCCTAGTCCTGGCAACTTGTTCCTAGTCCTGGCAACTTGTTCTTACAAACACAGGGAAATGGAAACAAAAGGTAACGAACAAAAGACTAACACAATAAGAAAACGATTTGAAGCAAACGTCACCAACAGAAAACAGACAAGATGGTAGAAAACAGACAAGATGGTAGAAAACAGACAAGATGGTAGAAAACAGACAAGATGGTAGAAAACAGACAAGATGGTAGAAAACAGACAAGATGGTAGAAAAGAAACAAAACAATAGCGGACATAAAGATAAGAAAAAATAATAACAATAAGAAGCAAACAAAACAATAAGAAACAAGTAAACATAAGAAAATAAAGATTTAAAACTAAAATAAACACTAAACCTGGTATTAAAGAGAGAATTAGACGTGTGTACATAGAAATAGTACCTATAAATACGTAATTGTGTGATAATAAAAGAAGAATGAGAATAAGATGCGAGAAAATACTACTACTACTACTACTACTACTACTACTACTACTACTACTACTACTAATAATAATAATAATAATAATAATAATAATAATAATAATAATAATAATTTTTATTTTCAGTATAGGAGACATTTTCTAAAAAATCGAAAAAGATCATAGAATGAACAGCATTTCGGACAGTTGGTCTTTTATTAAAACTAAAACATTTTGTGAAGCAGCGGAGCTGGAGAGAGTTTAACACTCGCCATGGTGCGTTTTATGTCGATTTGATATGTAGTTTTTTTTTTTTTTTTTTTTTTTTTGGGGGGGGGGGGGGATCTGAAAATCGTTGTTAGATGGAGGAGCCTTTGTGGCGTCATAATATTGGGTGAGACAAGTGGACGCCATGGACTCGTGACGCCAGTGTTGGGTGAGACAAGTGGACGCCATGGACTCGTGACGCCAGTGTTGGGTGAGACAAGTGGACGCCATGGACTCGTGACGCCAGTGTTGGGGGAGACAAGTGGACGCCATGGACTCGTGACGCCAGTGTTGGGTGAGACAAGTGGACGCCATGGACTCGTGACGCCAGTGTTGGGTGAGACAAGTGGACGCCATGGACTCGTGACGCCAGTGTTGGGTGAGACAAGTGGACGCCATGGACTCGTGACGCCAGTGTTGGGTGAGACAAGTGGACGCCATGGACTCGTGACGCCAGTGTTGGGTGAGACAAGTGGACGCCATGGACTCGTGACGCCAGTGTTGGTGAGGCAAGTGGACGCCATGGACTCGTGACGCCAGTGTTGGGTGAGACAAGTGGACGCCATGGACTCGTGACGCCAGTGTTGGGTGAGACAAGTGGACGCCATGGACTCGTGGCGCCAGTGTTGGGTGAGACAAGTGGACGCCATGGACTCGTGACGCCAGTGTTGGGTGAGACAAGTGGACGCCATGGACTCGTGACGCCAGTGTTGGGTGAGACAAGTGGACGCCATGGACTCGTGGCGCCAGTGTTGGGTGAGACAAGTGGACGCCATGGACTCGTGACGCCAGTGTTGGGTGAGACAAGTGGACGCCATGGACTCGTGACGCCAGTGTTGGGTGAGACAAGTGGACGCCAAGTACTCGTGACGGCAGTGTTGGGTGAGACAAATGGACGCCAAGTACTCGTGACTCTGTATTTAACCAAAACGAATTATTGTAGCCATTCCAATTTGCTTCGTACTCTTGGGAAATCTGGTCCTTGTGGCCCGGCTGCCACTAGTGGTACAGTCACATCCAGGCCCCAGCTTCAGTTCAATGGCTCACCCAGTCTTATTTCCTGTCCCGAGTGTTATCTATCTCCCCAGGGCATGCACACACACACACACACACACACACACCACACACACACACACACACACACACCACACACACACAACACACACAACAACACAACACAACACAACACAACACACCACACAAACACACACACACACACACACACACACACAAACACACACACAAAACACACACACACAACACACACACACACACACACACACAAACACACACACCACACACATACACACACACACAACACACACACACAAAACACACACACAAACACCACACACACCCCCCACCAAACACACACACACACACAAACACACACACAAACACACACACACAAACACACACACACAAACACACACATACATACATACACACACAAACACACAGTGGGCACCTGTGACGAGCGGGATCCCACAGGGGTCGGTCCTAGGACCAGTGCTATTTTTGGTATATGTGAACGACATGACGGAAGGGTTAGACTCAGAAGTGTCCCTGTTTGCAGATGATGTGAAGTTAATGAGGAGAATTAAATCTGATGAGGACCAGGCAGGACTTCAAAGAGACCTGGACAGACTGGACACCTGGTCCAGCAAATGGCTTCTTGAATTTAATCCTGCCAAATGCAAAGTCATGAAGATAGGGGAAGGGCACAGAAGACCACAGACAGAGTATAGGCTAGGTGGCCAAAGACTGCAAACCTCACTCAAGGAGAAAGGTCTTGGGGTGAGTATAACACCGAGCATGTCTCCGGAAGCACACATCAATCAGATAACTGCTGCAGCATATGGGCGCCTGGCAAACCTGAGAACAGCATTCCGATACCTTAGTAAGGAATCATTCAAGACACTGTACACCGTGTATGTCAGGCCCATACTGGAGTATGCAGCACCTGTTTGGAACCCGCACTTGATAAAGCACGTCAAGAAACTAGAGAAAGTACAAAGGTTTGCGACAAGGTTAGTTCCAGAGCTAAGGGGAATGTCCTATGAAGAAAGATTAAGGGAAATCGGCCTGACGACACTGGAGGACAGGAGGGTCAGGGGAGACATGACAACGACATATAAAATACTGCGTGGAATAGACAAGGTGGACAAAGACAGGATGTTCCAGGGAGGGGACACAGAAACAAGAGGCCACAATTGGAAGTTGAAGACACAAATGAGTCAGAGAGATAGTAGGAAGTATTTCTTCAGTCATAGAGTTGTAAGGCAGTGGAATAGCCTAGAAAATGACGTAGTGGAGGCAGGAACCATACACAGTTTTAAGACGAGGTTTGATAAAGCTCATGGAGCGGGGAGAGAGAGGGCCTAGTAGCAACCGGTGAAGAGGCGGGGCCAGGAGCTAGGACTCGACCCCTGCAACCACAAATAGGTGAGTACACACACACAAACACACACACAAACACACACACACACAAACACACACACAAACACACACACAAACACACATACATACATACACACACACAAACACACACAAACGCGCACACACACAAACACACACACAAACACACACACAAACGCACACGCACACACAAACACACACACATTCATACACACACACAAACACACACACACACACAAACACTCACAAACACACACACAAACACACACACAAACACACACACACATACATACACACAAACACACACAGAAACACAAACACACACAAACACACACACACAACACACACACAAACACACACACACAAACACACACATACACACACACACAAACACACACACAAACACACACACAAACACACACACACAAACACACACACAAACACACACAAACACACACACACACACACACACACATACACACACACACACACAAACACACACACACACACACACACACACACACACACACACACACACACACACACACACACACACATACATACACACTAGGTAACAAGTGACCTACAGCTTCCCTTGCTGTAACCTCTTCACCTTTTGGTCACTACTAAGCACTCGTGTGTATCTGCAGGTTTCGAGCGGGAGGTTCCTGGCTACCCTCGTTTCACCTACTTAGGTGACCCCAAAGCGGGTGAGCACCACCTACTCATCACTAGTGTGACAAGCAGAGACGAAGGGGAGTACCAGTGTCAAGTGGGACCCACTGCCACCAACCCTCCCATCTGGGCAGCTGCCAACCTCACAGTTCTCCGTAAGTCACCCCTCACACCTCCGTAACTAACCTCACAGTCAAGTAAATCACCCCTCACACCTCCGTAGCTAACCTTAACAGTCCACACCTCTATCCTTTAACAGCCTCACGGTCGTTAAGTGTTACCCTTACCGTCCCTTACCGTCCCTTACCGTACCTTACTGTACCTTACCGTACCTTACTGTACCTTACTGTACCTTACCGTACCTTACTGTACCTTACTGTACCTTACCGTACCTTACTGTATCTTACCGTCCCTTACCGTACCTAACCGTACCTTACTGTACCTTACCGTCCCTTACCGTACCTTACTGTACCTTACCGTACCTTACTGTACCTTACTGTACCTTACCGTACCTTACTGTACCTTACTGTACCTTACCGTCCCTTACCGTACCTAACCGTACCTTACTGTACCTTACCGTCCCTTACCGTACCTTACTGTACCTAACCGTACCTTACTGTACCTTACTGTACCTTACTGTACCTTACCGTCCCTTACCGTACCTAACCGTACCTTACCGTACCTTACTGTACCTTACTGTACCTTACCGTCCCTTACCGTCCCTTACCGTACCTAACCGTACCTTACTGTACCTTACTGTACCTTACCGTACCTTACTGTACCGTACTGTACCTTACCGTCCCTTACCGTAACTAACCGTACCTTACTGTACCTTACCGTCCCTTACCGTACCTTACTGTACCTTACCGTCCCTTACCGTACCTTACTGTACCTTACCGTCCCTTACCGTACCTTACTGTACCTTACCGTCCCTTACCGTCCCTTACCGTACCTTACTGTACCTTATCGTCCCTTACCGTACCTTACTGTACCTTACTGTACCTTACCGTCCCTTACCGTACCTAACCGTACCTTACTGTACCTTACCGTCTCTTACCGTACCTTACTGTACCTTACCGTCCCTTACCGTACCTTACTGTACCTTACCGTCCCTTACCGTACCTTACTGTACCTTACCGTCCCTTACCGTATCTAACCGTACCTTACTGTACCTTACCGTCCCTTACCATACCTTACCGTACCTTACTGTACCTTACCGTCCTTTACCGTCCCTTACCGTACCTAACCGTACCTTACCGTCCCTTACCGTACCTAACCGTACCTTACTGTACCTTACCGTCCCTTACCGTACCTTACTGTACCTTACCGTCCCTTACCGTACCTTACTGTACCTTACCGTCCCTTACCGTACCTTACTGTACCTTACCGTCCCTTACCGTATCTAACCGTACCTTACTGTACCTTACCGTCCCTTACTATACCTTACCGTACCTTACTGTACCTTACCGTCCCTTACCATACCTTACCGTACCTTACTGTACCTTACCGTCCCTTACCATACCTTACCGTACCTTACTGTACCTTACCGTCCCTTACCGTACCTTACTGTACCTTACCGTCCCTTACCGTATCTAACCGTACCTTACTGTACCTTACCGTCCCTTACTGTACCTTACTGTACCTTACTGTACCTTACCGTCCCTTACCGTCCCTTACCGTACCTTACCGTCCTTTACCGTCCCTTAACATACCTTACCGTACCTTACTGTACCTTACCGTCCCTTACCGTCCCTTACCGTCCCTTACCGTCCCTTACCGTACCTTACCGTCCTTTACCGTCCCTTAACATACCTTACCGTACCTTACTGTACCTTACCGTCCCTTACCGTCCCTTGCCTCTTATCACTCACTTCCTCATGAAAATATAAATTCACGTGAAAAAAAAAATTGTGATAAAATGAGATACGAATGTTGTGTTTATATAAACATTGATAAATATTGTTATGTCCCAGAATCAAACTTAAGCAGAATATTAATATACATTTCAGTAAGCCTCAGTACCCTCATCAGAACCAAAAAAATTATATACAATATTGTACTTAAAATACTCCTTTTATATTGAAAAAAAAAATCCTAGTGAATTATGTTATCTGTTGCCAACAGGAGTGAATCTTTTTCTGATAATAAATAACAACGATATGATGGCTTATATAGATTTGGATCCCAAGAGTATGTTGTATTAAGAAATAAAAATGTTATATTACTTCTGTTAAGTACGTAGTAGAGCAGAGATTTAGTATAATCAAATGAGATGACTGTTTCGTATTTTTCAACGTGTGTTGTGTTAGTACCACCAGTGAGCATCATGATGGAGGGCGAGAGTGACGGCTCAGTACTGGAGGTGACGGAGGGTGAGAATATTACCCTCCACTGTGTGGTCACTGGAGCCACACCTCCACCCACTGTACACTGGTACTTGGGTCCTCGCCTCGTAGATTCAGGTAGGTCAGAACAGAGTCAAGTTCTCTGAATTACCTCTTTTTGTGCTCCATGAACGTTTTTTTATGTTCTGAGACGATTCTTGTGTCATAAAATCACGCCCCAATTTTTTTTTTTCAGTGAAAGTTGTCTTAATTATATCCATACCCGAGTCTTGACATATTTAAGAAACTTCTTTTTAAAAAACCTGTATAAAGAGTTTATTTTATCTGTAACTACTTGTTTAATTAATAGAAGTTCCGACTCTGGCAACGTTTGTCAAGTGGACGACGAGGCTACTAATGATGTTATTTGTGTATATTATGACAAACTTTTTTATATGAGCATTGTAATTATCATTATTAATTACTGACAGCTGGTAGGAGTTATTACTTACATGAACTGTACTCACCTAATTGTGGTTGCAGGGGTCGAGACTCAGCTCCTGGCCCCGCCTCTTCACTGATCGCTACTAGGTCCTCTCCCTCTCTGCTTCCTGAGCTATGTCATACCTCTTCTTAAAACTATGTATGGTTCCTGCCTCCACTACTTCACTTGCTAGGCTATTCCACTTCCTGACGACTCTATGACTGAAGAAATACTTCCTAACGTCCCTGTGACTCGTCTGAGTCTTCAGCTTCCAGTTGTGACCCCTTGTTTTTGTGTCCCCTCTCTGGAACATCCTGTCTTTGTCCACCTTGTCTATTTCTCGAAGTATCTTGTATGTCGTTATCATGTCTCCCCTGACCCTTCTGTCCTCCAGTGTCGTCAGTCCGATTTGTGTGTGTGTGTGTGTGTGTGTGTGTGTGTGTGTGTGTGTGTGTGTGTGTGTGTGTGTGTGTGTGTGTGTGTGTGTGTGTGTGTGTGAATCACTATTTTCTCTGCGGTAAATTATTTATAATTATCGTAATCATAAGGAATTGTTAAACTTGGGAAGTAATCAATTTTGATTCGATGAAGTGAAAAGGCAACTCCAGTTCCTTGGATCAAGACCACTTCCCCATTTTGAAGGATGACGAGGTAGCCTCATCATATGCGAATTTAGTGTTTTTTTTATATAATAAAAACGAGTCTGTCTTTAACAATAGTAGTAATTAACCCAGCTCGCCTCCATTTCATATTTCCCCCTCGTACATGCTACCTGATATCGACCCAAGACGTTCTTTTACGTACTTCCTTGATTCCTTCAGGTGTTCTACGCCTCCAAAGTCTCCCTGAATGAGCCTTGATACTGCTGGAGATGCCACGGCTAAATTCTTACCAACACGCTTCTCATCACTGAGATTGAACTTCATTCATTTGTTGAATGACGGAGGACGTTTGTCCAGGACTTCCTACTGTTTCTTGCACTCGTCAGTCATTACTGTGGAACTCCATTTGTTAATTGTTGCTCTCTGAGGAGTCTTTTTCTTACTCCTACTTTCTACCTTCTATTCCTTAGGTATTTTTCTTATCCAGTTAAGTACCTTCCCTGTCATCTCAATCTATTTTTCTGTTTCGTACTGAGGATCAAAAAAATAATGGGATCATTTTCGTTCATTAGATGTAATATATTGAGCCTGCACCACGAGACGTACAAAGATTTCTTCACTCACACCAACTCATTTTTTTCCGTAGCAATCATCCCGTGCATCCTTAACACGTAATTTTCGTTAACACTAGTAAACCAAAGAAGTTTCTTTGACGCTACACAGCGCAGGTGGAGTCGCAGGTGGTGGAGTCGTCGGTGCCTCACAGGTGGAGCATGAGAAGCCAGTTGGTGCTGACAGCCGAAGCTGAAGACGACGGTCAGAGAGTGACCTGCCGGGGTGAGCACCCAGCAATGGTGGCACCAGCAGTTCTCAGTGCCTCACGCACCCTGGCCGTCCTCCGTGAGTACTTCACTTTATTAACAAAATTAGATATGATTGCGTTATGCGGCTGCTCAATTCTATTTGGTAGTTAAACCATCACATTAAAAGCTAGTTCAGGAAAGGGCTATTATTTTGACTGTCGGTCCACATAGCAAGTTTAGACAACCTTAGCGGGCTACACATATCGACGTAAAATTGTAAATATTTAAACCATACCACGGGCGGGGATGGAACCCGAGATCCGAGTCTCAAAACTCCAGACCGTGGCTAGCTGGTCCAGTGGCTAACGCGACGGTCTGGAGTTTTGAGACTCTCTGATCGCGGTTTCTATCCCCGCCCGTGGTATGGTTTGTTTGCAATCGTGTCATTACGATTTCGTGAGTCATGTTAACGGCTTTGAGGGGACTTGAGCTAGAGTTCGTCACGGCCACGCTAGCTGGAGATTCGTCTGTAAAAACTTGCATTTGTGGTCACAGTGGTGCCTATGCTAACCTTCCTATGGTGTAGAAATATACCTAGTTGGACGAATCTTATTGTGGCTAGCTGGTCTAGTGGCTAACACGACGGTCTGGAGTTTTGTGACTCTCTGATCGCGGGTTCTATCCCCGTCCGTGGTATGGTTTGTTTGCAATCGTGTCATTACGATTTCGTGAGTCATGTAAATATTTAATAAGAGCTCAAGTTTAAGTGCGACCAGCATTGCCAGGTCTCCCTGTTTTGAGTGTCACATATCTCTTTCTAATGAGGACATAATGAAGAGGAATTCTTTCTTAAATTGGAGATAATAAATTCTCTTAAATTTCTGGACACAATGGCGAGCCGGATATGTCTCGTGGACCGTATTTTGTTCATCCCTGCTTTACTTGGAGTCTGCCTGGAGGGTGTCCCGGGGTCAGCGCACCCGCTGCCCAGTCCTTGACCAGACCTTTAGATACTAGTTGCTGATACATTTATTTTATTGATAAAGACAGATGATTTCAAAATATTGGTTGTTTACAGAGATGAAAGGGGGCGAAGGCCTGCTTGTAAGAGAGAGAGAGAGAGAGAGAGAGACAGAGAGAGACAGAGACAGAGACAGAGAGACAGACAGACAGACACAGACAGAGAGAGAGAGAGAGAGAGAGAGATGGAAGATGGGAGGGATGGGGAGGTAGGATGATGAGAGGGAGAGAGAGAGAGAGAGAGAGAGAGAGAGAGAGAATCTTGAATAACATGCAAATAAATATTATTCATTGATCTACACTCATAAATCATACCAGCTCTGGTGTACCGCAGATGCCCCCAGCACGCCCGTCATCAGTGGGTATTTACCAGGCGAGGTACTAGTGTCTGGGGAGCACCGTACCCTCACCTGCCGTGTGTCGGGGGGCAACCCGCGCCCCTCCCTCCTGTGGTACCGCAGTGGTCGCCTCCTCGACGACACCTTCTCCAGCGACGCCGGCGGTAGTGTCAACACATACAACCTGTTGGTGACATCAACAGAGGATAATGCCCAATATGAGTGCCGAGCCATGAACCAGTTGATGGAGCAGCCATTGATGGCTAACATCACCCTCACCGTCCACTGTAAGATCAATTATTATTATTATTCTTATTATTATTATTATTGTTGTTGTTGTTGTTGTTGTTCTTTTTATTGTTACCGTTGTTTCATTATTAGATATACCCGAACGGGAACCTTTAAGCTGTTGCCTGATTTTTTTGAGAACTTGAGAACGTCTCATCGTATCGGCTTCAAATTTTAAAAGTTTTAACGCTGGTCTACTGTAATTAGGAAATGATTCAGGCAACTAGTGGCATGTGAAGATGACTTCTGCTCACTGTTATACAGACCATTCTCGGATTTGGTTTACATGCGATAACTTGAGAGAATCTCTTCCGCTAGGGTTCAAACTTTTGACACTGGTGTATCCTACTTAGAAGGCTGGGATTGTTGCTGGCACGTGTAGGCAATAATTTACTAATTTTATTTTTAAAATGGTAAATTTTTTGTTTGTGTAATAACATGAGTAGGTCTCTTCTGGACACCTTCAGTCTTTAATTATGGTAATTATAGACAGGATACGTAATTAGTTCAGGTTTTGCAGATGCAAATTTGCCACTTTTCTAGGTTAGGTTAGGTAAGGTTCGTCATGAAACAAGACAAGTGTTTCCTGACGGGGGTCTTAGTCAGATGATGACCCACAGCCGGAACTTTTGGTCATCTAACCAAGACCTTCCACTGGCTTACCAGTCCATCCCTCTAAAAATTATGGTTATAAGTATTTTCCATACATCGTTAATATACGTGAACTCGTTGGATTCCGAGAAAAATCTATAGGATGCCTCTTCCGATCGACCTCAAACTTTTCGTAATGGTAGGCGTGGCTTAAAGGTTCTCATTAATTTTGAACAGTTACAGTTTTAATTTGCCCATTTTAGTAAACAAACTGGTTTGTATGGAGCAACTAGAGACTACCTCCTGTGACTATTATTGTGTATATGACACCTCAGACCCACCACTGGAGGTGAGTGTATTGGGACCATCCCGGGTGGAAGCTGGTACCTCTGTCTCTCTCACCTGTGTTACATCAGAAGCCAACCCTCCAGCCTCCCTCACCTGGCTCATCCAAGGTATGTGGCTCACATTACCTCTTACTACTTATCTATTGGTAATTACCTGATGTACTTACCTACTGGTAGCTGCTTATTGTAGTTAGCCGGGTACCTAATTACTGCTACACGACCATAGGTCTCCAACCAAAATTCTCGAGATGTGGACAGATTGATGACATTACTGAACGTGTATGTGTGTGTGTACTCACCTAATTGTGGTTGTAGGGGTCAATACTCAGCTTCTGGCCCCGCCTCTTCACTTATCGCTACTTTGTCCTCTCTCTCTCTCTCTCTCTCTCTCTGCTCCCTGAGCTTTATCATACCTTGTCTTAAAGCTATGTATGGTTCCTGCCTCCACTACATCACTTGCTAGACTATTCCACTTCCTGACAACTCTATGACTGAAGAAATACTTCCTAACATCCTTTTGACTCGTCTGAGTCTTCAGCTTCCAATTGTGACCCCTTGTTTCTGTGTCCCCTCTCTGGAACATCCTGTCTCTGTCCACCTTATCTATTCCACGCAGTATTTTGTATGTCGTTATCATGTCTCTCCTAAACCCCCCCTGTCCTCCAGTGTCGTCAGGCCGATTCCCCTTAACCTTTCTTCGTAGGACATTCCCCTTAGCTCCGGAACTAGCCTTGTTGCAAACCTTTGCACTTTCTCTAATTTCTTGACGTGCTTGACCAGGTGTGGGTTCCAAACTGGTGCTGCATACTCTAGTATGGGCCTGACGTACACGGTGTGTGTGTGTGTGTGTGTGTAAATAATATATCATGTTAGATTATGTATCTCATAGATAAACAGTGATTTATAAGGATGAAGTTAAACATTTTATGGAATAGTTCAGATATAATATTTTGATATTTAAAAACGGAGAAGTGGATATATAAGTAGAAAAAACGATGATGATAATAATAATAATAATAATAATAATAATAATAATAATAATAATAATAATAATAATAATGAACACATATAAGTAATAATAATATACAAAATTAAATAAAATCTTAAATACATTTACAGAATAAAAGGAATTAGCTAAGTTAATAAGTATAATAATAACAGTTGACAATAGGAGGAGGAGGATTACTAAGAGGATTGAGAGGCGGGCAGTGGATGTTAATCCCTTAAACAAGAGCATCAGCCACACACTCTGCTGTAGGTGAAGCTGTGTCGTCGCCAGCAGCGGTGGTAAGCCAGGTGAGGTCTGGAGGGTGGGTGAGCAGGTCGAGGCTGGTGCAGAAGGTGCAGGAGAGCCACCTGCGGGAGGACACCCACCAGCTGCAGGTGGTGTGTAAGGCACAACACCCAGTACTGGCACGACCCATGTACAAGACGTTTCTTCTAAGTGTGACTGGTGAGTTGTAGAGGAAGGTACACCCACTATGGTATACCAACTTTAGACGAGGTTCTAAGAACCGCCGCTGAATTATACAAAACATTCATACAAGAATGGCGACCTTCAAGGAAGCCAAAAAACTAATTTCAATTTTGTAATTAATTTAAATGAGTCTCTCAGAAACCAGATATTTTAGCTAAGAACCTTTACTCTGTTTTAGCTAAGAACCTCTATTCTATTTTCCTAAGAACCTCTGTTCTATTTTGGCTAAGAACCCCTATTCTATTTTGCTAAGAACCTATATTTTATTTTGGCCAAAAACCTCTGATTTTTTTGCTAAGAACCTCTTTTATTATTTTTTTTTTTTTTTTTTTTTGATAAAAGCCTCTTATTTTTTTTTTTTTTTTTTTTTTTTTTTGATAAGAACCTCTGTTCTATTTTGGCTAAGAACTTTTTTGGTTAATGCAAAACGCGAACATTTGATATATTTAAGTCAAGAGAAATCCTGTGGACGACCAGAAATTTTAAGATTATACGAAGAATTATTAACTTTGTTTAATTTTGTTTACAAATGAACTGAAGGAAATGTTAAATATAATTTATGATTATTATTTTTCTCCAACCTCCTTTCCTTCTTTCGATTATCCCTCTTCCTCCTTCGTCTCCTCCTCGCCCTACGTCTCGTCTTCCTTGTCCTATCTCTCTTCTACCTCTCATTCCCTTACCTCTTCATTCGCTCTTCTTCCCATATTTCTCCCTCCTATCTTCTTTTCTCTTCTATTCTCCTTTTCTCTATCCATCCTCTCTTCCTACTTTATCTTTTCCTCTCCACTCTGCCTCTTCATTCCTTTTCATCCTCTTCTGTTCTTCCGCCGGTGCCAGAGCCAGCAGGGCCACCTGTACTGGAGGGTGACCTCACACAGGAGGTCACCCAAGGTACCTGGCTTAACCTCACCTGTTCTGCGGCTGGAGGTCACCCGCAACCCACCCTCAGGTAGGTACTGTTGTTGTTGTTAGTCTTTTCTTGTTGTTGTTGTTGTTGGTGTTGGTAGTGGTGGTGATAGAATTGTTGGTGGCGGTAGCAGTGTTGTTGTTGGTAGTGGTGGTGATAGAATTGTTGGTGGTGGTAGTAGTGTTGTTGTTGGTAGTGGTGGTGATAGAATTGTTGTTGTTGGTGGTAGAAGTATTGTTATTGTTGTTATAGTTGTTTTTGTTGCTATTGGCTGCTATAGGCAGTGGTGTGTACTCTCAGGGTTGTGAACCGGGGGTCGAGTCGCAGCTCCTTGTGGTTGTAGGTTTTTCGAGGAAGGTGGGGGTGGAGGATTATCTGAAACTGCAGTTATCGTCCGCTTCTTTGGATCAAACCTGGCTAATTCTCTCCCTCTCATTCCCCAAGGGATGTATGACCCCTACATATTTAGCGCTTCCCCTACATATAATGAATCAACAACAACAATAATTAAGAATAGTAATAATAATATTTATAATTATAATAATAATAGTATTTATAATATTAATAATAATGTTAATGCTAACAAGTAAAAATAATAATATTAATGCTAACAATAGTAGTAGTGATAATAATAATAATAATAATAATAATAATAATAATAATAATAATCATTGTGTGCCTCTGACAGGATGTATAAAGATGGTGTGTTAATACCAACGAAGGTGGTGCAGGAGGGGGCGGTGACCCGCGTCAGGGGTCAAGTGAAGGTCACACCAGCTGATAACGGGTCAGAGGTTAAGTGTGAGGTCACCAGTGCTGCCAGCGGGTCACCCAAGGTCACCTCCAGGACGCTCACTGTCAAGTGTAAGTTCTCGGTGTAGTAATAGATACAAAACTGGGTCATCCTGTTCATGGAGGCTCGATACTCCGTCCGTGTGGGTGACCGTATCCATGGAGGCTCGATACTCCGTCCGTGTGGATCATCCCCACATCTCATTTTTATTACATTCATGGGGTAATTACTAAACCCACAAGGGTTGCACAAAGCCTGGGGAAATGAGAGGGGAGTGGGGTAGATCAGGTTTAATCCGAGGAACTGGAGGATAACTCCAATTCCTGGATTAAGAACTCTTTGAGAGCACCAAGGTACTGTCTCACTGACGTGTTCTCTACTACAGTCGCGCCGCTGGAAGTGTCTGTGAGGGCAGTGCCCAGTACCTCCCAGGTGGGGCAGGTGGTGAGGCTCACCTGCCTGGCCTCCTCCAGCCACCCCCCAGCCACCATCACCTGGACGTCAGGAGACGTCACCTTGCAGGGGGACGTCACCTACTCCACACCTGCCGCGTTTGGTGGCACCAGCAGTAGGTGAGTAGGCTGGCACCTCACTACAAAGGCACGAGGTAAGTAGATCGAAACTCCTGTTCATGTGGCACTCGGGTATCCCAAAGTCACCTAAGTGTTACACATGTGTCTTATCAATGTACTTGCACTGTGTACCATCAATAATATATCACTTCTGTTTACGTCAGTTGTGTGGCACCAGGCGAATAGAAAATTTGGCACCTGGCTCTCTAATATCCCTTTACTGTTTTCAAATCACCCCATTTTTTCCTTTAGCGCTACATGACTTAATTACTAAAGCATTCCTATGTGTGTGTCAACAGGTCAGAGCTGCAGGTGAACACAACGGCTGAGGACAACGGTAGAGTGTTGGTGTGTCAAGCTCACAACGGTGTGGGCACCCCCGTCAGCAAGCACGTCACTCTTAACGTCTTACGTGTGTAAACTGCAGTCATATGTGTTATGATATTCTCTCTCTCTCTCTCTCTCTCTCTCTCTCTCTCTCTCTCTCTCTCTCTCTCTCTCTCTCTCTCTCTCTCTCTCTCTCTCTCTCTCTTCGTTATCTACCAGCCTATCTCGCTATCTACCCGTTTTTTAATCACATGTAATATGATGAACCATACCCCCGGCCGGGATTGAACCCGCGGTCAGTCTCAAAACTCCAGCCCGTCGCGTTAGCCGGGCTGGAGTTTTGAGACTCTATGACCGCGGGTTCAATCCCGGCCGGGGGTATGGTTTATTTGCAATCGTGTCATTACGATTTCTTAAGTCATGTAATATGATGTTTTGTTGTGAATAAATTGTATTAACACTCCCGATGTAATTTCACAGTGCACTGTAGAACCCTCTTATGACTGTAAATGATGACTTAGATATATGCACAACTGTTAGAGATGAGGTAATCAGTCCCTCAGATTTGCACGATTCTGTGCAGAAGACGTTGTTAGATAAGGTGTCAGTCCCTCAACCTTGAAGGTGCTCAATACCTTAACCTTGATAAATCAAGATCAAGGTACTGGAAGGTCACAGACTCAGACCTTAGAAGGAAGATGGAGCCTCGAACGTTTTACACATTGTTTTTCTCAGGATTTAAATTTGAAATGTTTGAAAGTAATGTTGCCATCTCTGCTGCCCGCAGACCCACCTGTGTGGAGAGAGAAGCCAGTCTCACATCTGGACGTTCTGGAAGGCACTCGGGTCGTGCTCACTGCCTTCGCCACAGCCAATCCTGGCCCCGTCAGGTTAGCACTAAAGTACATATTTTATTTTATTAACCATAACACAGAAGTGAAATATTTGATGGATGAAGATTTATCATCTTCATTTAAACCAAAAGCAAAACTTGTAGGCTCCTTCGCCCATGGAGTGTTAGGGAGACGGAGTCACCCAAGAACAGTCAGTAGATTCCATAATGAATCTTGGAGCATCAGCATAATTTAAAAGTAATGAAGGTCAGTGTCTCTTGCCTGTACTTGGTTTAGCGCTTCTTTTTTGATTATAATAATAAAAATCTTGCCTGTACTTATTTATTTTTTTATAAATAAAATTAGGTACACCCACAATGTACTGCTACCCTACTCTAATTACGTAATGCTGGTAGGAAGTACCTCTGTTACCCTGATCTGTTCCATCAAACAACACAAGTTTCATACCCAAGTTACGAAATCTGTCGACTTGAGCCCGGAGATCACAATAGGGTGGTGACAGTATTGTCAAATATTCCACTATGGGTTCAGTAGCTACGACATCTTTAAAAGTTTTCTTCCAACAGGACTGGGGTCACTTATATACTGTCATTGCCTACAGGTACTGGTGGAGTCGAGGGAACGAGAGGCTGTCAAGTTCCGGTGGTGAGCTAAGTCTGGGAATGGTCACCAGACATATGACTGCCAACTACACCGTCACCGCCTACACCAGTAGTGGAGAAATCAACACCTCCTTCTACATCAACGTCCAGTGTAGGTGTAGCAGCAATGTCAAAACTGAATGTTTTTTAGCCTGTTGATCTCAGGTATTAATGTATAATGCAGCTGGTAGAAGGTAAACAGGAACTTAAGTTCTGGTGTTGACCTCCCGTGAAGCAAGACATGGCTTGTAAACAATCAAAACAGCAATTGCTTATTTTATTTTATCTTAATATATTGTTATCTCAGGTTGGAGTATGTGAGTATATCAGTGCTGCAGCTGATCTGAGCAATGTTTAACTCAAGATAATAACTGATGAGAGATTAGGAAAATGTGCAGCTGAGTATCGAAATGTTTGACTTCCATCATATAGTGCCTAAATCACAGTCTATCTGGGAATTTGATTTCGTAGTCAGTCTGGTGGAAAGTTGGGAGAACCTGGAATGATTATTGTTAGCTGATATTGAACCCCTGAGGTGTCTAGATTGATGATCAAGCGAGTGTCATGAACCCCTGACGTGTCTAGATTGATGATCAAGTGAGGCGTGAACCCCTGAGGTGTCTAGATTGATGACCCAGCGGGTATCATGAACCCCTGAGGTGTCTAGATTGACAAGAGTGGGTGTTACTCCGTCACTCTTAAAGAATTTGAGAAACTCAAGATGGCTGCTGCAGAGGTCACTGATCATTAATGAATACTAAAAGATACAGGGATCAACATTAATATTGAGTATTTTAATCAAATTTATCCTTTATAAGGATTTCGGGTAAAGAAAGTCAACGACTGTACCACCTTCCTGCTGATAAGGATGTCGGTAGGATGATTCAATATAAATCGTATGTCCACTTTACAGTAAAGCAGCGGTTGAGGCAGTAAGATACTTGTCTTCCCAACACTTACCTTCCCAACACTTACCTTCCCAACACTTACCTTCCCAACACTTACCTTCCCAACACTTACCTTCCCAACACTTACCTTCCCAACACTTTCCTTCCCAACACTTTCCTTCCCAACACTTTCCTTCCCAACACTTACCTTCCCAACACTTACCTTCCCAACACTTTCCTTCCCAACACTTTCCTTCCCAACACTTTCCTTCCCAACACTTACCTTCCCAACACTTTCCTTCCCAACACTTTCCTTCCCAACACTTTCCTTCCCAACACTTACCTTCCCAACACTTTCCTTCCCAACACTTACCTTCCCAACACTTTCCTTCCCAACACTTTCCTTCCCAACACTTACCTTCCCAACACTTACCTTCCCAACACTTACCTTCCCAACACTTTCCTTCCCAACACTTTCCTTCCCAACACTTTCCTTCCCAACACTTTCCTTCCCAACACTTACCTTCCCAACACTTTCCTTCCCAACACTTTCCTTCCCAACACTTTCCTTCCCAACACTTACCTTCCCAACACTTTCCTTCCCAACACTTACCTTCCCAACACTTACCTTCCCAACACTTACCTTCCCAACACTTACCTTCCCAACACTTTCCTTCCCAACGCTTGCCTTCCCAACACTTACCTTCCCAACACTTACCTTCCCAACACTTTCCTTCCCAACACTTGTCTTCCCAATACTTGCCTTCCCAACACTTTCCTTCCCAACGCTTGCCTTCCCAACACTTGCATTCCCAACACTTTCCTTCCCAACATTTTCCTTCCCAACACTTTCCTTCCCAACGCTTGCCTTCCCAACACTTACCTTCCCAACACTTACCTTCCCAACACTTTCCTTCCCAACGCTTGCCTTCCCAACACTTACCTTCCTTCCCAACACTTACCTTCCCAACACTTTCCTTCCCAACGCTTGCCTTCCCAACACTTACCTTCCTTCCCAACACTTGCATTCCCAACACTTTCCTTCCCAACACTTGCCTTCCCAACACTTTCCTTCCCAACACTTGCCTTCCCAACACTTGCGTTCCCAACACTTTCCTTCCCAACACTTGCCTTCCCAACACTTGCCTTCCCAACACTTTCCTTCCCAACACTTGCCTTCCCAACACTTGCCTTCCCAACACTTGCCTTCCCAACACTTGCCTTCCCAACACTTGCCTTCCCAACACTTTCCTTCCCAACACCTGCCTTCCCAACACTTTCCTTCCCAACACTTGCCTTCCCAACACTTTCCTTCCCAACACTTGCCTTCTGGTGTATATCCAATGACTTATCTCTCGCAATAGGCTAAAATACTCTATACATCAAACTTAAACAGGCTGGAATACAGAATAAATGCTCTATAGAGAACTGTCATATTGATAGCTCTCTTGATTACCCAAATACAAATGATAGGTGTTCTCTAAGCGAAAATCTGGGACCGATAATTTCCAACCTTCAGTGTTAGTTGGCAGCTTCAGGTACTTAACAGTTCATGCAATATATGATGATTTAATCCGTGTTTGTAGATGGCCCCGAAAACATAAGTGCACCTGAACGTGTGATCGTAGGTGAAGGTGAGAATGTGAACGTACAGTGTTCAGCCAGTGGGAACCCCGTGCCATACCTCACCTGGTCCACCAGGTAAGTATCACCCTTGTATTAATAACACTAAACACTATAACGAAATCCTGTGTGCATTAGCATAGAATAATCTCGTCCAGCCGGTGTTTTTCCCTTGGGGGTAATCAGATTTGACCAAAAAAAAGGGAAATGCACCTCTCATTCCTCGGATCAAGAGTCCTTTACTAGCATCAAGGGAAAGTGGAGAATAATCCATCTGCCTCGGGAGTAGTAGTAGTAGTAGTGTCTGGAAGGTAGTGGTAATCACTCACCCAGGAAAACATTATCACTAATGATTCAGATAGACACTCTTCACCTCCTTCATTTTCGATACGCTCTGGGTACACTTTATCTCCATTTTAGACTTAATGACCTGCTCTCTGTTATCCACCTTTCCAATAATCTTTTGGTTAAGAGTTTTCCCATTCTTTTGCTACTTGCATCTTTTTGTGTTCTCTTTAAATTTTTGACTTGTACATTCTTGGTACCAGGTGACTTCCTAGTCCTGGTACTGGAGAAGCTGGCAAACTTGGCCATGGTAAGAGATAATCCACAGCAATAAAGATTGAAAGTCACAATACCGTGGCTGGAACAGTTCACCAAACTCCTTCATTTGTAAAGCCTCAACCGGGACAAGAAAAGTATGTGGTCTAAAGCTACCTTCTTCCCCCCCGTCCCCCTACCGTATTGTCTTTAGGCCTTTTCCATTTTTCTCGACTCAGTTGTGACATGACAGTGATCCAGGACAAACCAAAATGTCGTCAAAAGGTTCGTCTCCTAATTACGAGTCTTTAGTGAATCTATAATAACTGTTGTGGTCTTGAGCTGACTGGGTGTTGGCAGCAATGTTGTTATGGGTGGTCCGTCCCCACGTTGTGAAACTCATCACATTCCCAAGTTACTGCTGCACTTAGTGATGCAGCAAGCACAGCAGTCGAATACTAATCAAAAGCAGCACCAGCAGCAGTGCCTATACATAGCAACCTCACCATTTCCAAGTGCTTCCTTGGCCTATAACACCATGTCAAAGCCCAGTCCTATCTAAGGCATACCACCACATACTACCCACAACAGTCGACTAACACCCAAGTGCCTATTTACTGCTTGCTGAACAGGGGTAACATGTGTAAAAAAAACATGTCACCCAAGTGTCTTGGTGAGGCTTGTCGTATGTGTGACGTCTAAACCACTTGTTGTCGTGTGTGACGTCTAAATCACTTGTCGTGTGTGACGTGTATATAAATTGTCGTCGTGTGTGTGGCGTCTAAATCACTTGCACTGCAACATTCTTCTCCCGTGCAACAACGTCTCTTCTTCGTCTCTTCACTCCTTCAAGGGGAGTGCGCTAATGCTGAAGACAGACTCTTGATCCAAGGAGCTAGAGGTACCCTCCCCCCTCCTTCAGATCAAACCCAATTATCAAACATTTCCCAGGCGCTGAATAACCCCCGCGGATTTAGCCTTTTCCCGTGAATTTAATAAAAATAATAATAAAGAATAACCCTGTAATAATAATAATAATAATAATAATAATAATAATAATAATAATAATAATAATAATAATAATAATAATAATAATAATAATACATTTCATCTTTATTACCTCATCTTCACTGCCACCTCATTTTCTCTGGCAGGAATGTGACTGTGAGTAGAGGCACTGGAGTGGCACTACTGACACTGAGGTCAGTGGGCAGTGACAGCAGTGCTGTGTATGAGTGCCAGGCATCCAGCATCCTCGCCTCACCACAGTCTCTCACAACCAAACTTATTGTCAGGCGTGAGTACTGCTGCTGCTGGTAGTTGTGCTGACAGTTTTGGTTGTAGTTGTACAGTAGTACTAGCAGCGATAGTTCTGGCAATAGTAGTAGTGCTGATAGATCTGGTAGTGCTGATAGATCTAGTAGTGCTGATAGATCTGGTAGTCCTGATAGATCTGGTAGTGCTCATAGATCTGGTAGTCCTGACAGATCTGGTAGTGCTGATAGATCTGGTAGTGCTCATAGATCTGGTAGTCCTGATAGATTTGGTAGTGCTGATAGATCTGGTAGTCCTGATAGATCTGGTAGTCCTGATAGATCTGGTAGTGCTGATAGATCTTGTAGTCCTGATAGATCTGGTAGTGCTGATAGATCTGGTAGTCCTGATAGATCTGGTAGTCCTGATAGATCTGGTAGTGCTGATAGATCTGGTAGTGCTGATAGATCTGGTAGTGCTGATAGATCTGGTAGTTCTGATAGATCTGGTAGTGCTGATAGATCTGGTAGTCCTGAAAGATTGGTAGTGCTGATAGATCTGGTAGTGCTGATAGATCTGGTAGTGCTGATAGATCTGATAGTCCTGATAGATTTGGTAGTGCTGATAGATCTGGTAGTGCTGATAGATCTGGTAGTCCTGATAGATCTGGTAGTCCTGATAGATCTGGTAGTGCTGATAGATCTGGTAGTGCTGATAGATCTGGTAGTCCTGATAGATCTGGTAGTCCTGATAGATCTGGTAGTGCTGATAGATCTGGTAGTGCTGATAGATCTGGTAGTGCTGATAGATCTGGTAGTCCTGATAGATTTGGTAGTGCTGATAGGTCTGGTAGTGCTGATAGGTCTGGTAGTGCTGATAGATCTGGTAGTCCTGATAGATCTGGTAGTCCTGATAGATCTGGTAGTCCTGATAGATCTGGTGGTCCTGATAGATCTGGTAGTGCTGATAGATCTGGTAGTCCTGATAGATCTGGTAGTCCTGATAGATCTGGTAGTCCTGATAGATCTGGTAGTCCTGATAGATTTGGTAGTGCTGATAGATTTGGTAGTGCTGATAGATCTGGTAGTGCTGATAGATCTGGTAGTGCTGATAGATCTGGTAGTCCTGATAGATCTGGTAGTCCTGATAGATCTGGTGGTCCTGATAGATCTGGTGGTCCTGATAGAACTGGTAGTCCTGATAGATCTGGTAGTCCTGATAGATCTGGTAGTCCTGATAGATCTGGTAGTCCTGATAGATCTGGTGGTCCTGATAGATTTGGTGGTCCTGATAGATCTGGTAGTCCTGATAGATCTGGTAGTCCTGATAGATCTGGTAGTCCTGATAGATCTGGTAGTCCTGATAGATCTGGTAGTCCTGATAGATCTGGTAGTCCTGATAGATTTGGTAGTCCTGATAGATTTGGTAGTGCTGATAGAGCTAGTAGTGCTGATAGATCTGGTAGTGCTGATAGATCTGGTAGTCCTGATAGATCTGGTAGTCCTGATAGATCTGGTAGTCCTGATAGATCTGGTAGTCCTGATAGATCTGGTAGTCCTGATAGATCTGGTAGTCCTGATAGATCTGGTAGTCCTGATAGATCTGGTAGTCCTGATAGATCTGGTGGTCCTGATAGATCTGGTGGTCCTGATAGAACTGGTAGTCCTGATAGATCTGGTAGTCCTGATAGATCTGGTAGTCCTGATAGATCTGGTAGTCCTGATAGATCTGGTAGTCCTGATAGATCTGGTAGTCCTGATAGATACATATATGTATAGTTTGATTTCCAAAAAAAAAAAAGATTGCCAGTCAAAAAAATTCAACACTTGCTTTTAAACAATTTTGGCTGCAAAAAAATCATCAAAATTTTTGTCTATATGAATAAAAATTGTTTTATATGCCAAAAAAAACATATAATGTAAACAAAATTAATTCTTACCCAGTCTATAGACAGAAACATTACTGTCACGCTTGTATACGTGCAGCAGGTATACATGTATACATGCAGCATGTATACATGTATACATGCAGTATTTATGCATGTATACATGAGTTAATATTATCATCCATGTACTGTATACACGTATTGATATCCTCATGCATGTACACATGCAGTGTCATGAATTAAGAGCATCTGGCAACAGCACCAGCGGAGCATCTTAACTGAGATACTTAAAATATACAAATATGTATGGAAGGTATTGTTGATCCTCTCTGATTACAAGTGAAACTGAGCACTGAGGTAGTAATTATGAAGCGATCAACCCCTCAGCCTAAATCACCTCAAAATTACGTCTACGCTTCTATTGTCGCCAGTACTGTAATCGCTTCTATATTTGACTGATACAGTCTGCTGCGCAGGCGAAATGTTTCAACAACAAAGATGCCGAAACGTTGCACATGTGCCTCATCAACTTATCGGTACTGTATACCATTCCAAGATGATACTAACTTTAAGAGAGATTTACTCCTCTAGTCTAAAGTTATATTAAGATGCTTCCGTACAAAGTCACTCACTCCACGTTCCTGTATTGCGGGCAACATGTAGTATACAAGGTAATCGTTATGTTGCTTGGATTTTTAAGTCATTAATGTATTGTTTACCAGAGGCAGTGTCCCTGGCTGGGGGTACAGCCACGCGTGGATCATGGGTAGACCTGGGCAGGAGGGCACGTCTTGTCTGTCATGTAAGAGCTGCCCCGCCACCGACCTTCACCTGGACTAAAGATGATGAGACACGCGTCATTCAAAACAATGAAAAATACTCAATCTATAAACCAGAGGTGAGTGAACGTGACGTACCTGAGGCCAGGACTCATATATGTTCAGTGGAATTATTGTATTCGAAGTTCCTCCCAAATGTGAAATTTAAATGTGAGATTCAGAGTTTTTTTTTTTTCCAGAGAGAATATTTTGATTAGCTTCAGGCAAAACCCTTAATATGTCTTTCCTCCACCAATCCTTCCTTCCTCGTCAAATATTTCCCCAACAATAGTGTTGTCCATCCTTTCCCCCACCAAAGTAGATTCCCCTTCTCTCTCTTCCCCCCCTCTCTCCTACTTGGCACCACACACTTAATTTTGCACGTCACGTAACATGACAAAGCTCTACACGTCACGTAACATGACAAAGCTCTACACGTCACATAACATGACAAAGCTCTACACGTCACGTAACATGACAAAGCTCTACACGTCACGTAACATGACAAAGCTCTACACGTCACGTAACATGACAAAGCTCTTCGTAGAGCCTAACATGCCTTGAAAAGACGAATATATTTCTCATGAGAAAAATGTGTATAAATATGTGTATGTACGTGGCAGCTGGTGGACGGTTTGGTGCTGTGGGTGTCAGCGCTGGAGATACTGCAGGTCACTGCTGAAGATTACGGAACTTACCACTGCTGGGCCTCTAATGGTCTAGGTTCAGCCTCCATTGGGCTCACACTCAACCCGCCCACACGCCCTCACCCCCCCACCAACCTCACTGTGAGTATCTCCCTGTATCTGGTGATCGTTATGCTTGTGACTTCTATCCTCCGGGAAGGCTCCCACAGAGAGAGAGAGAGAGAGAGAGAGAGAGAGAGAGAGAGAGAGAAATAGAGAGAGAGAGGGCAAGTGTGATATGGATTTTTTCTATATTATGACTTCAAGTTGCAATATCGTGGCTGAAATTGTTCAAACTAAGCAACAAATTGAGGATAAAGCTTTAGAAGCCTTTCGATCCATTGTGCACCATCTATAAGAATTTCGTTCCATCATGGACCATTTAGATGACATATTAAGATCCGTTTTGGACCATTCAGTCCAAGACTTGAGTAATTTATTAAAAAAAATGCAAGATTTTAACCAATGAATATAATTTTTGGCTTTGGTTCTTGTAGAATACAGTTCGTTCTCTGTTAAAGTACACGTATCTCTGTATTCCTTTACCGCTCGTATATGGGTTCATATGTGTCACAGCAGATAGTGAACGTGAGTAACGTATCAGTAGTACTGGGATGGTCACCCAGCTTTGATGGTGGGAAGCCGGAGGCTTTCACTGTAAGATACAGCACTGATACTACACTCAGCTACCAGGTGAGGGCACTGTAACCACTGTATGTTTCATGGCATAAACCTGTACTTGTAACCTTTCACGCTGGTAAACATTCTTAGTAATGATAATAATAATAATAATAATAATCCTTGACTTATATCACAATTCCGCCAGCAGCAACAGTTGTATTATAGACATTATCATTTTTACTAGTATAATAGATCTCATCTCTCCTAGTACGAAGACATTGAAGGGAGTGCCACAGGTGCCACGGTGGGAGGCCTGACACCGGGTACACAATACACCTTCAGCATACAAGCCAGGAATGATCGTGGATACTCAGACTACACAACTCCACCCATCCCCGTAACCACTCTCGGTCAGTCACCTTTACTCTCAATACAAAATTGAAGACGCCTCTTACATGCTGTAATAAGGTTATACTGACGTCTAGTCATCTTCATTTTAAATTCATTACAAATATGCGCCGCTGTAATGCAATTTATTCAAATTGGTCGATCTGTTCTAAGTAAAATTCCAAGAAGGTCTATGGTTGAGAGTAATATAATTGAATCAAGCTTCATCAAAAATAGTTTTGATTTTAATATGAATATTAGTTTAGGATTATACAAATTAGATTCATTTATAATTAATAACATTTGGGAAGAATTTAAGCTATGACAAGTCCTTGATCATCCCACCCACATCATAATGGGACGGGTGTACTGTCGGCTTTATATATCCTTGTGATGTTCTATTATTGTTACAGGTCCTTGATAATGTGAGAAATCACGAAATTGCTTGCAATTTCATTATTTTTTTCACAGTGGTTGTTTTGTATATTGTGATATCACCTATTTACTGTAATCTCATATATTTTTATTATTTATTATCACACTGGCCGATTCCCACCAAGGCAGGGTGGCCCGAAAAAGAAAAACTTTCACCATCATTCACTCCATCACTGTCTTGCCAGAAGGGTGCTTTACACTACAGTTTTTAAACTGCAACATTAACACCCCTCCTTCAGAGTGCAGGCACTGTACTTCCCATCTCCAGGACTCAAGTCCGGCCTGCCGGTTTCCCTGAACCCCTTCATAAATGTTACTTTGCTCACACTCCAACAGCACGTCAAGTATTAAAAACCATTTGTCTCCATTCACTCCTATCAAACACGCTCACGCATGCCTGCTGGAAGTCCAAGTCCCTCTCACACAAAACCTCCTTTACCCCCTCCCTCCAACCTTTCCTAGGCCGACCCCTACCCCGCCTTCCTTCCACTACAGACTGATACACTCTTGAAGTCACTCTGTTTCGCTCCATTCTCTCTACATGTCCGAACCACCTCAACAACCCTTCCTCAGCCCTCTGGACAACAGTTTTGGTAACCCCGCACCTCCTCCTAACTTCCAAACCACGAATTCTCTGCATTATATTCACACCACACATTGCCCTCAGACATGACATCTCCACTACCTCCAGCCTTCTCCTCGCTGCAACATTCATCACCCATGCTTCGCACCCAAGGACAAAGTTCTTTGTCTCCACAGACTCCTAAGTGCACCACTCATCCTTTTCCCCTCATCATTTCTATGATTCACCTCATCTTTCATAGACCCATCCGCTGACACGTCCACTCCCAAATATCTGAATACATTCACCTCCTCCATACTCTCTCCCTCCAATCTGATATCCAATCTTTCATCACCTAATCTTTTTGTTATCCTCATAACCTTACTCTTTCCTGTATTCACTTTTAATTTTCTTCTTTTGCACACCCTATCAAATTCATCCACCAATCTTGTAAGACGTGTATTTCATCGGCAGGAGCTACGTCAGAGGCGGAGAACAGTGGTAATCGGAGCATAACTAGTCTCCTGCTGTTGGTTATTGTTGTGGCAGCGTTGGCACTGCTGGTGCTCAATGTGGCACTCATTGTCTGCTTCTTGCAGCTGCACAAGAGGAGGAGAAACTCTTGTAGATGTAAGAGATTCTGTATGAGCTAGCAGAGGAGAGAGAGAGAGAGAGAGAGAGAGAGAGAGAGAGAGAGAGAGAGAGAGAGAGAGAGAGAGAGAGAGAGAGAGAGAATGAATTTCATTATATTTCGTGGTGGCCTCAACGAGTTCAAGTTCTTATTAAAGTGTTGGTAAGCAGTGTGTGGACACACAAGAACCCTTGTTGGAGAACTTAACAGAGTTCTTGTAAAGTTTCAGCTGTGATTGTGCAGTAAATGACAACTTATATATATACAGCGAATTTCTTTCTTAGCGGTGACGTTTCGCCCACTCAGTGGGTTTTTATCACTGACTTGATACAACCCACTGTGTGGGCGAAACGGTTGTCATTAGTGAAGGGGTCAAGGTATCCATTGCCTCAGTCTCGACGTTTCCCTAACATCTCACCTCCTACCATGACTGTAACATATTAATTTAAATATTCCTCCAAATAATAGATGCAATGAACGCATCTGTCAACACTGAACATTAGCACCTGGTTAGATTACCAGTAGAGTGCTTACGAGATTTAGAGACCTTGTTTTCCCTGGTACAGCCTCGTCGTCCATGAAGATGACCTCGCCTGTGTCTCCAGCCAGTACCATGACCTGCAGTCCTGACCACCATCACCTCCACCATCATCACATCCATATGTCGCACATCACACATGCCCAGAAAACTGCTAGAGATTCTCAGGTAAATTAGTGCACATTTTAGTATTGCTTCGTGCCTTGTTATGAAATTTTAATTGTTCTGATTAAAACAACTGCAGTTTGAGCAAATTTTTGTTTAATTAAAACCCAGAGTCTTTAACGAAATTTAGGTAAACTGAAATATTGCAAAAGATTAAGGCAATAAGGAAGTTACTGGATAGCCACTTAGACGATTTTTTTTCTGATAGTAGTATCTATTTGTGCTATCACAGTCATTTGACATTCTTAAGTGATATACTGACGTTGATTACGAGGCTGAGATACTGCATCTGTAGCATTAACAACACTTGCACTTTTTAATTAAGGTTGAACTGGAAGAGCAATAAATTTGTCCATTTTCAAAAGCAGCCTTTCTGTCTTCTCGTAGCTTTTTTTTTCATTTTCTTCCCTTTTCTTTCATGAGCTTTGCATCGAAATGTCAGAGATAGTCTTTTTTTTAAAAAAAAAAAGCTTGTTATGAGCATAGATGAAGAGCAGGATGTGTGAGAGAGGTGATCCTTATGGTAGTACATTATCACTCCCCAGCCCAGCGTTTCCTCTCTTTCATCCATATGACATACTGGAGACGATAGGGAAGGAAAAACTCACATTGCAGAATAAGCTTCACTTGGGGAAACGTTTTACTCTGTGCAGAACTCTACACAAAGAGTGAGAATGTCTTTTCATCTTTCTCACTATGACTGCCTTTCATGTGTCAGGTGTTCCATTATCATACGTGTTGTTCGCTTGGAGATTCCTTCCCCAGTCGCTGTCGAGCGACTGAGCATAAGAACATAAGAAAGAAGGAACACTACAGCAGGCCTACTGGTCCATGCGAGGCAGGTCCAAGTCTCCTACCGGATTAAGCCAATGCCCCAACCTTGTCAGGTCAGGTCACATTCACTTAAGGAATTAGCACGGCATCTGACCTAGTAGCACAAGCTAGTCAGGTAGTTGTGTTAGCTCACTGAGGACTGTTGTCACTTTAATTGTTTATTCTAACCAACGTCCTAGTGCTCTCTCGTCCAGCTTTTAATGTGTAAATTATCTAATCCCTTAATTGACTTATCAGCCGACATATCGAATCTTTTTTTTTTTTTTTTGGCACTCCACCTCCGCTCTTCCACTATCTCGACTCCACATTCTTATCACCTTGGTCCTTCCTACATTTAATATAACTACCTTCTTACGCACATCTTTCAAACTCCTTCAACAACCCACAACATCAGTGTGTCATCTGTAAACTATGATAATGGTCCAAGGTGGGGCGAAACGTCGTCTAAATTGTCCAGGATTGGCCGAAATATCGTCTAAATGACCTAGTATGGACCCTTTAGTTACCAGATTATGAATTAGCTGTGAGTTATTTCATCAAACGTATTATAAAACTTATTCATCCAAGGAAATATTATATTGCCTCACTCAGGGTAATAAAATAAAACAGGAAAGTTCCCATCAATAAACCTGAGCACCGAAATAATAAATTCAGTCCTTAGTTTATTATGATACTCAGAGGGAAGCGCTAAACCCGTAAGTGGTCATTACACCACTTGAGGAATTGGGAGCTAATCAGGATTGGTCCAAGGAAGGGTTAAGGTGGATCCCATTCCTCGGATCAAGAACCCCTCACAATTTTTAAAGAGGTTTACCTGGAGTTTACCTGGAGAGAGTTCCGGGGTCAACGCCCCCGCGGCCCGGTCTGTGACCAGGCCTCCTGGTGACATTCTAATTGTCTCATTATTATATGGTTATGGCGATAAGAATATAATAATAATAATAATAATAATAACGAAGAGGTACGATTATTACAGGCTGATCTTCAGAACAAGGTCAGTGAGGGCATCAACTCAGCCTGCCCACCTCCACCCAGTTGTCAAACAGCATCCCAGATACCCAGTGCCACAAAGTGCACTATAAGTGGCATCAAGTGGAACAGAACACTTAAATGCAATGGCAAAATACCCCACAATGGTAAAATTTACACGAGGAAAAAATTTACACAAAATGATTCTGTCTTTTTACGTAATCAACCGCGTGGAAAGGGAAGAGAAGGGAGCAAATCAGGTAGTCCAGAGACTTGTTCGCTCATCCCAAAGCCTAAAGAAAGCTCGTACCGAGACAAGGATCAGATGTCTGAATCCTCGCATGATGGAAGTGACGCTGCTATATTTAGCGACGACAACGTCATCTCGTCTTCATTGTCAGGAAAACAGCAGAGACATTGCCTCGACCCTGATGACCACAATGTTTTGTCATATGTACACCAAATCAGAGATGAGTTGCAACATCAGCGGCATGATGAATCTCAGCAGCAGACACAGCAGGATAGGTTATCAAGGACCCTCACAGACACTGCAACTCAAATTCGGTTTACACAGTCAACACAACCCAACTCTCCTCATTATCAGCATCAATACAAAAACCATCAAGACTCTTGTAACTCAAAAGGTGAGGTGGTTTCTTGTCTACTAAATTTAAAATTATTTTCACAAATCTGAGAAAGCATTTTGTAAATTTCATCTTTATAATTAGTTTAAAGTTACATAAAACCGACAAGTTCACTAATAAGAAACATGTACAACATTTGTACTCATTGTTAATTGAATCTAACATATATTGTTGAACTAATAAACCAGTATATAAACGAAACTGTTATCTCCGTCTTCTTGCAGTACCTATTTTTACAGAATACTTAGTCTTGTTCTAACAATAATTTTTATAATTTCTTCTACAGAATCAGATCCAATCTCAAGTTCAAACAGTAAGGAACCATATGAACCAGAACATCTAGTTAATCGGCAGCAACAAGATATTCCATTACATAACAAAACATTAACCACTACCACAAATGTAAGTCTTCGGCATCAACGGGTAAACTCGCTAACCAGTGCAGAATTACAACATTTACAACCTGCAAGACCAATCAAGACTGACCCGCAAAATCTTTGTTTCCTTTCACCAACCAGGGCTCAGAAATGCAAGTCGCAATCTGTTTCACAAACAAGGGGTCAGTACCGTGTTCTGCCTGCCTTACCAACCCAAGCCCAAAAGCACCAAGCGTCACACAATATGTCAACAAGAGGACAGCGTAGAAAAGCGCCATCCTCTCCAAGAGGAGCACAGCGGTCTCAGCCATCCACCTCTTCAAGCAGAGCACAATTCCGAAAGCTTCTATTCAGTTCATCAATAAGCGAACAACGTCATAATCTGCCACCCGATTCACCCAGGAACACACAGCACTGGCAGCATAAGCCTGACGTGCCAATAACCCCTCGGGGCCACTTACCAAAGAGATTTCAGGACCACCTACCAACAAGACCTCAGGACCATATACAAACAAAATCTCAGGGCCACCTACTATCAAAACCTCAGGATCACCTACCACCTTCACCACAACGGAGCCAGAGACACACAATACCAGCACATTCACCTAGCACAACACAAACACACCCCCTGCCACCTAACTCAGCAACAAGCACGCAGCGCTTCCCTCCACCCAGTTCACCTAATCCCAGTCAATACAACTCACCAGTCGACTCACTACTGAGGATACAACATCGTCCTCCACCGGTCCCTAAAAGCCAGCATCGCTCTCCACCCACTCCACCCAGACGACATCATCGCCCTCCATTGCCTTCTCCTAAATTTAGCCAGCATCAGTCTCCATCTATTAAGTCTAAACCAGCCCTCTCATCTAACACTGGAAAACACTCTCCTGCACTCACATCACCTTCGTCTGGGTCACAGTTTCCTTCTCCTTCCCAGGAGATTCTTCAGTATAACGTATCTGAATCTAAAGACTCTGCTATCAAAGATGTCGATGGTCTGTCTGTCTTCAGCAACTTATCACACAGTGAGTCAGGCCAGAAAGATCAACGGTTCAACAGCGATAGACATGCTTGCCAACACAAACTGATGTCTCAGCACCAAATGCATGCTGATACGGACCGCCGGGACCCCATATCTAGAGGTTCACCTATAATTCATGCTGACAGGGATCACCAAGACCCAATACCGAGTTGTTCACCTATAATTCATGCTGACCGGGATCACCAAGACCCCATACCGAGTGGTTCACCTATAATTCATGCTGATAGGGACCACCAAGACCCCATACCGAGTGGTTCACCTATAATTCATGCTGATAGGGACCACCAAGACCTCATACCGAGTGGTTCACCTATAATTCATGCTGATAGGGACCACCAAGACCTCATACCGAGTGGTTCACCTATAATTCATGCTGATAGGGACCCCCAAGCCCCTGCTGCCACGAGTTCACCTATAACACATGCACGGCGATCTAAATTCCCAGATGATTTCCTGTGGCACAGATCACATGAGAAGTTGTGACTATGAGAGTATAGGTAAGCCTATTGGGCGAAGAGGAAGGCTATAAAAATATTTTCACATGCTATAGTAGATTGAGGGCATTTATCTAGTCTCGTAAGCTTGTTCATGACAAATATATAAAATATCCATCATTAAACATCTCTGATTTTTATTGCAATGTTTCGATTCTTTTTTATGTGTAGCGATTTTTTCAAAATGTTTAAACGAGTAAATCTCAACAATAATTCCATATATTTGAACTTTTCAGTTGACAAATGCGCCACCTACATAAAGAAATGCACTGGATAACTGGTTTAGCGCTTCTTTTTTATTATTATAATGATAATAATGTACTGGATAACATAATTTAGTATTAATCTAAAAGGATAACTTCATTTATTGCCATAAGGATCATTATTGTTGGGAAATATATGCGGTATAATAACTCAGCGCTTGCTGTCTTGTAGCTGCCTTTAAAAAATAGTTTAGGTCTGTATTTAAGTATAGTTTATCTTTCAGTGTTGTATGTCTCCCAGTATGTATGCGCTGAGAATTTCTTCAATCCCTCTCTTAGGAATTACTCTTGTCTGGTGAGAAAAAGTTATATACGCGATAGGCTATAAAACCCATTAACCAACGAGCAGTGTAATTTATTACAGACATAAGCCTCATCCCGCACCTTCTCCAAGGTAACTGTGACCGGCGTATTAGAGTTTAGAGACTATCAACTACACTAGGGTCATTTAAGACTGCATGTCACCTGTTCGCCACTAGTCAAGTATACTTTCATCTCTAACGTAGAAATTCAAGTCAACTCTCAAGAGTATATACACTAAGAAACATATATATACACCTCACGGTGTATATATCCTATGTATATTACAAACCATGCATATAATTAAATATAAGAATATATCAAAAAGTATTTTCCTAGTAAATTACTGTAAATATGTAAATAATAAATTGTAAAACATTAAATGTTTTCTATAGAAGTTATATTTTTTTACATACGCAGTAAAACAGGTATTGGCTGAGGAAACAGCGCGTCTGAGAAAGACACCACTCCCACGAGCCCTCCTAGGGCAAGGATGGTGCCCGAGCCAGAGCTTGCTACCACCTACAACTCACGGGTCTGCCAGTCCCACGAGCCCTCCTGGGGCGGGGCAGATGGCAAACCAAAGGCCTAACTTCTCCTTACGAGCCCCGTGAGGGTGGGGAATGGGGCTAGGCCTGGGGACAGTTGGTCCCGAAGCTAAGGAGGTACTTGTACCTCCTCCCATGGGAGACATAGGTCTTAAGACACTCCCAAGACAGGGAATCAAGGTCGGGTCACCATCTGGATAAGACCCGGGCCGGGAGAGTACCGGCGAATCAAGAACAACAACAAGGGTCTAGGAGAGAGGACAGTGTGAGGGGTGACGATTATATTGTGTGGAATACGTCCTTAAGATAAGAGAGATAAGATTTCGTTCGGATTTTTAACCCCGGAGGGTTAGCCACCCAGGATAACCCAAGAAAGTCAGTGCGTCATCGAGGACTGTCTAACTTATTTCCATTGGGGTCCTTAATCTTGTCCCCCAGGATGCGACCCACACCAGTCGACTAACACCCAGGTACCTATTTGCTGCTAGGTGAACAGGTCAACAGGTGTAAGGAAACGTGTCGGAATGTTTCCACCCGCCGGGAATCGAACCCGGGCCCTCCGTGTGTGAAGCAGGAGCTTTAGCCACCAGGCCACCGGAAAATATAATTCTTTTGATGTTGGCGAAGGGATCTTGATTCAAGGAACTGGAGCTACCCTCCTTTCCTCGGATCAAACTCGATTATCTCCAGTTCCACAGACGATGTATGGATTGAAATTTCCACTGTCGATTCTTCTTCTTAATAACGTTATTATTACATTTATGGGGAGTGCTAAACCCATAGGAGTCATACAATGCCTGGGGGAATGAGAAGTAATCAGGTTCGAGTCAGGGAGAGACAGAGAGGAACAAGAGATTCTTACCGCATCAGGGCACCCTCTCTTGAGGGGTAAACCTTTGAAATGCTGTTGTTTCTGCTTGCAAACCTACTTAGGATTCTTTTCTTCCTTTATCTTAGCCTCTAGACACCTTCCTGTTTGATCGAGTTCTTAGTGATAGCTTCCATATACATCAGTGATGAACACTCTTGTCTGCTTCCTAGGCCCTATGCCCCCTCCCACGCCATAAAGCTAACATTACCACTGAATAAGTCATCATAAGGCCAGAGGTGCCATTAAATGAGTCATCATAGGGCCAGAGGTGCCACTGCACGAGTTATCATAGGATCAGTCGTGCCAACGAAAGAATCATAGGGTCACTTTGTCGCCAGTACAACGAAGAGCTGACAGCCTTTAGAGCTGTGACTGCATTTAACCCCAGATATGGAGCTAATGTAAGAGTAGTGGGAAGGAATACACATTGTTTACATCAGATAACTAGCTAACTATGCCGGAAGGATTATGGGGTCAGATTGGACAGAATTTATGTTAAAAAGTCTGTGAGGGTGAGTTCTGTACGCACCGTGGCAGCTTTTTCAGATCATCAGGCAGTACTGAGGTAGAGTGAGATTCTTTTCTCTATTTGCTCTTATATCAGAAAGTTTGGAGGAATTGAAAAAATACAGAACAAAGAGATGAGAGTCCTAGGGCGTCCATGTGCCACTAAAATGTTAAACATGTAGAAATAACTTAATATCCCAAGCACCAGAGATCGAGTTACTAAAAATACGTGTCCTCACTGGTGTTAATATGATCAGGCAAATCTATCCAAACCGCTGCACAGAACACCTTTACAAACCTTTACTACAAGTGAGAACTCCCTCAAATGGCTCATGAATGCTGAATATGACATCAGAATGAATAAGGTATGTATCTATGTCAAGTAAAGGTGACTCATCTCCCTGTATCATGGGAAATTACCTCTTGCAAATCTCTAGCGCTCACTTTTCTTCAAAAAACTCAGCTAGATCACAATCAAGGCCTCGTTATAAAGCTAAGTATGGTGCCTTAATTTATATTGATGCTTTAATCGCACAGCATTCTCTTCCACAAATTAAATGTTAATACCTCTGTCCAGTCCACTAACGCAAATTGTAGCGTCGATGAGTAAGATACTGCTAAACCTCGTTATCTTTAATAGAGAGACGCTTTGCCCACACAGCAGGTTTTATCAGCCTAATATAGAGGCATAAGAAGGGATGCATCAACCAGAGCCATAGAAGAGGTGCATGATGCCAGCGTGTGTTGTTGTACAGAACGATGGCTGCTACATAGAAATTGGATCACGTATCAATAATTAGACTTCCAACCTTCAAAATGATCTGTTTATTATACTCCTTGCACTCAAACAATAATAATAATAATAATAATCTAATGGCTGTAATTATAACCATACCTTTTAAAGGGATGGACTGGTAAGCCAGTGGAAGGCCTCGGTCAGATGACCAAAAGCTCCAGCTGCTGGTCATCATATGACTACGACCCGCGTTAGGAAACACTTGTCCTGCTTCCTAACAAACTTTACCTAACCTTGCCCTCAAATGTGTCCATGTACCTAAAGTTGGCTACCTCAATTTTTAACGATTCAGTATCATCGATAAATCCACTTAACTCCATGAGTATCAATTATAACATGCTCGTGTCGGAACCCAGACAAGCATGAAATAATTAACGCTGAAGGATTAAGAGTACACCTTTAGTTAGTTTAGTTTAATATGTTTATTATGCACGCCATACCCATCCTGTGGGGGGTAGTCAGAAGATTACAGAGGTATGTAATGGCTCCAGGGACTGGGACCCCAAAGTTAGATCTGGTCACAATCATGGCAAGTTACAAAGGCAATAAATCATCTACACGTCTATACATGGTTACAAACATGAACAAATTACAAAGTAATGAGTCATTCACACGTCCACACCTGGTCACAACTGTAACGAGTTATAAGGACAAATATTAAGTGGGTCACACACTCACACGAGCGAGCGCACATACACACACACACACACACACACACACACACACACACACACACACACACACACGCACGCACGCACACACACACGTGGTAATGCTTTATTTACAGTGAGCAAAGTCAGGGTATTTTTCCAGAATGGTTTGTAATTTACCACTGTGGATAAAATACTTTGCCATTTCTTGAACATTTCTGAGTGAATTGTCTCTGAATTCATTAATTTTATCGCACTCCAGTACATAATGACGCAGGGTGTGAGGCACTCCAGTACATACTGAAGCAGGGTGTAACGCACTCCAGTACATAATGACACAGGGTGTGACGCACTCCAGTACATAATGACGCAGGATGTGACGCACTCCAGCACATAATGACACAGGATGTGACGCACTCCAGTACATAATGACGCAGGGTGTGACAATAGTCCATCTGGCAAAGTTTACATGTCGTTTGGTCTACATCTGGTGGTGGTGATTTAACCTGCCAAAGATACTTGTAACCCAGCCGGAGCCGGGCGGTAGTGACATCCAAGAGTCTGCTTATTTTGTTGGATGTACCATAGACATGTGGCTCCTCCTGCATGATAGAATGATGATAGATGGACTGACTGGTGTCTTAAGTCAGTAAAGTTGAGTAAAGTTCTTTTCGTATTATTGTTCTCAAACTGATAACCGACAACCCAAGACTGTACTCTACTCCCTCTTTGAAAGAGTATAACACAGGCAATTCATCAGTTCTATCATGCATCTGAAGATCAATGTGAGATAGAATGCACAGTATGTGCACTCTGATTCCACTGTCCACAATCTTACCATACCTGTGTCTGGCTTCTGATACAAGCGTGCCACAATTTATACTTAATGTTTGCAATCGTGTCATTACGATTTTGTGAGTCAAGCTTAGATACATGGACGCATTTGAGTGCTAGGAGTATGGTAAACAGTTCTGTTTGAAGGGTAGAGGCCCAGTTATTGATGCGTGCTCCAATTTCTTTATGAGAGCCATCACTCTGTATGACAACAACAGCACTACCAGCTGCACCAGTGGATTGGTGAACATCACCATCAACGTAAATAATTTGTGAAAGCGTGTACTGTGTGACTAAGTTATCAATACAGCTTAAGGCATCCTGTTTGACTCCAAGGCGAAGCTTTGGTTGTGATTTAAGAAGAATTTTGGAGGGAAATGGAGGAATGGTAGTTTGGAATGGGGTAATATCCCATGCACCTTTTTGTCGATTCTCACACTGGCCATCAAATGCATAATAGAACTGATGGACTGGCACATGCACATGACTTCAAGGAAGAAACGGATAACAGCTTTGGGCTGTCAACTAGTAGTCTGAGGAAAATAATAGATGTTAGTAGGTTAAGAGATTTGCTTATACAATTCCTCGGCCGGTATTCGACTTGCGTCGTGTCAGCAGAGGTGGAACACGTCATCACTGCTATATGAAGCCAATTTGAGATTATATTTGTACAGATTAACTAGTATTTTGAAAATATGGACTATAACTAGATTTCTTTTTGAGTCCTAACAGTGTTAAGAGATATTTCTAGAGTTTAGGCTGCTTCTGATAATATAACTGAGTCGATTCTTGTTTTCTTCTTTACATTAGTGGCCAATGTAAGGGAAACTAAATCAATTAGGGCTGATGAAAGCCAATCTTGTACTTTTGCAGACTCTTTGATGTGACTGAACCAGCAGTTCCACTTTCAGGCCTAAGTGAACCACGAGTCAATATCTGGCCCAGACCTCCACCAGAGCCAATGTTGATAATGGCTACGACTGCTGGAATTTACTCAGCATCATCATTAATCTTCTTCACCCACTTTCATCCAGCAAAGGACTCCTTTTTATGTCCTTCCAGCAATTAATCAACTTTATTACCTCACTTTCGTCCAGCAAAGGACTGATTTTCATGTCCTTTTGCCCCAAATGCTCTGCAAACTAAGGGATTTTCTGCATATACACCTAAATGTCACCCACCTCCGTACGAACATTCCATCATGCTGAAATAAGGAATCTTTAATCTTAATCTTCTATGACAGAGTTCATTAGACGAAGCATATTATGAAGGGTGGTCGTAATGAATGGTAATGGTAATCATAATTCGTGAATTTTGCTGAGTGAGCTGAGTGCACTAGCACTCAGCTCACACTCAGCAGTAGCACTAGCACTCAGCACACACTCAGCGCTAACACTCAGCACTAGCACTCAGCTCACACTCAACGCTAACACTCAGCACTAACACTCAGCTCACACTCAGTGCTAACACTCAGCACTAGCACTCAGCTCACACTCAGTGCTAACACTCAGCACTAGCACTCAGCTCACGCTCAGCGCTAACACTCAGCACTAGCACTCACCTCACACTCAACACTGGCACTCAGCTCACACTCAGCGCTAGCACTCAGCTCACGCTCAGCACTAGCACTCAGCTCACAATCAGCGCTAGCACTCAGCTCATACTCAGCGCTAGCATTCAGCTCACAAACTGAGGTCCGGGGGTCGATCCCCACTGCGGGTGGAAATATTAGAACGTGTTTCCTTAAGACACTTGTCTATGTTCACCCATCAGTAAAATGGGTACCTGGGTGTTAGTCGACTGGTGTGGGTCGCATCCTGGGACAAAACTGACTTAATTTGCCCTAAATGCTCAGCATAACAAGGGGCTTTCTATATAGTAGTATGTCAATGATGTCAGCTAGGCCTGTATACCTTGTACATGTACTTGAAGATATAAAGATTATTATTATTATTATTATTATTATTATTATTATTATTATTATTATTATTAAATATAAATAAGGGAGAGCCTAGAAAGTAAATAGACTTATTAGTAAAGAGTGGTGAGGTATTGGAAAAAAAGGTAGACGTATTGCCCATACCTATCCTGTGGGCAGTAGTCAAAAGATTACAGGGGGACCCATTATGTATATCTGTAATCTTTTGACTACCGCCCACAGGATGGGTATGGGGTACATAATAAAGATAAAGTATTGACTAGATGAAGTGAATATTTTTGAGCTGGCAAAGAGGATAACAGGGAGGCGGTGATTTCTTGCATGTGTCAGGAAGGAATTTAATCTGTTGGGAAGAAAATGCCCGAAGAGAGCATGAAGGAAGTGGATGAGGCAGTGGGCAGGCTGAAAGAGGGTAAAGCAGATAATGTTTACTGGCTTTGCGAGGCTGCCATAAAATCACTACAATTTTCTGGCGAGTCACAATATTGCTGTACCTTCAGAAGGACCACCCGTTTTCCTTATGACAGGAGAAATATTCATCCTCCGAAGAGGCAGTTCATGAAGCGACCGATGGCGTTACGAATCGCGTTATCATACTACTGGAGAAAACTGTTTTCTTAGATCCCAAGAACTGTTGGTCTTTAACCAGTGTGCCGGGAGCTCCCACAACACTGGAGTTTACCTGGAGAGAGTTCCGGGGGTCAACGCCCCCGCGGCCCAGTCTGTGACCAGGCCTCCTGGTGGATCAGAGCCTGGTCAACCAGGCTGTTGCTGCTGGCTGCACGCAAACCAACGTACGAGCCACAGCCCGGCTGGTCAGGAACCGACTTTAGGTGCTTGTCCAGTGCCAGCTTGAAGACTGCCAGGGGTCTGTTGGTAATTCCCCTTATGTATGCTGGGAGGCAGTTGAACAGTCTCGGGCCCCTGACACTTATTGTATGGTCTCTTAACGTGCTAGTGACACCCTTGCTTTTCATTGGGGGGATGTTGCATCGTCTGCCAAGTCTTTTGCTTTCGTAGTGAGTGATTTTCGTGTGCAAGTTCGGTACTAGTCCGTCTAGGATTTTCCAGGTGTATATAATCATGTATCTCTCCCGCCTGCATTCCAGGGAATACAGGTTCAGGAACCTCAAGCGCTCCCAGTAATTGAGGTGTTTTATCTCCGTTATGCGCGCCGTGAAGGTTCTCTGTACATTTTCTAGGTCAGCAATTTCACCTGCCTTGAAAGGTGCTGTTAGTGTGCAGCAATATTCCACGTAAGCAAACACTATGACATATTTATTAGAAAACGTTTCGGTCCTGGGACCTTGATCACTTCTAACTGATCAAGGTCCCAGGACCGAAACGTTTTCTAATAAATATGTCATAGTGTTTGCCTACGTGTCTTTCTAAACCAACTTGTCGGTATTTATTACCAAGGTTTATACCAGCAATATTCCAGCCTAGATAGAACAAGTGACCTGAAGAGTGTCATCATGGGCTTGGCCTCCCTAGTTTTGAAGGTTCTCATTATCCATCCTGTCATTTTTCTAGCAGATGCGATTGATACAATGTTATGGTCCTTGAAGGTGAGATCCTCCGACATGATCACTCCCAGGTCTTTGACGTTGGTGTTTCGCTCTATTTTGTGGCCAGAATTTGTTTTGTACTCTGATGAAAATTTAATTTCCTCGTGTTTACCATATCTGAGTAATTGAAATTTCTCATCGTTGAACTTCATATTATTTTCTGCAGCCCACTGAAAGATTCGGTTGATGTCCGCCTGGAGCCTTGCAGTGTCTGCAATGGAAGACACTGTTTATTTATTTATTTATTTATTTATTATAAATTTGAGCACACATACAGAGGTACAAAAAAATACAGATAAGAGCAGCATGCCAAAGCCACTTATACTATGCATAGCATTACGGGCTGGCTTAAAATTAACTTAAGATTAACTAAGCAATGATGAATTCAGTGATAAAACATTAATGTAAACAGATTACTATAAAGCACAAGTGAGTATTACAAAGACAGGTCATATGGTTGCATTCAGTCATATGAAGGATTCTGTTAGGTAGTGTATTTAAAAAATAATAAAGTTAGATTCGGTTTTAGGTTTAACATTTATGTGATATAATTGTGAGAAACATTTAAGATATACAATTTATAAGGTTCAGTTATTCAGTATTTATTGGTTTTGGGTGAGTAAGTGATCTTTGAGTAGAGACTTGAATTTATAAACAGGTAGTGTTTCTTTTATATTTACAGGTAATGAATTCCAGATTTTAGGGCCTTTTATGTGCATTGAGTTTTTGCATAGTGTGAGATGAACACGAGGAACATCAAAGAGTGATCTGTGCCTTGTGTTATGGTCATGTGTTCTGTTGAGGTTGGCAAGGAGATGTTTGAGGGGAGGGTTAATATCAGAGTTAAGTGTTCTATGTATGTAATAGGTGCAGTAATAAGTATGGATGTTTTGTATGGTGAGTAGGTTTAGTGTATTGAATATTGGTGGAGTGTGCTGCCTGTAGTGAGAATTTGTTATCATTCTAACTGCAGCCTTTTGTTGGGTAATTAGTGGTCTGAGATGGTTAATTGTTGTTGAGCCCCATGCACAAATTCCGTAGGTGAGATAGGGGTAAATAAGAGAGTGATATAGGGCCAGGAGGGCTGACTGTGGAACATAGTACCGTATCTTCGATAGTATGCCTACAGTCTTGGAAATTTTCTTAGAAATTTGTTGTATATGTGTATGAAATTTGAGTCTATTATCATGCAGATTCGGGTGTCATCTGCAAAGGAAGACACGGTGCTGTGGCTGACATCCTTGTCTATGTCGGATATGAGGATGAGGAACAAGATGGGAGCGAGTACTGTGCCTTGTGGAAGAGCTTTTCACCGTAGCTCCCTCGGACTTTACTCTGTTGACGACTACTCTCTGTGTTCTGTTAGTGAGGAAATTATAGATCCATCGACCGACTTTTCCTGTTATTCCTTTAGCACGCATTTTGTGCGCTATTACGCCATGGTCACACTTGTCGAAGGCTTTTGCAAAGTCTGTATATATTACATCTGCATTCTTTTTATCTTCTAGTGCATTTAGGACCTTGTCGTAGTGATCCAATAGTTGAGACAGACAGGAGCGACCTGTTCTAAACCCATGTTGCCCTGGGTTGTGTAACTGATGGGTTTCTAGATGGGTGGTGATCTTGCTTCTTAGGACCCTTTCAAAGATTTTTATGATATGGGATGTTAGTGCTATCGGTCTGTAGTTCTTTGCTGTTGCTTTACTGCCCCCTTTGTGGAGTGGGGCTATGTCTGTTGTTTTTAGTAAACTGTGGGACGACCCCCGTGTCCATGCTCCCTCTCCATAGGATGGAAAAGGCTCGTGATAGGGGCTTCTTGCAGTTCTTGATGAACACGGAGTTCCATGAGTCTGGCCCTGGGGCAGAGTGCATGGGCATGTCATTTATCGCCTGTTCGAAGTCATTTGGCGTCAGGATAACATCGGATAGGCTTGTGTTAACCAAATTTTGTGGCTCTCTCATAAAAAATTCATTTTGATCTTCGACTTTCAGTCTGGTTAGCGGCTTGCTAAAAACTGAGTCATATTGGGACTTGAGTAGCTCACTCATTTCCTTGCTGTCATCTGTGTAGGACCCATCTTGTTTAAGTAGACTTTTACACTGAATGAGTAAAACACGTTTAAAACAGTTTGGTATCTTTACTGACGGCACGTTTCGCCTGCGCCTGCTTAGCAGGTCTTTTCAGTAGAAATACAGAGACAGTAGAAGTCGTGGGTATCTAGATATAGGGTAATCAGTCCCTCTCTGGAGATGTTTGAGGTGGTAAGTCCCTCAGCCTTAATAAGGCTGAGGGACTGATCACCTCATTTCTATAGCTTCACGATTTCTGATGTTTCCTCTGTATTTCGACTGAAGAAGCCTGCTAAGCAGGCAAAATGTACCGTCGATAAAGGTACCAAACTGCTGAACATGTGTTTTATACATGTGTTTTATTCATATGTTTTATTGATCTCCAATACAATGTTGTTAGCGCAGCTAGCTAAGAAGCCCACTCAAACTTCGTTTCTTACGATTCACTTGCCATGGGTTAAAACCCTACCCGTTCCTTGGTTTCCTTTCTACCACATCTCCTTATCAGACTAAGACGTCCTTTCACTGAACCGCGATTTCTTTGCAAATATGTCTTCAAACCTCCAACATGGACGACGTTCATCATACTGGACAGTCAGGGGCAACTTAGGGTGTATCGGGTGATCATGAAATTGGTCAAGTTTTCCTGACCTCAGCTGACCAAGTTCTCAGTTAGTGTGATTTTGTAAATGGTCTAAGAAGGACCGAAACGTTGTCGTAAGCTCCTCTCTCCTATGAGCGGGTTTTCTGTGTATTGTTCCAGTCACGGTATTGTGCCTTTTTGTTCTTTTTAAATCCTCTGGCTTCATCACGCTCCCGAAGCTGACATACTCGCAAAGATCAACATCCTCAGCTATATCCCTTTTCATATATTCTACCTCCCACTTTAACTTCTTCTACTCATTTATCGTCACCCATGAATCAACAACTAACACCCTCCTGCAGGTGTCTTCAATTTCTACTTGAGTGTCGGCGGCTGAAGCAAACAATGCGTCAACTTCACATCCTCCTATAGGTGTTCAGAGTCCTAACTTTAGTCAACTGACCTTGCCTGCTTTTTTTTCAAGTAGTCCACTTCAGATTTCCTCCACCCCTTCATTCTCTCAACTTTTACTACTCCGCACTCACGACTTTCATTCCACATTCACAGCACTGATTTTCCTACCAATTCTCTTTCACACTGAACCTCCTGCAGGAAGTTCCTCATGCTTGTTTAGTTACCCCTTGTGTGTGTGTGTGTGTGTGTGTGTGTGTGTATGTGTGTGTGTACTCACCTAGTTGTACTCACCTAGTTGAGGTTGCAGGGGTCGAGTCCAAGCTCCTGGCTCCGCCTCTTCACTGGTCGCTACTAGGTCACTCTCTCTGAACCGTGAGCTTTATCATACCTCTGCTTAAAGCTATGTATGGATCCTGCCTCCACTACATCGCTTCCCAAACTATTCCACTTAATGACTACTCTGTGGCTGAAGAAATACTTCCTAACATCCCTGTGATTCATCTGTGTCTTCAACTTCCAACTGTGTCCCCTTGTTGCTGTGTCCCATCTCTGGAACATCCTGTCTTTGTCCACCTTGTCAATTCCTCTTAGTATTTTGTATGTCGTTATCATGTCACCCTATCTCTCCTGTCCTTCAGTGTCGTCAGGTTGATTTCCCTTAACCTCTCCTCGTAGGACATACCCCTTAGCTCTGGGACTAGTCTTGTTGCAAACCTTTGCACTTTCTCTAGTTTCTTTACTTGCTTGGCTAGGTGTGGGTTCCAAACTGGTGCCGCATACTCCAATGTGGGCCTAACGTACACGTTGTACAGGGTCCTGAACGATTCTTTATTAAGATGTCGGAATGCTGTTCTGAGGTTCGCTAGGCGCCCATATGCTGCAGCAGTTATTTGGTTGATGTGCGCTTTAGGAGATGTGCCTGGTGTTATACTCACCCCAAGATCTTTTTCCTTGAGTGATGTTTGTAGTCTCTGGCCCCCTAGACTGTACTCCGTCTGCGGCTTTCTTTGCCCTTCCCCAATCTTCATGACTTTGCACTTGGTGGGGTTGAACTCCAGGAGCCAATTGCTGGACCAGGTCTGCAGCCTGTCCAGATCCCTTTGTAGTTCTGCCTGGTCTTCGATCGAATGAATTCTTCTCATCAGCTTCACGTCATCTGTAAACAAGGACACTTCAGAGTCTATTCCTTCCGTCATGTCGTTCACAAATACCAGAAACAGCACTGGTCCTAGGACGGACCCCTGTGGGACTCCGCTGGTCACAGGTGCCCACTTTGACACCTCGCCACTTACCATGAGTCGCTGCTGTCTTCCTGACAAGTATTCCCTGATCCATTGTAGTGACGCCAAATGACTTCGAACAGGCGATAAATGACATGCCCATGCACTCTGCCCCAGGGCCAGACTCATGGAACTCCGTGTTCATCAAGAACTGCAAGAAGCCCCTATCACGAGCCTTTTCCATCCTATGGAGAGGGAGCATGGACACGGGGGTCGTCCCACAGTTACTAAAAACAACAGACATAGCCCCACTCCACAAAGGGGGCAGTAAAGCAACAGCAAAGAACTACAGACCGATAGCACTAACATCCCATATCATAAAAATCTTTGAAAGAGTCCTAAGAAGCAAGATCACCACCCATCTAGAAACCCATCAGTTACACAACCCAGGGCAACATGGGTTTAGAACAGGTCGCTCCTGTCTGTCTCAACTATTGGATCACTACGACAAGGTCCTAGATGCACTAGAAGACAAGAAGAATGCAGATGTAATATATACAGACTTTGCAAAAGCCTTCGACAAGTGTGACCTGGCGTAATAGCGCACAAAATGCGTGCTAAAGGGAAAAACAGGAAAAGTCGGTCGATGGATCTATAATTTCCTCACTAACAGAACACAGAGAGTAGTAGTCAACAGAGTAAAGTCCGAGGCAGGCACGGTGAAAAGCTCTGTTCCACAAGGCACAGTACTCGCTCCCATCTTGTTCCTCATCCTCATATCTGACATAGACAAGGATGTCAGCCACAGCACCGTGTCTTCCTTTGCAGATGACACCCGAATCTGCATGACAGTGTCTTCCATTGCGACACTGCAAGGCTCCAGGCGGACATCAACCAAATCTTTCAGTGGGCTGCAGAAAAAAAATATGAAGTTCAACGATGAGAAATTCAATTACTCAGATATGGTAAAACGAGGAAATTAAATCTTCATCAGAGTACAAAAAAAAATTCTGGCTACAAAATAGAGCGAAACACCAACTCAAAGACCTGGGAGTGATCATGTCGGGGGATTCTCACCTTCAAGGACCATAACATTGTATCGATCACATCTGCTAAAAAAAAATGACAGGATGGATAATGAGAACCTTCAAAACAAGGGATGCCAAGCCCATGATGACACTCTTCAGGTCACTTGTTCTATCTAGGCTGGAAATATTGCTGCACACTAACAGCACCTTTCAAGGCAGGTGAAATTGCTGACCTAGAAAATGTACAGAGAACCTTCACGGCGCGCATAACAGAGATAAAACACCTCAATTACTGGGAGCGCTTGAGGTTCCTGAACCTGTATTCCCTGGAACGCAGGCGGAGAGACATGATTATATACACCGGGAAAATCCTAGGGGGAAACTAGTACCGAACTTGCACACGAAAATCACTCACTACGAAAGCAAAAGACTTGGCAGACGATGCAACATCCCCCCAATGAAAAGCAGGGGTGTCACTAGCACGTTAAGAGACCATACAATAAGTGTCAGGGGCCCGAGACTGTTCAACTGCCTCCCAGCATTACATAAGGGGGATTACCAACAGACCCCTGTCAGTCTTCAAGCTGGCACTGGACAAGCACCTAAGTCGGTTCCTGATCAGCCGGGCTGTGGCTCGTACGTAGGTTTGCGTGCAGCCAGCAGTAACAGCCTGGTTGATCAGGCTCTGATCCACCAGGAGGCCTGGTCACAGACCGGGCCGCGGGGGCGTTGACCCCCGGAACTCTCTCCAGGTAAACTCCAGGTGCCTTCCCTGTTATCCCTGTTTGGTCCTCCAGTTTTTGTACTAATCTCTTGTGTGGAACTGTGTCAAACGCCTTCTTGCAGTCCAAGAAAATGTAATCCACCCACCCCTCTCTCTCGTCTTACTGCTGTCACCATGCCGTAGAACTCCAGTAGGTTCGTGACACAGGATTTCCCGTCCCTGAAACGATGTTGGCTGCTGTTGATGAGATCATTCCTTTCTAGGTGTTCCACCACTCTTCTCCTGGTAATCTTCTCCATGACTTTGCATACTATACATGTCAGTGACACTGGTCTGTAGTTTAGTGCTTCATGTCGGTCTCCTTTTTTAAAGATTGGGACTACATTTGCTGTCTTCCATGCCTCAGGCAACCTCCCTGTTTCGATAGATGTATTGAATATTGTTGTTAGGGGTACACATAGTGCCTCTGTTCCCTCTCTCAGGATCCATGGAGAGATGTTATCCGGCCCCATTGCCTTTGAGGTATCTAGCTCACTCAGAAGCCTCTTCACTTCTTCCTCGGTTGTGTGTACTGTGTCCAGCACTTGGTTGTGTACCCCACCTCTCCGTCTTGCTGGAGCCCCTTCTGTCTCCTCTGTGAACACTTCTTTGAATCTCTTGTTGAGTTACTCACATACTTCACGGTCATTTCTTGTTGTCTCTCCTCCTTTCTTCCTTAGCCTGATTACCTGGTCCTTTACTGTTGTTTTCCTCCTGATGTGGCTGTATAATAACTTCGGGTCAGATTTGGCTTTCGCTGCTGTGTCGTTTTCATATTGTCGTTGGGCCTCCCTTCTCCTCTGTGCATATTCATTTCTGGCTCTACGACTGCTCTCCTTATGGTGTGTGTGTGTGTGTGACCCAATTAATATTTGCAGTAATGACTTATTACAGTTGTGACCAGGTGTGGACGTGTGAATGGTTCATTACTTTGTAATTTGTTCATGATTGTAACCATGTATAGACGTGTAGATGGTTCATTACCTTTGTAACTTGTCATGATTGTGACCAGATCTACTTGGAGTTCATTACCTTTGTAACTTGTTCAGCTATCAAAACTTTGGTGCCTAGTTCGTGGACCCATTATGTACCTCTGTAATCTTTTGACTACCGCCCACAGGATGGGTATGGGGTGCATAATAAAGATAGTTAACTAACATTCACAGCTTCCACTCCACATTCACACCTTCCACCACTCCACACTGACAACTTCCATTCCATATTTACAACTTCGATTCCACATTCACAGCTTCATCTCCTCCACATTCAAAACTTCCACCTCTCCACACTCACCTTCCATTCCACATTCACACCTTCCACCACTCCACACTCACAACTTCCATTCCATATTTACAACTTCGATTCCACATTCACAGCTTCAACTCCTCCACACTCAAAACTTACACCTCTCCACACTCACCTTCCACTCCACATTCACACCTTCCACCACTCCACACTCACAACTTCCATTCCATATTTACAACTTCGATTCCACATTCACAGCTTCTACTCCTCCACACTCACACCTTCCACTCCACACATCTCATACTCATCCTGTAAGTAGCAAGTTTATTGTGCATCTCATGGCCATCCTAAGCATATCTTGTTTACTGTGCACTCCATGTTCATCCTGTGTACTCAGATTATTTCAAACATCCTCATCCTGTGCGACCAGTTCATTTCTCATCCCAACCCTATCCTATAAGCTGTAACGCAAAAAAAAGAGAGTACATAAAAATACAATAAGCCTTTACCCTACTCCGATAGACATATCTACTTTCGTCTTGAAAAACTATAGTCGTTTCGTATATTAGTCTCATATACAAATTCTCACCTGACCTCTCCTTTATAAATATCAGATCGTATTGACGTGTGAATACAGTTGTTGCTGTGGCCTCGTCCAGCGTCACATATATCAGGATAACCACACAAGGCCATGTATCCAGTTTTGATGGGAACTGAAAAATAAATTACCTGTAGTGACGAATGGTCCACATGGGTTTAGTGCTTTCTGTGAATATATACATGAAGATGAATTTGAATGATATTGATAATGATAATGATGATAATAATAATAATAATCATGCTTGCATGATGGGAAGCATGCTAGGTGAGCATGCAACTCCAACCTTGAAAAATGTCACGCATGCAGGCAATATATTCATAATAAAGGACATTACACAGCAAAGCTGATCCTAACCTACTTGATTTTAACAATATTTACATACATCTGAGGAGAGATAATTCAAATGCAATATATTCCTGTAAAAGATAATTGAATAAAAATTTAGCGGAACAATATCGATCTACAGAATCGGATAGGATAGGATAGGACTCACAGGTAAGGACCCACGAGGGGCGAGGGGCAAGTGGGGACAGTGCGAAGAATAGATGGTGAGAGGAATGTCTTGAGTTGAAGAGAAAAGAGTCAGGACTAGACCCAACTGCTAAGCCTGGATAAACAATAACGAAGTTGACATAAAAAATAACAGGGACTCTGCGGGTGCTGACAGCAACTGACTGGAAGCACTTCAACCCGCAATGACTGGATATGGTTCAGGGGCATGTTGTTTTTCAAAGGCGACACAAAACGCACATCGCAAGCACTTCAGCCCCAAAAACGCACAAGGACACAGCTATACGGCAATGGCACTTTTAAGTTATTTGAATATTTAAGCAAAAAAAAAAAAATCAGATAAGTTATGTGTATTGTGGTGGATACAGAATCGTAAATACGGTGTCATATTATTATCAGTATAGTTACAGGGCAATGAGATTTGATCCGGGGAAGGGGATGGTAGCTCAATTACTCAGACTGAGATCTCTTCCCGGCGTCAAATAATATATAAATAGCGTCTGAAAATATCTAACCAAGACAGAACTCTCAGTAATGGATTAAAGTTGGAAAATTATTATAATCATGGAGGAGCGCTAAATGCGTAGGGATTATACAGCGCCTGGGGGGGATGGAAGGTACTCAGGCTCAATTCAGGGAACTGAAATTTAGATTCAGAAAGGATATATGAAAGAAATGGTTTGGCAATAGAGTTGTACATGAGTGGGACAAACCCACTTTGGGTAGCTTTATATATATAGGTTGGAAGGGTATATGACGGGGGTGTAGGTGTGAGTTTGACCTTCCTAGCAAGGGGTAGTAGGCCTACTGCATTGTTCCTTCATTTTTGTGAATACTGGAACAAAACACCCCATCCTTGAAGGGAATAAATTGCCATAAAAATGATCAGCGACAATGTATATAATGTACTTTAAAAATGGGTTCAATTAGTGTAAATGAATAATAAATAACAGTTTGATCAATACCAAGCTTAGCTACTAGGTAGAAGTCGGTAATAATGTATGGTTTGCTGTGTACAATATTAAGTGGGGTTTGCAATAGCTGTTTTTTGTGCAACTTGTTATTTTTTTTTTTGGGGGGGGGGTTTAGGTTACATTTGGTTATAATAATAATTATCTTTATTCTACAAGTACATGATCCAACTTATACAGTCCTAGCTGACATCAGTGATGTATTATTTAGAAAGCCCCTTGTTATGCACAGCATTTCGTGCAAATTAGGTTAACTTCATCCCCAGGATGCGACCCACACCAGTCGGCTAACACACAGGTACCTATTTTACTACTAGGTGAGCATGGACAGTAGGCCCCTTAAGAAAACACGTCCTAATGTTTCAACCCGTACCGGGGATCGAACCACAGACCTCAGTGTGTGAGCTGAGTGCACTACCAACCGAACTAGGTTTGGGAAGGTAGGATTGTAACCCAGCCCAATTATAAACCCAACCCAATCCACCCTAAATTAACTTTACCTAATAAATACATGTTCCACAGTGGTACTCCCATCACTGATGCAGGAACTGCTGTGCTAAGATACCAGTCATGTCATAAACAAATTCACATGAATTATACTTGGGAAACATTGTGAACCTTACTGCTGCTTTTATTCCTTTTACCAAGAATATTATTGGAATGACATATTACAATTTTAGCACTGATTGGTCGGCCTTCATTACACCATGTGCAATTTTCCTCTCGTGAAAGTACTTATGTGACTAATATCTCTCAAAATAAAGATTTGCACAGGAAATAAATATTATTGCCTGGGTTTGGATACCTCCTATGTACTACGATAAATAACAAGTAAATGACCGAAGTCCACCTAGTAACTAAACTCAACATTAGCCAACCCATTGGAGTCATACGGCGCTGAGGGAATGGGAAGTAATTAGGTCTGATCAGAGGACAGGGCTGCTCCAGTTCCTCGGATCAAGAGCCCTTGCTTAGCCTCAAAGCCTCAGTTTGTTATTATTCACCTTGAAAGGAAACAACCTTGAACTATACACTGGGAAAACTGCGGTTAACGAGCCTCTATGAGCGAGCAACGCTACAACTCGTTTACTAATATAATAAGTTTCTCGTCTCCAGTTAAGAGAGGACTCCATTCTTAGAAACTCCCTAAGTAGCGATAAGAAAGAGATTAGCTATTATTTACCGGAATTAAACATCAGATTGCTTTGTTGTTTGAAGTAACGGTGTTTGTTATTGTTTACCTAAACTGTTCAAGCCAGGTGTAAATACACCCCTATGTAACTCATTTAGCTCATATATCCCATCAAAATGTGTAGACACACGTATATTAACAACTTGCGAGTGTCACGCGAATACAAATGGCCACTTTCAAGTCTGTGAAATGTTAAAAATAACATGTTAAATTACATCTCCGAATGCGATATTAATCCTCCAACATAAAAACAGTTCGGTGTAGCGGTCACAGGCGTAGGAGTTTAGCCAGCATTAGCATATTCTCGAGGATATTTGAGGCCAGAAATACGCATAATGACAGATAACACGTTTTTATTGGTAAATAAACAGGTATGAGTTGTAGAAAGGAACCATCACTCCGGCTCATGTCACTCGGGCCAGAGCGCAAATACGTACAACAACAAAGCCAAACAAACTCACTTTCCAGCCATATGCTTGCCATTTATAGCTCCCCGACACTTGTCAAATTTCTCTGGATGATTAAAAGGGCCTAATGGCACAGAGGAAGGGTAATATGTGGGCATTTAAGGGCTTGTTGATCATTGTCGTACGCATTCGACATTTGGCCTGAATGTCCGTGACGTCACGATAACTAGTGGAAAAAGTGAAGATGGCTGCCTTGGATGACAGCCTTACAAATTTTGAAGGACAAAAATGGTCCTTATGGGCCGAAAGGCTCGGCATGAATAGTCCAGCAAGTAAGTGCGATAGTTTAGATTGCTTGTCAACTGACTGTGATAGCCGTGAAGGCGCTGGGGACCTCAAATTTTGAGATGGAAAGTGAGGGTTCGCACGTGAAATCTGTGAAAATACGGCGATTGTTGTCCCAATTTTAATGTTATTATTCGTTCTAGGTGACTCAGAAGACGAGGAAAATGCTAAATCTAGGCGAGAATCAACGACAACTCGTCTTAAAAAAGAAGGTAAGAGTATGTCAGCTGTGTAGAGCGTAGGAAAAATAAAAAGATGATGGGTGGCGAGGAGCGAAGCCTGGTCGCTGGACCGCTCGTAAACAACACTAGCACAACCTGACCTCCTAGGTCTAGTCTAGGCCTACCCTAGGCCTACCCTACCCGTCCACGGATGTACCTTGAAGCCCACTAGAGGCTCAGCATCCAATGAATCGAACTTATCCCCTCTTCTTTTGGATTGAGCCTGTTTCCTTCCATTCCCTTGGCGCTGTGTGCCGTACGGGTTTAGAATCGTCTAATGATTATAATAATGATATTTGGCCTGCCCTGGGGCTAGCATGCCCCTCCTGCCTCCCCACATACCACATTCACACACATCTTGTCTCATCTGTCACTGAAACACACGGGAAACAAGTCACATTGACTTTTTTGTGGGGGCTAGCCTAGGTTAAGTCTACATAAAGCATTTTTTTTTTTTAATGGGCGAACAACTTGTGTGTGCCCTCAACACCATTGTAGAAAAAGATATTTACATAAAGGCTAAATAAAAACTTGCTTATGATTTCTATTACTTCCAAAGTCTTAATTTTCGCCTAAATATTACCAAATTATTTTTTACATGTAACCTGCAACCAGATATTTTGCATTTTTTTTTTTCACCTTGTACTCAGTTTGCAAGGTTTACTGGCTCCACAGTCATGTACCTTATTTCCCAGGCACTATATGACCCCTTTGGGTTTAGTGCTTTCCCTTATTAAAATATAGTATTAAATAGTTTTGGTGTGCTCAAAATGCTGTGTGTATTATTTGGCCTCTTGCAAAAGTCACCATCAGTTCTATGTATTTTGAGATTTATTATGATTATAATTACCAGTGTAATAATTACGATAATTAATGTAATCATGATTATCATTGTAATCATTATGATAATCATTATTGTAATCATCATTAGTGTAATTATGATTATGATTATTATCATTATCATTAGTGTTATTAGTAACAGTAGAGATTACTGCATCTGGGCATTGATTATTTCATATAATATTTGGTAAGATGCAAACTCTATCTGAAGTATTGTGTCTGCACAATGATCCTCTTTGTCACTTGTTCCCTCTAGGCTGGAATATTGTTGTACACTAACAGCCTCTTTTAAGGTGGGTGAAATTGCACATCTAGAGACTGTACAGATCACCTTCACTGCACATAAAAGCTAATTGAAACCTCTAAATTACTTGGAATGTTTAAAAGTCCTTTGACTTGGAATGGGAGAATGATGCATCATAATTTACACCTGGAAAATCATAGAGGGATTGGTTCCAAATCTGCACACATGCATACACATAACTCCCCATGAAAGCAAGAAAAAGGCTTGGCAGATGATGCAAAATACCCTCAATGAAAAAGCAGGGGAGCCATCCATACACTTACAGACAACACAATAATTATAAGGGGCCAATGACTGTTCAGCAACTTCCCGTCATCCATTAGGGGGATTACCAATAGACCCCTCACTGTCTTCAAGGGGGAACTGGATAAGTTCTCAAAATCAGTTCCTGATCAGCCATGCGGGGGTTTGAACATTGAACTGCATGTGACTAGCAATAACAGCCTGGTTGATCAGGACTTAATCCACCAGGAGGCCTGGTCAAGGAATGGGTTGCAGGGACATTGACCCTCGAAACACATACCAAGTAGATAGGCAGGTGCAACAGTTACTAATATGCTTCCTGTCACTACTTGTTACTAGCATGTGTTCAAACTGAACAATAACAGTGTCAAAGTAGTTATGTGGTATTACATTACATTCTTAGTATCTTGTACAAAAGCCATTGTTGCAGTATTCATTTTAATTGATATTATGATGATGGAAAGGTAATGTTGACTGAAACCTAGAAGAATGCTTGTACTTAGACATGTATAATTATTTGTTAAATAGAATTAGAAATTTGAAAGTACGTGAAAGTTTAGATTTAACTTTAGCCTATTGCAATGCTGAGATCATAGGTTGAGTTGGCTTGTTTATTATCTACAGTATCTTTATATACAAGTATTTTCTAAATATAGGGTAGTGATTGCATGTGACCGCCAAATAATTTTAATGTAGCTGTCTAATTTTTAATGCTTAGTTAATTTTTTAACTGTTACTGGCAGGCACCTTGAAAAATCTGTATTTTTTATAAATAATTATTTTAAAGTATTACAGTGTAGCAGAAATTATGTATACACACTATAACTCCAAATTATTTATTCTGTATTTTCTTTCAAGTTATATTTAGTGTTTCTTATTTTTGCAATATTTGCATGTGTTTTTTGCCTGAACATGTTTAACTTAGGTATCTGATTAGATAATACCACTTAATTTGCAAATCTTTCATTAGAGTCTGAGTATTAAACATCTACAATAGTGTTTACTTTCTCTTCGCCTAAAACTGCACATGCCCTCCTTGGTGACCAAAATGTGAATGAGAGCATCGGCCAGCTGTGGCCTGCTGAACCCATAGAATTTTTACTGGATGTTATTTTGGGGCTTCGGATCAGGTACTCTCATCTACTGGAAAAATATGCCATTTTCAGAATGTGCAAATGAAAATTAAATAGTAATTCTACGTGTGAAAGTTTACTAGGGGGAAGCAGATCTAATAAAAAAATAGAATTATGGGTAAAAAAATAGTACTGATAAAATTTTTGACAGGGTATACTGTACCAACAGTGCCCCGATCAAAGTCAAAGAAATGAGGGGGATAATGGAAGTCAAAACGAGAGATGCCAACCCAATGATACCTTTTCAAATCACTTTTTCTCTATAGGCTGGAATATGCTGTACATAACATCCCCATCAAAGAAAGTGAAATCTCGATCTAGGGTGTACAAGACCCTTTATTGCACGTAAATTCTGTCAAGCACCTTAAAACGGGGAACGCTTGGAAGCACTTGATTTGTATCGTTGGAACGCGGGAAAGAGAAAATTTCATAATTACACTTGGAAAATCCTGG